>JAQHUG010000004.1:14312454-14325665 GCA_028555095.1 Dicrostonyx torquatus
TCTGTGGCTTTGGAGCCTGCGCTGGAACTAGCTCTTGTAGACCAAGCTGGTCTCAAACTCACAGAGATCCGCCTGCCTCTGCCTCCCGAGTGCTGGGATTAAAGGCGTGCACCACCACTGCCTGGCTGAAAATTCCTTTTCTTCTTCTAACTGGCAGCTGGGAGCCTCCAGAGCAGTTTCCACTCCATGGCTTACACAGAAGCCCTTCAAGGGCCTCACACACCCTTCCTTTCAGCTCCACGACACACAGCCGATTCCTACAAAGTTGTCAGTGCTGAGCCATGCTGGGAACAGGCTGACGCCCCAGGAATGTTCCAGAGTTTTGCTAGTGAAGCAAAACTACACCTGTCAGACCTGATGCTCATGTTGCATGAGCTGTTTGAAAAAGCCGTGCTTACTCTTGGTAAAAAGATTCATCTCATAAAGGGCCCTTGGTGCTGACTCCTATTTCCTCTCAGAGATATATCTGAGACCTGGAAACGCTGTCTCTAGCCTTTTCTGGAGAGAGCATGGCAGATACAAATCTGATAACTCAGATCGTTGGAGAAGTAGCAGAGTTGGGGTGTGCATGTGGACCTCATGTTGTGGAGGAAGCGCGGGGAAGCCAGCAGTCACTCCTCACTGTGCTGAGCCCACAGAGGTGAGGTAAGGGAGAAAGTAAGGGTCCTGTGATCTCAGATCAGGTCAGATGAGAACTTATTCCAGGCCATCCAGCCCCGTGTGGTGGAATTGCCCTGGAACAGCAGCTCCGACTTCCTCTTCCTGAGTCATACAAGAAAGTTCAAATAGGTCATAATTTCATTCCTCTTCCCATAAAGTCAGATAAGATAACAGCCCAGCCTGGTGGCAGGCACAGGCCTTTAGTCCCAGTACTTGGGAGGCAGAGGCAAGAGGAGCTCTGTGAGTTCGAGGCCATTCTGAAGTTCTAGGACATAGTGAGTTCTTGGCTATATAGAGATCCTATCTCAAAGAAGCAAAAGAAAACACAAAGATAAAGACTAGCCTTACTCTGCATGGTGTGATGTTCTCTCTCCCTCTCCTTTAATCCTTACAAACTACTGAGATATGATCTGTGGTTTCCCCATTTTATAGAGGAAATGGAAGTTCAGGATAATTAGGTTTGTCCAAGGTCAAGTGGTTATAAAGATTTGATAACTCCTGAGCCGAGTTTTGAACCAGCTACACATCACTAGCTTGACAAACTTAATCCTGCCTCCTTCTTGATCACATTCTCTTCCCCTGCCAATTCCCATACCTCAGCTCCTGCCAGTTGTCCCCGGAACTGTTACCCGTGCACCAACTCCATAACATCTTTCCACCACCTCCATAGCCTCCTCCCGCCACCTCCATAGCCTCCTTCTGCCACCTCCATAGCCTCCTCCCGCCACCTCCATAGCCTCCTCCTGCCACCTCCATAGCCTCCTCCCGCCACCTCCATTTAGCACATTCAGATGCCAAGACCTGTTCTGTCCAGATTGTGTCACCTGCTGCCTTATCCTTTGATTCCTTCTTTTTAATTAATTTCAAAATCAAATTTTATTTATTATTATTGTGTGTGCATGATATGCATGTGTATGGGGGTTCATGGCAGTGGAGGTTACAGGGTAGCTTTGTGGAGCAGGTCCTCTCCTCCCTTTATGTGGGATCTAGGGATGGAACACAAGTTGCTGAGCTTGCTCACCAAGCACTTTACATAACTACTGCACGTCTCTACTCTAGCTTTTGAGGGGCAACTTAAGCCCAAACAACCTCTCTGTTATAGTATATACTTATTTTTAATTTTATTCCCCCCCCCATTGCTGGCGCTAGAATCCAGGGGTTTGGTGCATGTTGGGCAAATGCTAACTCACTGAGTTATACCCTCAACCCTGAATTTGAATCTTGTGTTGCCATTTCTGTTTAAAATATGTCTGTCTTCTGAACTGTGAGCTTCCTCGAGTCTAGATTAATGCAAGTGTTAATGTGTAACTGTCATCCTTGATGTCTTAGAATAAACATCTACTAGATGATAAAAATTGTCATTTAAATAATCCTTCAGGTGTGGTCTACAAAGACTGTATTAGTATAGAAAACATCTTTTTAGTTTCACGAAGTGACTAAAGGAGGATTCAAACTGCATACAGTGCCATTTCCACTACTGTAATACACACAATAAAATACTTGTTTGTTTTTTTAAAAAAAGAAAAAGAGAGCCCTGAAGGATTGCACATGCCTGAAATCCCCCAGGAAAGTATTGGCAGGAAGATGAGGCATTCCAGACCGTCCTTGGCTACACAGCCAGTTGGACTCTAGATTCACATGCGCGCGCGCGCACACACACACACACACACACACACACACACACACACACACACACAAAAGCAGACCACAGACCACTTGGGGAAGAAGTGGTCCCGTGGAAGTGTCAAGAGGACACAGGTGGTAATTAACAGTGACTCTAAGCAGAGAACAATGATACACAGGTATGAAAAAACATCATGACAAAGCCTATTATTTTGTATGCAAGTTTATTTGTATGTGCATGTGCATCTGTGCGCATGTAAGGCACATGTGTAGGTTCCCACAGAGACCAGAAGAGAAAGTTAGATCCCCTGGAGATGGAGTTATAGGCAACTGTGAGCCCCTCATCATGGGTGCTGGGGGGTCTGAATACAGATCCTCTGGAAGAGCAGCAAGTACCCTTAACTGCTGAGCCATACCTCCAACCCCTTTATAGGTGAATTTTTTAAAAACTAGTTTTGAAAGTTATTTAAGACATTGATTTCATCTTTAAAATGCCTGTTTTTGTGCATATATTAAATAGAGGAGGGCAAGCAGACAGAGGCAGATAATTCTAATGGAACCCTGCCTTTCCTTTGGCTGATGAGGTGATGACGCGGGTAACTGTTCCTGACACAGAATCCTGAAGCATCCAGTAATGCTTCACACCTCTGAGGCCTCAGAAGGGAAAAAGAAACCTTGCTCCAAGTACACCAGTAAGGATGGACGATACACCCATAGCTTCCAGTAGCTGGGTGAGTGTTTGGTGGACATTGGGAGGTGCAACCTGACGTTTGGAGATGTGGGAAGAGGTGTGGAAGGTTCAAGGCCAAATTATTTTGCAGACAGTTCAGAATAAGACTTTAGCAGGCAGGATTTGCAGACCAGTTGAAGGGAGGAACATCTGGGATTTGAAGAGAGAAGGCATTTTGGGGAGAAGAGATAGTCAGCTAGGGGGTTAACTCCTTTCTGCACTCTAAGGTCTTTGGAACTAAAGATCCAAAAGCCACTTAACCTGGCACAAAGCAAAGGAGATGACAATAAGAAGCCAGAGACCAGAGAGCCACGAAGGGCACAGCAAGGCGTCCAGTGATTGAAAACTTTCTGCGCAGCTGCCTTCCATCCTCTCTCCCTCCTCTTCTTCCCATTTCTCCCTCTCTACGCACTTCTCCGGCTTCCTTATCTTGGGCCCTGCCCACTTTGGCCACAGGCTTTGACTTAAGGAGCTATCAACAGCGGGCAGAAGTTTTTCAGTCTCTTCTGACAGATTCTGGCAAGAAGAAACTAAAATTGGACTGACTCAATTCGATGGGGCCTAGTCAACCTAGCCAATGGAGTCTTGGATCAGTATACAGCTCTGGTTTAATTAGCCTTGACTACCCCTTCCGGGGAGACAATGATTCCCTTTATTTTGAATGTGGCAGAGAAGTGTGGTCAATTTTCCCCCAAGCCCTCATCAAGGTCAAGAATGGATGTTCACATCACTGACCTGAGGTCTAAGGGTTCTGAGAAATGCCTACTGATACACTGGCCTCTCAATGTCCTTGAATCTTGCCAGGCAAGGGCTGCCTGCTTTATGGGCCTGTTTGGGCTCCAGGGCTTTCGCTAAAGAGAATGATGAGCTCTTCCTGCAGGTTGGAAATTTTCCAAGTTAAAAATTCAGCCTCTTGGCCATTTAATTTCACAGCTCCTTTGGCCAAAGATTACAAACTTCTTAAAGGGAGACAATCTCAGAGATCAGACCCGGTGATCTCGTCTTACAGATGTAAGGACTGAGGCCCAGAGGGAGGCAATGTCACACAGTGAGATAAGGTCAGGTGGTACCCCAAACCCCACAGGTACCTTGTCATGACTTCTGCATAGCATGCTTTCAATGAACATTCCTTGATTTGCCTCTTACTTCACTTTGGCTTCTCTCAAGTTCACAGTTCTTTGCCCATATCCCTTTCTTCTTCACTGAAGGCCGCCTCTGGGATCTATTTGCATCTTCCTTCCAGGCAGTGGTCTTCAGGGTAGTGCAATGGAAGATGAGATGAGGCAGGAGTGAAATTCAACCTAGGTCTATCAAGCCAGTATCTCTCTAGGCCAACACCACCATACCACAGAACAGACACCAGAAGAGCATCTACCTACCTTCTGTCGGGTGAGCAGCCACCACGATGGACAATGAAGCCATTCCAGTTCCTGTCAAATGTCATGACTTTTGCAGAGTTCCCAGGCCAGTATCACATCCCCATCGAGTTGGGCTTCTGATGACTTCCTCCCAGTGAGAAAATTCATGTAGTTGTAGATCCATTTTCCTCCCCAAAGCCTTTTCTGACCATTGCACCTCCTGGATGGGGCCTAGTCAACCTAGCCAATGGAGTCTTGGATCAGTATACAGCTCTGGTTTAATTAGCCTTGACTACCCCTTCCAGGAAGACAATGATTCCCTTTCTTTTGAATGTGGCAGAGAAGTGTGGTCAATTTTCCCCCAAGCCCTCATCAAGGTCAAGAATGGAACTAAGGTTCACCAAAAGTCACCTTACATAGGAGGGAACTTCATTCCTTTTCTACTGTCTCCCGGATAGCAGCATGAACTCCCAGCTCCTGAAGGCAGCCAGTCTTTCTGGCTTTCTTAGGAACCCTTCAGACAGTGTGAGGAGGCTGAGGGAGAAGATCCGCAGTAATGTGCTTGCTTAGTGTGTATGAAGCCCTGGGTTCCTGCACTGCAAAAGAAGTGAATAGACAAATACATAAATGTGAAGCCCGCTTGGAGAAGCTGTGGAGAAAGCTGAGAGAAGTACTGGGGGGAAGATGTGTATTTCTCTTACCAGTATCTTGGACAAGCATAGATTAGAAGCTTTTTGGACTTCTTGAACCAGAAAGATGCTGGGTTTTCATTTATAGAATATGTTGAGACAACAGACAAAACAAAACAAATGAAAAACCCCTCCCTCCTGCAGTTACCCAACGTCAGTGTCTTTTCCCTAGGAGTCTACATTCAGCCACTTTTCTGACTTCAGCTTGCAGGTGGATGCTAGTTCAACCACAAGGCTGGGGAGGACGGTCCTGATGCAAGCCCAAGCAAGCCCAGGCCTTCACTCTGGGCACTTCTACCAGCAGGATACACACGGCCTCCATCCTCAAGCAGCAAGGCCTATCCCCAGAGGCTCCTGAAGAGAGTCCTCAGCAAGAAAACACAAATATGTACATGGGAGGAGAGAGTGACTAGAAGGTCCGAGGAAGGGTAGTGACAGTCTAGTAGCCTGGGAAAGAGTAGAGATCTAGGATCCGAGAATATGGGAACTAGGAAGCAGTTTGATGGACACGCATGCAGAGTCTCATGGCGCTACCCACTCTCCAAGGGGAGCCAGCCTTGGGCAAGGAGACTCAGTACGGTGTCTTCAGGAACAGAAAGAACATAGACCTCAGCCAGCTGATGGGGAAAGAGCAAAAATGGGCCAAGGTTCCTTGAAGACAAAAGGACTTATTTCCCATATTAGGATGAAGGACTCAGGATTCCTCCCAACTATGTCAGCTCTGCTGACCTATAATTATAGAAAGAAAAAATACACAGTCATCTTCACAGACCAGAAAGATCTTGGTACAGGGAAGGAACTCAACCACACACACACACACACACACTGCCTACAGTCCACAGAACAGATCCACATAAAAACCGGATCTCCACTGGTTCCCAGAAGGCTAAGGCAGTTGAATGAGTTCCTCGAGGTCACCCTACTTGGAGGTTAAGTTAGCTGCCCATGGTCACAGCCATGAGGGACATTCTAACTCAGGGATCAGGCTGACTAAAAGAGTCCCCTCTGCTGTGCTTAGCCATGGTCGAACCCTAGTGCCCCCACAAGTGCTCTGGAAGGATGTTTTATATTCTACAGATTTTCAGCCTCTCCTCACCTCTGAAAGGTGAGGAGACTTACAGCCAGGGTGAAGACAAGACCAGACAACTCATTCTCAGTTGCTTTGCAGGTGGCGTGCCTGTCACTGGATATGCAAAACCCAGCCCTGAGATCAAGGTGAGGAATTGGGAAATTGCTGGAAGCCTAGAATCTGGTACTATTAGTTAATAGTTCGTCAACCCAAGAAACCATCCAGATATTAGAGCATAAAAATAACTTACTGCCGAGCCAGACCCCCAAAGAAGTCAGGGGCACTTGTGTTCCTTTGGTAATGGAGAGAGCATGTTGCCAGGGGGGAAGACCTGTGCCTGGCACCCAGACAGTTGGCATACAGCACATTCTGCCTTGTACCAGTTGTTGGTTGTAGATGATGGGCAAAGTCTCTGAGCCTGCAATGCAGCTTGTTCGTTCTCTCTCTCTCTCTCTCTCTCTCTCTCTCTCTCTCTCTCTCTCTCTCTGTGTGTGTGTGTGTGTGTGTGTGTGTGTGTGTGTATGTATGTATGTATGTATGTATGAATGACAGAGACCCACTGAGAACTTTGGTTTTGGTTCAAGAATCAAAGGGGTTCTCCACAGGTTGTGAACATGTATTCTGTTTTGCTTTCGACCCATGGCCTGGTTTAGTGTTCAAAGCTCACTACAAAACAAAATCCTGTCCATCACTCCAGGTCCTCTCCAAGCCTGGCCTCTTTGAGCAAGCAGCCCCAGGCTCCTTCTGCCCTCTAAGCTCACCCTCTAACCATCCCTCCCTTTCCACGATGCCCTTCCTCCCAACAACCTGCCCCCTGTTCAGCCAAATAGCTGGGGGCTGCAGAATTAGATCTCTTCTCATGAACCTAGAACCTACCATAGCCATTACAGATGCCTGCCCCTAGTTAAAAACCTTATTAACTCTTCATGCAAATAGCATCAGGAAGCCTTTCCACACGTATTCTGGTGGCTGCTCCTCCAGAGGTAACATAGGGCTTTGTGTTGGTCCCTGTACTAAGTGTTCACTTATCCCCTATTCTTTCACAGACTGTGGTCCTCCCACAAGTTTGAGCTCCTGGAGGGCACAGACTGAGGGGCTTCCTGGTACCTGCATGCCCGGATATGCTCATTGGGTGTTTTACAAATTAATCGCTCAAAGAATTTCTGTAGCAGGTCTGTTCCCACACCTCCGATATGCACCCGACTCCACCACTTGGTGAGACATAAAGCATCTTACATTCCTCCTGGAGGCCTCTGCGCTAACCTCAGTTTTAACCAAAACAGTGGCGATCTGGTCAAGTGATGACCGCATTATCCACTGCATCGAATTCTTCCAGCTACGCGACGTCCCAGCTTTCAGCATGGCCAATGGAAAATTAATTGGTCGCAAAATGCATATCTAATTACAGCATCCCGCCCCTGCCACAGCGATGCATAAACGTTAATTATAACATATGAATCTCAATAACCTACGGTGGCACTTAATGCTGAGTTAATAACGCCACTTGTCTCCCCCCACAACATTTCTCCCAGTGCATACACTACATTTTTTCTTATCTGCCATTAGGACAGACTTTACACTTTAAGCGCGGAAGTCCTCATCCTTATAGCCTGCCTGATTTTAAGATAAAGTATTTCTCTGCAAGCCAGACTGTGCCTTCACCTTCAGTTCTGTCCCCCACCATAGAGTGCCCCGCTAGCGCAAGAGGTCGTTGGAGGGCTATGTCAGTGTAAAAACACTGGTCTGTCCAGGCATTTCAGGCGGCATCCCCGGCGTTCCCTCGGTTCCCAGCTCTCCAGGGCCCGCCATCCCAGGAAAGAAAGGCGAACTACATTACCCAGCAGGCTTGCCGCCTCCCTCTTTCCTTTCAAGTCTTTGCACGTGGCCGGAGGGGGAGGCGGGGCCTGGACGTCACTCTCCTACATTCTCTTTCCCTGTGTCAGTACAAGGATCATTTTTTTCCTTCCTCTACTCCCTCCCTCTGCCTGCCCCTCCCTCCCTGTCTCCCCTCCCTCCCTCCCTCCCTTCTCGACTGGGTCGGTCCGCTGGGGTGCCGGATCCCCTCACGGCTGGGACGCGCCGAACTCCCAGCAGGAGTCGGCTCTCTGGAGCCTGGCCCCTCCCTTCCCCTTCCCTGCCCCCTTCCCCCACCCCCGACGCGGGCTCAGCGCGGCGGCCGGAGGAACCCCGAGGTGAGCATCCCTTGTCCGCCCTCCTCTTTTAGTCACCTCGGCTTGCGGGTGGATTCGGGGACCCGGGAGGAGGGCTACATGACGTGCTCTTGATTATAGATAAATCTGGGGAAACTGCTCCGAACAATTCTCCCCCTTCCCCCTTCCAGTGCGTTAGCCAGCCCGGTGTCCGCACCCTTCCACCGTCCCCTCTTCTGGGTCTAGGGGGCATCGCACTCTCCGATCTCGTTCCTTCCCAGGGTTTGTCCCGTGGTGGGCCCCGCTCCCCGCTCAGTAGGGACCGTGACACCGGACCTCCGAAACCTTGAAGGGTTCCTGGGGCTGGGAACGCGCGTCTGGAGCCCCACTCGCGTTGGAGCTGCGCGGTGTAGCCGATGTCAAGTGTGCCGGGTTCCGACCCGCCGGGAGGAAGCCCGCGAGCGAGATTCCTCTCCCTTTTGTTTTGGAGCCTCGTTTGCTGCAGCGAGCAGTTGCTCCAGCGCCGGGCAAACTTGCAGCTGTTCTGACCGTGCTCTGCGCCGAGGTCGGAGCGACTGGGGAGGCGGCGGCGGGCGCGGCTGCAGCATTCGGGGCTGCGGGAGGGAAGGTGTGTGTGTGTGTGTGTGTGTGTGTCCGTCCACGCTGCCCTTCCAGCTGGGGTGACGGATTGTGTCTGTGGTCGCGGCTGTCCCCGCCGGGCTCGGCGATATCTGTGGATGGCTGTCGTCTAGACAGGCAGCAGACCCCTCCTTTCGTCTCCGGTGAGCCCGCGGGCCTCGGAGGGCGCGGCGGCTGGGAGCAGTGGAGTCTGCCTTGGTAGATCCATTGCAGTGGCAGCTTTGGCGGTTCTCGCCGCTGTGGCGATTCTGTTGGTTTTAAGAATTAGCATTCCTGTGGCCTCAGAGTAATGGGGTCTGGGGGATAGAAACGCCCTGCAGATCTGGGGTTAAGTTGACAGGCTCCAAAAAGCCGATTCTTGCTAGCGAGTAACCCGAGGGCTGTGGAGTGGGCTGATGAGGGGGGGGCTAGCAGGTGACGGTCACAGGCACAGGTTTTAGGGGAAGATGGGGGGCGGTGGCTTGGCTGAGACCGATGTCTAGGGGACCTGGAGGGCCGCGCGCTGGTTCCTGGATGCCACGAGAGGAGGCGTCCCCAGGACCGGGAGTCGGAGCTGGTTATTTATTGGCATTAAAAGACAATCCAGGATTCAAACCCTTCACTCGGCCTCCTTGGCTTTGGTTTTGCAGAGTTCTCAGGGTAGGGGCCAGGGGGCGTGTGAGCTGAGAAGGGGGCGCGGCATGTAGAGGGGAGGGATCGGTGTCTGTGCCCTGCGTCTCCGCACCAGGAGCGAGGCGTCGCCTCCCCCGCCTGACTGTTTGTGTGTGTACACACAGCTTGGTCTTGGAGGGGGCGGCATAGTGGAGAACAGCGTGGGGTGGATGCTTCAAGGGATTGGCCCAGCCATCCCCAAATGGTGTGAGTTGGGCTCTCTGTCTTGTATGTGTCCAAGCTTGCGTTACTAAGGAATTCTTCCGCTGGAGCCGGGGAAGACCTTAAGGTGGCTTGGGCTCTCCGGATGCGAGCGGGAGTCCCCAGCCCTGTGTGGCCCTCCCTCTACGTTTTCCTCATTACCATGGTCCAGTGACTGGCTGCCTACCCAGCAGGCTGGGAGGATTCACCCAAACTCTGGCTTCCCTCCCACCCCATACCCCGGAGTTGGGACTCAGGATCCTTGACCCTAGCACGGAGACTACCCGTGGTACTCGCGCCTGCACATTTCCTCAGCTGTCTTCCCCTATCCTGGAGAGAATCCACTCGTTCAGCCACCCCTCTTAGCTCCCAATTCTTCAGTTAAGGACCAAAGTAGCCACAGTCTAGGCCCTATCTGCCTCTGCCCGCAGGCCTGTGGGGTTACACGCCACTGTCTGCCCCGCCTGCCAGGCTGTCATTTTTGAAGCTCTGAGATTATCCTCCTCTGGCTAGGGGCCCCTGCACCGCCTGGACACCTCGGAAACTGCAGGGTCGGGTGTTGGGAGCCAGGTCGAAAGTGACACAGCTTAAGCACCGCCTCTGCTCAGAGGAAGGCGAGGCAGGGCACAGGGAGGAGCGATGGGCTGTCCTGCCGGGTTCCTCTTGCTCAGCGTGGGACCTGGGCCCAAACCTCTGGAATCTCTATTCCCAGCAGCCCTGGGCCATGCAAGGAAACAGATTGCCCTCAACAGACGCTAGATAGTGTTAGGAAGCTCTCCGTTGGCCCGAGAAAGTCCCCTGAGTGTGTGAAATAGGACTCCACTGACAAAGCAATAGGCTCAGCTGTGTGACCAGTGCCTGTCCTGGGGAGGACCGCTGCGCTCAGAGGCAATAATTTGTAAGGCATTCTGGGTATAGCCATTGAGACGAGTAGATTTCTAGAGTAAGAACATGTGTGTATGAATTTACAGAACAGTCTCCCCTGAATGTCATTATATATTACTAAGAGGACCCTGTGAGGTAGGGCAGGACCAATCCTACTGTACAAAGGAGGACGCCAAGGCTCAGGAAGTGATGTCACTTGCCTACGGCCTCTCAGTAGGTAAAAGGCAGCTTTCCTCCTCTTGTGATTTCTCTTTGTAACCCATAGCTGTTTATTGTTGTTTAAGGAAGGGGCTTCCCACCAGTCGGTGGTGGCACCTCCCAGTACCCTGGAGGCAGAGGCAGGTGGATCTTTTTGAGTTCGAGACCAGCCTGGTCTACAAGAGCTAGTTCCAGGACAGGCTCCAAAGCTACAGTGAAACCCTCTCTCTAAAAACCAAATAAAATAAAATAAAAAAGAGGGTCTCCCCAGTGTTGCCTGGCCTACCACCCCTCCCAAATTCTGGGATAACAGGTGTGTACCTAGTACCCACAGCTTTTTCTTTAAATAGTGAGCATTTTTCTGAGGATGGGTTCTTGGCACCTCAGGAAATAGCCTGAAAAAGGGGTAAATATACTGGTACTTATTCTTTGTCAAAACACTTGGTTGTTGTTGTTTCGAGACAGGGTCTCACTGTATTGCCTTGGCTGCCCTCCCTGTATAGACCAGGCTGGTCCTGAGTTCATAGAAGACCCTCCTGCCTCCAGAGTGCTAAAATTAAAGGTGTATACCACCTGTGCTTGGATTTAATCAAAATAAATGACAATGAATAATGAAAACGGCTACTATAAACCACAGGCCTTTATCATTCTCTAATAATTTGATGCTGATGAGTACATGCCAGCCGTGACATACCTATCATACGTCAGCATATAATAAGCACATAGTGTGAGCATGCCCTTTTGTATACAGGTGTGTTCATCTAGCCCTTGGTGAATCCAAGATGTGTTGGTTTGCGTAGGTTTTTGTTGGTGGTGGTGGTTGTTAGGAGACAGGCTGGCCTAGGGTTAGTACAGCCCAGGGTGGTCAATCTCAAATTCAAAGCAACATTCTTGCTTCAGGCTCCCAAGTGCTGTTGAGATTCTTTGTCACTTTTGGTCCATCAGGTTAGTCATGCGACTCCTCTGTCTTCCTGTCTTCCTTCCTATCTAGGGATGGTCAAATCTAGGAAAGAACAAAGCAATCCCTCCCCGTCTGTGCTAGTGCCTCAGTGTTCATGCAAATGAAGGGTCTCAGACGTGACCTTGGAGGGAATCTCAGGTTGGCACCCTGGTCAACAAATTATCTGAACCACCTGTCTACTCACAAATGTGTCCTGGGCACCTCCGAGTTTGTGTATCTTGAAGAACATGCAAGAGAAATTAACACCTGGTCCCTACTGTGTGTGGAGCCGTGGGTCACGACCCCTTCTGAGGGTTTGGATAACGTTTTCACAGGTGTCGCCTAAGATCATCAGAAAACACAGATATTTATATTATGATTCGGTACAGTACAAAGTTACAGTTATGAAGTAACAGGGAAAGTAATTTTAAGGTTGGGGTGGGGCCACCTCGACATGAGGAACTGTATGACAAGGTCGCAGTGTTAGGAAGGTTGAGAACCACTGCTCTAGAGTCTAACCCTGTGTTCCAGCTGTTGTGGTAGATATGGGTGTTTTAGTGTCTCAAGTGCTTGTGATGGACCCACGTAGGCTACACAATCCGTGTTGTTTTGGGCACACAAAGACACCACGGCAGGACTAGTTAATTTACACCGCAAAAACAGAGCCCTATGAAGGTACCCAATCATCAATATTTTATAGTGTTTACCTTGGGGCTTCGTCAGTTTCATGCATGTCAGTTGCCAGGTCCACGATGGTGCTCAGTATCGTAGAGCAAAGGTCGAGGGAAGAGGTGGTGGGAGAGGGTCTCACGTCTCTGTTACCTGAACTGCAGGCCATTTGGGATCTTCCAGGTGGGTCTAGAGCAGTGGTTCTCAGCCTGTGGGTTGTGACCTCTGGGTTGAACGACCCTTTCACAGGCTTGGCCGGAGACTTTTGTAAAACATGGGTATCTGCATTGCAGTTCATAACAGTAGCAAGATTACAGTTACGAAGTAGCAACAAAATAATTTTAAGGTTGTGGGTGGGGTCACCACTAAATGAGGAACTGTATTAAATAAGGGGTCGCAGCTTCAGGAAGGCTGAGAACCGCTGCTCTAGAGCTATGTACATCAAAGATAGGCGGCTGATGGAGACTTACCCTGACGCCAATCAGCAGGTTCTGCTGAACCCAAGGCACTGTGAATATGTTCTTTCTGCCCTACCCCCAGCTCTGATGTGCTGTGACTCAGAGAGAAGCTGTGATTTTCATCAATGTCTCACCAGGCCCTGCAGGGTTTACAGGGTCTGTGCAGACGTTAGTATGAGGTCTGTGATGTTAGTACGTTGGTATGAGGTCTGTGATGTTAGTATGAGGTCTGTCTGTGATATTGGTGTGTTAGTATGTGATGTTAGTGTGAGGTCTGTGATGTTGGTATGT
>JAQHUG010000004.1:14325755-14380277 GCA_028555095.1 Dicrostonyx torquatus
TGAGGTCTGTGATGTTGGTATGTTGGTATGAGGTCTGTGATGTTAGTATGAGGTCTGTCTGTGATATTGGTGTGTTAGTATGTGATGTTAGTATGAGGTCTGTGATATTAGTATGTTAGTATGAGGTCTGTGATGTTAGTGTGTTAGTATGAGGTATGTGATGTTAGTATGTTAGTATGAGGTGTGTGATATTGATATGTTAGTATGAGATCTGTCTGTGATATTATTGGTGTGTTAGTATGTGATGTTAGTATGAGGTCTGTGATATTAGTATGTTAGTATGAGGTCTGTGATGTTAGTATGTTAGTATGAGGTGTTTGATATTGGTATGTTAGTATGAGATCTGTCTGTGATATTGGTGTGTTAGTATGTGATGTTAGTATGAGGTCTGTGATGTTAGCATGAGGTCCTGCAGGGATTACAAGGTCTGTGTAGATGTTATTATGAGGCTGATATTGTCTAGTCCCAAATTCACTTGTGTGGTTTCTGTCATCCTCCGATTTCAATGCTCTAAGGAGTGGAAATGCTGATCATAACGGTGGAAGCTGGAGGTGGGTGGATGGGATGCGGAGTCTTGTTTCTCGAGAGACGGGAAGACATACAAGCAGACAGACAAACTACAGTCTCTGAGAACTCCCCCACAGTGGTGTTTCTGTAGAACTCACCTGATCACGTGTTAGCTGCAGTCTGGTTCAGAACAGGGTGAGAACAGACCCACCCTGGAGCCAGGCAGGCTGGATGGAGAAGCCAACTGCCTGGTCTCCATGCAGAGACTTCAGGGCCTCAAGAGTAAAATGCCTTGCTCAGGGTCACAAGGAGCTCTTGGCAGAGTGGGACAGGAAATCTTGGTCTTTCATGCCTTTTCCAGTTTCTTTCTCATGATCCTCCTGCCTCCACCTCTTCAGCGTATCCTACTGGGTTAGGTATATGCCACCACAACTGACCCAATTTCTTTTTACACCAGATACTTGCCAAAACCAAGATGAAAACAAAAGCAAAAACAGTGGCTCCTTACTTTTCAGTGTGCATACTTTGTCTCCCTCGCTTTCCTTTCGTCCGCTTGGCTGGAGACTGCTCTCCTTCAGGGCTGGCCTTTGTTGCCTTGGATTTTGTCTCAGCATCCAAGAATAATTGAAGGTTTTCGAGGGCTGGAGGCCTTGTGGTGTTCTTGTTTGGTGTGCTGCTTTCTGGCCCTATGGCATGGGCCTAGACACTGAATGCTACTATGGCCTTGCATTTCCCAAGCTCTTTAGCTGAATTAAGCAAGGACAAAAGGGCAGTGGGGCAGAGGAGGATGGGGGTTGGGCTTTACCTGGCTTTATGTGTGTTACATCAGTCACCCATGTAGACTTTTCATTTCTGCCTGTAAGGTTGGCTTCATCTCCCCAGCCCATTTTATAGGTGAGAAGATCAAGTCTCCCTTTTTAGTGACATGCCCAAGTCCCAAATAAGGCACATGGACCCCGTATCTCCAGGCTCCACCCCCTCAGTGCACAGAGCGAAGGATGCTTAACCGTCTGACACCGTCATTGTTTTGTGATTGGAGACCTGGAACCCTTCAGAGATTTATGCTTTGTGTTGGTCATGACCAGCAAGGGAGCTGAATCCCCCAGCTCACTAACTCCAGAGAAGGATTGGGATGTAGATAAAAGACAGGAGGCAGTTTCCATAGCAATGATATGTAGAGTAGGACCAGTTTAGGATGGTTTAATGGAAGAGGTGTATTTGGGAGTAGGTCTAGGTATTGGGTGTGAGGGGCTTGAGATTGGATAATGACCCAGAAGTGGCTACAGGGAATCTGTGTGCATGGGGTGGGATGGACCAAAGAGGTCTGGCTGACCATCCTGCAGTTGGCACAGCCTCTTCTTTATTGCTCCTGGGCTTTGTTTCTAGGCCTGGCCCTGTGTTAGACTTGGGCTCCAGCAGAGGACAGGCAGAGGGCCCTGACTCAAATGTAGCAAGAGAGAAACAAATTGTCACTTTTCACTACGATTTTTCAAGTGCATGATGACATAAACACCTGCCATCCGGGAGGACTTCCTGAAGGAGGCAGCTCAAACATTGACTATTAAGGAAAGAAAGGAACTAGCCAAAGGAGACCAGAAAAGGGCCTTCTGTGGCAATGAACTGCAGGCACAAAGGGGCGGAGGCTGGAGCAACTGACTCTGGGAAGGACTGTGAACCCAAGTACTCACCTGAGGAAGTACATCGCAACCATTTGGGGACCGGCTGTGTGACTGATACTCCTCTAAGATGGGAAAGGGGGCTTTCACAAAGTGGCCTCCAGGCTCTCGGAGCCACAATGTTTGTGTCATAGGGAGGAGATCTGCAACCAGGCTGGGCATTGGGGATGAGTCAAGGGCCGCATGTTGTCTTGCTTGGGCAGGAAAGGGTTATTTCCCTTTCACTTCCTTGTCACAGTCCATTGAAGGCAGTCAGGGCAAGAACTCAAGGTAGAATCCTGGGGGTAGGCACTGATACAGAGGCCATGGAGGGTGTTGCCTACTGGCTTGCTCTGTTTGACTTGCTCAGCCTGCTTTTTTAGAGTACCCAGGACCACAGGTCCAGGGATGGTTCTACCCCAAAATGAGCTGGGCCCTCCCACATCAGTCATCAATCAAGCTAATGAACCACAAGCCGGTCTGGTGTGGACCTCTCCATTGAGGTTCCCTTTCCCTAAATGATTCCAGATTCTGTCAAGTTGACATAAAACCAGCCGGTGTACATGTTAAGCAGATTTGGGGAGTAGGGCCTGTGGTTATTGTTTGCATTTAAGGGGAACCCTCCACAGACAACCCCCCCCGGCTTCTAGCCATACTGACTGTGAATAACAGCCCATGTATGTGTTGGAATAGGTCTGCTGAGGTAGGGTGAGGGAATAAAGACCAGTGCCAAATTCAGTGTCATCGACTTTGGATCAGAATCCAGCTGGTGCAATGCTGATTGAGGAAGGGGGAGCAGGAGCCACTGTGCTGAGAGTGAGGAGCTATCTGTGAGGGGATGGGGACCTGGACCCTGGCAGGGCTGCTGTAGACAATAGAGCAGACCTCTTCCTCCCATTGTCAGATAATCCTTTGTCACACAGGGCTGCTGGCTCCTTAGGGAAGCCAGGCAGGGATGCTGTGTCATGCTGGAGGCCCAGCTGGCAGAATCAGGCTGCAGCTTCAGCTGGGTGCCTTAGAGTGAGTTAGGCGAGAGACCCTTCCATCTTCTAACATCCACAGAGAGCAGAGCCCTGTCCCAGACCCTTGAGAAGGGCAACTGCTTTCAGGAGCAGGTGGTGCTTGAGGTAAGATGGGTAAGAAGCTGCTAAAGACCCGTATAAGTCAGGAGAGTAGAATGTAAGCTAAGTAACAGAGCACAGCGGAGATCCCCGTTTCGTTCATCCATCACTGTACTGCTATTGGGGCCAGGCCCAGCCTTCTCTTGTTTGGATCTTCAAGACCCAAAACTATACCTACACACAGGAGGAGGTGTTGGTCTCCCATGAGTCTTTGCAGGGTCATGGCCTGTGTCTGGGATCGGAGGTCAGCCAGGGAAGGCATCTCTGCAAAGGGCCTAAGGGGGCACCCCTGTACTGACTTAGGCATTTTCAGTGCCACAGTGGAATACCCCTGGAAGCCTTCCAGCTACGGAGTGCCTGGAGATGCTGCAGAAGATGCAGCGGCAGCCTTTCTAAGAACAGCCTGGCTCACGGACTACAAGGGAAGCCCTGCCCCAGATGAGATGTGGGGGTGTGCTTTGGCGGGACTGTGGCTGAAGGATAGCTACCTGGGTTCAGAACCCCAGGGCCCGAGCCCTTACAGTGTCTCCTCCAGGATGGGAAACAGAGAACCCTGCCTCTAGTAGGCACAGAAAAATTTGCCTACCTGGAGAAAGCATAGGGCAGATGTCAGCCCTCCCCTCACCCCCAACAGGTGGTACTGGGCTATTCAGGTTTGAAGTTGGAAGAAAAATACCTCCGGGCAGTTGGAAGCCTCGGGCCTGTTACAGCTTTGGACATCCGTCTGTTATTTTATCCTGAGGGCGCCAGAGAAGAAAGTAGCTCACAGTCTTGGAGCAAGATCCTCCCCACTGTTGGTGAGGCTTTAAGGACCTAGAGAGGTACTGGGGTTCTTCTCCCATTGTTAATTTAAATCTCCTCTCAGAGTCCAAACCTGGCTTCTGGCCCAGGACAGCGTGGATGAGTGAGCCAAGGGGAGGAAAGGCAGGCAGAAGGCCCTGAGCAGGACCCCGAGAGTGGGCCTTGAAGACAGTTGCACAGGGGTGGAGGCACATGCCTGGTGTGGAGAACTGTCCCTGCTTCAGCTTAAGTATTAGGAAAGGTCTGTACGTGACACGTGTGAGGTCCTGGGTTCGATCTCCAGTACCGCAGGGAAAAAAAGGAAATAACATATTTGTAGATGAGTCTCATGTGTCTACAAAACCTGGAGCCTTCCCTCACTCAACTTGCTCATACCAGATCCTTACACTGTGTTGTCTTTCCAGGCTGCTGTTTAGGGCATGCAAGGATTCCCATGGTCGTTTCTTCTCCAGACCACATTTTACCATGTCCTCCCTGTGCCCAAAGACACAGTTTCAAACTTGGCGAGACCCCTGGGGCCAGCTGGCTTGGGAATGCAGGTCCAAGCAACATTTAGCCTGCCTGGGAAGCTGTATTCCACCTATGAGAAGCTTCCGCCACCACTGGCCACTTCTGTCTAGAGTCCCTAAAGCCACAGTGACACACGACTTCTAGTCCTTTCACCATCTTATTTCTGCTGGAAGGGCCTCTGTTAGCCAAGCGAAGACCGAGAGTCCAGCCAGTCTCTCTCTTAATTGATTTAACGCACAGAGGGCTTGTAAGGACAGACATTGAGCAGAGCCGGCTGCACAGACGCTGTCTGTGATACGTAAGTTTTTTTTTCCTTTAAATTTTTGTTTGATTTTATTCCTGGTTTCTGAAACAGGGTCTAGATATATAGCTCAGGCTCACCCTAAACTCTCTATGAGGCCCCTAGTGTCTTGTATCCAAACTTGTGATCCTCCTGTCTCAGCCTTCCAGGTCCTGGCATTATAGGTATGAGCCTCTGTGGCTGGCTTGATATAGACACTCTGAGCTACTTTGGCACAATGCTTTTCAGACATCAGAGATGCCTTTCTTGGATGCCTAGAACATGCTTTTGCTTGTGAAGTGGCTTGGGAGCCACATACACTGGGCTGGGTTCAGTGACTGTCTATTGTGTGCCAGGCTCAGCACTGGGCACTTGGGTATGTGCTTCACAGAATGAATCTAATTTCTGTGACGGAGACTGCTGGGGGCAGAGACATGGACATGCCTGAGTGTAATGGTGGCGGCCACAGAACTCAGAAGTTATCCAGAAGGAATGTGTGTGGGGCGAGGTAGATGCTGCCTCTGTGCTCCCATTATAGGGAATCCCTTAGGAGTGAGTTTGAACCATGAGATTGAGACAGTGGCCTGATGCTGAATTCCCATCCTAGCCTGTACCCAACAGGACGGTGCTCACAGTGTGAGTTTTTAGGGTACATGTGTTACTTGTTGTGCCTGTCTACAGCACCCAGGCTCTCCTATAAGCAGAAACATTCAGCTCTTCCTCTTTGCCAAGCTGGGTGACTAGCATCTCTGTGACTTACATGTCCACCAGCTCATGTCGGCTGTGGAGAGCCTCGGCCGCTCCTGTGCTGAGGTTGGCCAGGGTGGGTCAGTTCTGCTGGTTTCTGCTAGACTCCTTGCTGTGCTGACAGAGCCAGTGGTGAGGGTCAGAGATTCTGGAAACACACCCAGGTACCCCTCTCCTTCCTGCAAATGTCGTTTTGCCCACATGCCACTGGTTCCCTTAATCTTTTTATCCTAAAGCTTTTATTACCTGACAGCATTTGGTTCAGGTTAGCCATCATCTGGCACTGGCCAGGCTGTGGGAAGGATGGGATGAAATTGGCAACCCTAGAAGAGTCCCTGTGGTCAGAATAGTGCCTGGAAGAGGCTCTGTGGGTCCCCCACTTTTGAAGAGGAACAAGGATCACTGGTCATGTTGCTCGGAATGGACTTTGTTCTCTGAAAGCCCTGCTGGAGTCGTTAATCCCGTGGCTTCTCTGGGAGTCAGGGTCTCTATAGAGCACTGGGCTACTTCCTTATGTAACACAATTGGCATCTGTGTAAGAAGGGTACTTGGACTGGGTACAAAGGTGCACTCATGTAATCCTAGCATTGAAGAGTCTGGTGCAGGGGGAATACTGGGCTACATAGCAATACCTTATCTGGGAAGGAAAACAGAAAAAGAACTCATAGGCTGCAGATAGAGATAAACAGTGTCCTGGGGTTTATGCCCTATACCCCCAAAACAAGGCCCAAGTAGATTAGAGCAGAGGTAACAGATTGAAGGGCCACCAGGTGAGGTAACAGCTTGAGGGGCAACCAGAGGAGGACATGCAAGCCCACGGAGAAAGGCTTCAAGAGAAGCCACCTGTCCTGATCCCTGGTTCTGGACTTCTACGTCCAGCACTGTGCGCCTTGACTTTCTGTCACTTCATGCCTCAGCGTGCCCCAGGACACGGACATGCACATATGGTCTGTCCCCTGAGCATGTGGACCAGTGAGCCTACTACATATTGGTTCTTACAAGAGGCCGGGTGGATACCAGTAAGAGTTTCTGGGTAGCCCAGAAGAGGGGTGGGTTTGTTCTGAAGCCCTTGGAAAGCCCAGTGAGCACTTGTTAAAAACCGAACACTTGTTGGATTGCTAGTGTAAGAGCGCATAGTGGGTGCTTTGTAGATACTGATCAGCCTTTCAAACCTATATTTTATGCATGAAACAATGAGGGCACAGAGAGGGATTGTCTTAGGTCTCATGGCTAGGGAGTAGTAGCAGAACAAATTTCAGTTCAGCTCTACGTCACACACAGGGACTAAGTGGTTATTCTGAGGCCACCTGCGTTGTCTGGGAAAGTTTGTCATTGGTAGTCTGAGTGAGAGAGTCACTCCCGTCTATGTGTTTTCTTCTTGGTGATTCCAAGACTTAGATGAAATTACGTCTCGGTTGCCTGCACCCTCTCACTCTGAGGTTCCATGTCTATCCCTTCATTATTTAAAACTGCCCACAGTGGGACTGCCATGGAAAAAGAAGGATCCCTGAGTCTGTCTGTCTGTCTGTCTTTCTTTCTTTCTTTCTTTCTTTCTTTCTTTCTTTCTTTCTTTCTTTCTTCCTTCCTTCCTTCCTTCCTTCCTTCCTTCCTTCCTTCTTTCTTTCTTTCTTTCTTTCTTCTGTTTTTTGCATTTACTGTCCCTAAGGCTACAGCTCCATATCCACCTGGGCTGGCTGGCTGAGGGTGACAGCCTCTCGTTCCCTGAGAGGAGATGAATTCTTTCAGCAGCACAGCTAACACCAAACCATGTCAGTCTTCTCAGGTCCTATGAGGAGGGTGCAGGCATCCACAGAAGTACATGGTCAGCTGAGGCTGCTGGAGCCTTGGGATGCTGACCAGGCATCGGCTTGAGAGCTGCATTCTTACCCACTCTGTTACCCTGCCCTTAGCCCCATGTAGGCAACAGCAGAGGGCCAAGTAAGGAAGTGGCTGTCTGAAGTTCCAAGGATACAGATGGGAAGAGGGCTGTCAGAACAGAAGGGAACTTAGCTGTCAACCTCTGCTTGGCAGGCCAGCATGGAGCATATCCCTGGAGGAGGCTGACTTTGCTCACCGCCCTGGAGACAGGCTTGCTTAATGGATCCGTAATAGATATGAGAAAAGTGCCTTTCAAAGTGCCCAGTTCCTGGTGGCCTGCTGTGACCTTATTGCTTCTCTGGTTCT
Source organism: Dicrostonyx torquatus (assembly GCA_028555095.1). Lineage (NCBI taxonomy): Eukaryota > Metazoa > Chordata > Mammalia > Rodentia > Cricetidae > Dicrostonyx > Dicrostonyx torquatus. The sequence goes on from JAQHUG010000004.1 coordinate 14,333,561, forward strand.
GGTATTAGGACATTTGGGTGGAGACGACAGACCCCTATGCTCTCCTTTCTGTTGTCACCGCTCCCAGGGATCACACAACTCCTGTTCTTGTGGGATGCCTGGGAGGCTGGCAGGACTCACGCAGGGCTCTTTAAGAATGACCCGGTGACCTAGTGAAGATCACACACTGAGTCATCCTGTCAGTCGTGCCCAGAAACAGGGTCATCTCCCAGGCTGAGACAAGGAGCCCACCAATTCAGATTTACCGAAAGCACTAGAATGGGTGGAAAAAGCTTCATGGAGTAGCAGGGTGGACCCGGGGTCTGGATCTCACTGAAGATGGGAAAAGGGAAAGGCAAAGCCTTGTCCTGTGTCCCCAAATCCTCTCTCCTAGCCCTGTGGGTAGTCTCATATAATTGATAACTACCTAAGGGTCCCTGCCCCACCCTCTTTTCAATCCTGGAGATGTAAGAGCCTGGTACTTTGATGTAATCCTTGTTCTTCAAATTGGGCGTGGCCTGAGGGGTTTGGCATTCAGCAGGTGGATACCTGGATACTCCTCAGGACAGGAGGCGCGCTGCTTTATGCCCCGTGGCCTGAGGGCTTCAGTGTGCCTCCCACTCCTGGCTAGGCATTCAGAGCCCATTTTCCAGGCTTCTGAGTCTGCTGGAGCCTCTAGGCTTTTCCTCAAGGTAAGCACTGTTCTACAAGGTCTCTCTTGACTGGGTGCTCAGTATCTATCCAGACTCCCCTTCCCGGTTCATCCCTACCCCTCCGCCTCCTGAACTGGGAGCCAGGACGGGAGAGCGCCCTGGGTGCAATACGAGCAGTACAGACCCAAGCCTTAGTCGGCTCCCTCTGCCTGGACATTGTACTGCTCCTAATGTGGCCCAGAGCAGGCTGTTTCCAGGTTTAGCTTCTAGATAGGGCAATTCCCACCCCCACCCTCCTTGTCAGAATAATCTGGGGTAAAGATCTGTTTTCCTAGCCTGGGCTCCATCCAGGCTTGGTGGTAGCCAAAGCCACCTCTGCCCAGATTCGTTCAGATGGTCCTGGGAGCCAAGAATCCGATGCAAAAGCAGTGAGATATTTTTAGATTTATTTATTTATTTTTGCGTGTATGAGTGTTTTGTGTATATATATATGTGTATCACGTGCATGCATAGTGCCCATGGAGGTCAGGAGAGGGGGTCAGATGTCCTGGGACTGAGTTCTGTTTGATTATGAACCACTGTATGTGTCCTAGGAACTGAATCCAGGTCCTCTGCAAGAGCGGTAAGTGCTCTTAACTGCTGAGCCATCTCTCTAGCCCCAGAGACAGATTTTGTGTTTGTTTTGTTTTGTGGCAGGGTCTCAATACATAGCCCAGGCTGGCCTTCTGTCTCAGCCCCTTGACTACTGGGATTAAGACACACATACAACTAGGTCTGTGAGGTTCCTGAGAGATGATTCATCAGGCCTGGGAATCACACAGGGCCTTGCCTAGGGACCTGTGACTGCCCCCTGCATTAGGACCTGGCCCCTCTAGCTTAGGACCATGGCTGTGGCATCTCAGGCTCTTCAGCCCCCGGCCTTTACTCTTCTCTGCTCAGAAAACAAAGCCCTGTGGTTCCTGACGTCGGCTCAGTTTGCAGAGGCCCTGTGACGTGGAGGGACAGGTGATGTGATGAAGAGTCCTGATTGTGGATGCGGCTGGCTCGGGAGACGCCTGGGTGGCTAATGACAGGCAGCCATGAGTGTTTCTGTCAGGCCCGTCTCCGAGCCCATTAGATCATGGGGCTCTGACCTCATGCATGTTTAATCTCCTGATGGATCCACAATGTGCAGAGACCGCTGGAGGCAGAGAGAAGCTGAAGGTGAGGCTGGCTTGAAGAAATGCTCCCTGGGGGTGTCTTAGAATGCTGGTCCCTTCTTCGGTACCATCCTGTCTTCACTCTGCTCTTCTGTTGCGTGGAGTGGAACTCTGCTCCGACACAGTCCCCCAGCCATGACGGAATGCCAGTCACTCCTGGAAGAGGGAACAGAATAAGCCTTTCCTCCCTCACACTGTTCATAGCTAGTATTTTGTCATAACATAAGTAACAAGCTCAATGACTTCCTAGCTGAGCAGAGGGGGCCACCTTTCAGATAAACACAACACAGTCTCTTGGCACGTGGCCCTGTGGAAGTCTCTGGGGCTTGAGTGAGTGGGCGGGGGTGAGCTCAGTTTGGAGTGAAGTAGGGAGGGGAATGTAGGACAAAGGAAAGGCAGACCCGGCCCCATCTCAGGAACCATTAGCTGGCTGGAAGCATGCAGTGAACTCAGTGAGGGCCTGCATTGGTTGCCCTTCTGCAGAGGCGGGCAGGCATGGGGCTTCTAGCTCTTCAGGTCTCTGCACTTCTGGAAGCTTCAGTATGGACCTGTCTGTCTGTTTCTGAATACTGTTCGTCTCCCCAGGACTTACCCTGCTGTCCTCAGCTGTCTGTCCTGCCAACCAAGCATAGTGATGGAACTGTGTGTGTGTGGGGGTGTGTGTGGGGGTGTTCCTCATTGTCCCAGCATCAGGGGCATGGAGGTGCTGAGAAGTTTGGTTTCTTGTCTTCCTGATTCTTGGTGCCACCTTCTTATAGCTCACATGCGGCCTTATTCTGTGTACGCGAGCACACACACACACACACACACACACACACACACACAGACTCCTGTGTCTGCTTTTATGAGGACACAGCTCCATTGAGTGTGGGCCTTACGCCTTTGGCCTCCCTTGACCTTCATTAGCTTTTTAAAGCCCCCTTCTCCTGGTGCAGTCATATTGGGGGTCAGGCTTCCAACAGATGAATTGGGAAGGAACAATCCAGTGAGCCCTTCCTCTGACTTAAAAGAAATACATTCATAGAGCTGGCAGAACAGGGCAATTTTAATTGACTATATAGGAACAGGCAAGACATTTTATGCCTCATATTTGTTTAGATATGTATCAAAGAGAAACTGAAATTGCAGGGTGGTACAAGCCTGTAATCCTGGCACTTGGGAAAAAGAGGAGGTGGTGGCAAGAGGGTCAGGAACTCAAGGCTAGCTTTGGCTGCATAGTTCCAGGCCAGCCAGAGCTATAGTATTAGTGGCAGAGTGCTTGCCTGGTGTGTGTGAACTATGATACTATAACTATACAATAACCACTGAGCGTGTAGCTCAGTGGTAGAGTGTTTGTTTGTCTAGTGTGCATGAGCTATACTATATAATATAACCACTGAGAGTGTGCCTCAGCGGCAGAGTGCTTGCCTGGTGTGAGTGACACTATGGCTCATCTCACCTTGCCTTCTTCACTGGATACTTGGGCTTCTTCACAACATGGCAGGTGGGTTCCAAAAGTGAATGTCCCATGAAATGAAAGAGTGGCTGCCAATGACTTACGGCCCAGTCCAAACACTGGCTGAGTGTGCCATCTTGTGCTATTTGGTCAGGAGTCCATATTCAAGGGGGCAGATGGGGGCTTTGAAGAATTTGGAGGCCCCGGTTTAACCATACACTTAGTCTCTCCCTTCCTCTTCAGAGGTCTGTGTGAAAGTCTGAATTCACTTCCTGCTTGTTGTCTTTTGTGGAGGGACAAAAAGAAATGTGTATAAAGATTGGTCTGTTGCATTCTTTTTCGTTTTGGTTTGTTTTTCAAGACAGGGTTTCTCAGTAGCTATGGAGCTAGTCCCGGAACTTGCTCTGTAGACCAGGCTGACCTTGAACTCACAGAGATCTGCCTGGCTCTGCCTCTAGAGTGCTGGGATTAAAGGCGTGTGAAAACAAACAAACAAAAAGATTGGTCTGTGTGGTTTGAACTCAGTGTTAGTTAATAAATACTTCATTTTATTCATTCTGTAAAAGCTTGCCCTGCCCCGTTATATTCATTACTTTCCCGGTGCTATAATAACCATGACCAAAAGCAACTTACCGAGAGGAAAAAAAAAAAAAGAGTTTATTTTGGCTTACAGTTTTAGAGGGAGACTCTATCATGGTGGGGAGCATGGCAGCATGTGACCGGCATGGGGGCTAGATAGTCATATTCTTAGCCACACGCAGAGAAAGCGAACTTGAAGTTGGAAGTAGGCAAAACTTTCAAAATCTAAAGGCCTCCAGAAGTGCTGGGCCACCTAAAAATCCCCAAACAGTTCCACTAACTGGGGACCAAGTGTTCAAATGCCTGAGACACTGGGGACATTTCTCTTTCTACCGCCACACCCAATCCTGTGTGTGGCGCTTTTCATTTTATCTGAAATCCGGTTCTCTCAGATGTAGCATCTGGCCCCACAGGACAGAGCGTTTCCCTGCAAGGCTGCCTACGGATCAGAGCTGTGGCTGAGCCTGGGCTGTCTGCAGAGCTGCAGGGACCCATCCATGCTTCACTTTCAGGGTTCCCGGGGCATCAGTGGGTAAAAGCAGTTCCTCTGCAGCCCTTTTTCTTGGGGGTATCCCTTCTTGGGGGTGTCCCTTCAGCAACATGACATGGTGACAGTCATGGGGTGTCTATATCCTGTCTGTGATGTTTCTTTGCTGGCCTGGTTTAGGGCAGCCAGCAGCCTGGCTTCTGGTGTTGTCAACTAACCTCGCCAGCCTTGTTTCCTCACCTGTCAAGTAGAGAACTCATTTTGACCAAGGGGTTGGCAGTCTATGGCCTGCCCCCCAAACCCAGCCCAATGCCAGCTTCTTACAGTGAAATTTTACTGAAACAGTAGTGGGCAGTCCTCTCTCTTTGTCTGTGGTGGTTCTGATTGGCCCATGAGGCAGCATGTCCGGCCTTTTATGGAAAGACGAAGTAAAATAGGATCAGCCCCCAACCCTCTCCTCAGTATCTGTGGGATTTGCATCTGTGGAGCCAACTAAGACTCAAAAATATTTTTTAAAGAACTGTATCTGGGGTAACCCTGGTGGTTCATGCCTGTAACTCTAATACTTGGGAGGTAGCGGGAAGAGGATCAGGAGCTGAAGAATATTGTCAGCTGTATGTTAAGCTAAACTTGATCTTGAACTTGAATACTAGCTTGATTGACCTGCTTGAGGCCTTGAAAATTGTCTCATGGGATTCTGAGACCCTGGGGCGGGGGCACTGGGGGAAGGATTAAAGGGAGAACAAGATGCTGGCCAATCTTCACAGGCCACAAAACCTTAAAGCATAGCCTTCATGCTGCTGGTGGGACAGGGTGTTTTTCAGTCGAATGTTGAGGAATATATTTAATATATTATTAAATTTTATTTATTTAAATTTTTATTTTATTTAATTAAAATTTATTTATTTAAACAACTTAAAAATTATTTAAAACAAGCAGCTGGGCTTGGTGGCACAGACCTGTAACCCCCACACATGGGAGGAGGGTAGTGAAGAAGGAGGAGAGGAGGAGAAAAGGAGGGGGAGGGAGGAGGAGAAGGAAGGATGAATTCTAGCACAGAAGCTCTTCAGAATTCTAGTGCATAAACTCCGCCCTAACCCCTGCTGGGCTGCTATAACAGAATGCTCCAGGCTGGGTTGTGTATAGACAATTAGAGTTTATTTAGCTTTCAAGTCTGGAGGATGGGGCATGTGAGATCCAGGGGTTACATCCAGTGGGTACCTTCTGCTGTGTCCTAAGTTGACTGACCTCTCAGAGCTGTCTTTTTCTGGTCTGTATTGATCACTTTATAAAGGCAGAACACTGTGACCTCCTGCCCTCCTCCTATCAGGCCCTGCCTCCCAGTGCTAGCTTTTGGAGGACACATTTAGACCAGAATATTCTTCTGTGGGAATAAGGATGCCAGATAAATAGGCTTTCTAGTGGTCATCGTGCCCAAGAAATGAAACCAGAAAGCAAGGTATCTTTTCTATAACTTTTCTATGAATACACTGACGTTAGACCAATCTGTTTGGAGCCAGTTCCCTGGGCCAGAGGGTCTCAAACTCTGTGGTGACAGACATCAGCTAACCAGGGAGAACAAGCAGAAAGGAAGTCTCAGAACTGGAGACCCCATAGGCAGAACAAAACATTGGATCACAGACTGGGCTCCTGGAATCTGATGTTGCTAAATTCAAAAGAAAACCAACAGGCAACTCTTCCCCCAAGATCCCAAAGAGGTCTAACCTAACCACTTCCAAGTTCAGCTTCCTGCGGCGAGTGAAAATAAAAGATGCCTTAAAGAGACACAGTAATAACCAGCAAGGGTGACTTATGTCACCTGCCCAGCTCTCTTTCCCAGTACCCCTAAGCCAGAGTGAGGAGCTGGGAGGTTGAGTGGTGAGTTCATTCTCCTAGGGAGGTATAGCCTGGGGCTGTACAGCCCTACAGGTGCTTCCTATGGCAGGATGACTGTCTCAACAAGCCCTCTTTTCTATAATGGGGGAGGTCTGTGGAAATGAAATGCAACCTCCCCTGGGCCTTGCAGTATTGACTCCTAGGAGGGGGAAAAAGATGACTTTAAACCTTTTTATTTTTACCCTAGAAGCTTCCTAGCTTTATCCAGACTGCCATTTGCCAACAGTCCTACTGGTCTTAGGCGTGGAGTAGGTCACCAATGTTCCGGCAGCCAGGGCTTGCTCTGTGATGGGGGCATTTGTGGAAGCGAGAGAACTATGGAGGGAGGGACTTCTTTTCCTTCATTACCTGAAAAGCAGGCAGATTCCTGCAGGCTTGGAGAGCAGGGGTGTGTGTGTGTGGGGGAGGAACACACAGTCCTGTGCTAATGGAACCCTACTTGGGGAGGGACACATGGGGTGAGGGTCAGTTCTATAAGCCCTCTTAACAGCCCTTGTAGGTCTCCCCTAAAGCTGAGCCCTCCTGTAGCATGTCCTAGGAGAACATTTGACCTCATGTGTTAAATAGTTAACCTTTGAAGGAAAGTAGATATCACATAAAACCAAAGTTACTTAATTAGAATGTTTTTCTTTTTTTTTTAGAATTATTTATTTCATTTTACATGCATGAGTGTTTTGCCTGTATGTATGTCTGTGCAGCACATTCCTGCCTGGTGCCTGCAGAGGTCAGAAGAAGGCATTCAAGTCCCTGGAACTGGATTTGTAGATGATTAGAAGCTGGGATTAGAACCTGGGTCTTCTGCTAGAATAACAAGTGCCCTTAACCAATGGGCTATCTCTCCATCCCCTGAATTTACCTAATTAGAACAGTCATAGTGGAAAATCAAACTCTGTTTCTCTTGGAAGTTACCTCTTAGAGTGTGTAGCCAAGCAGGTGCTTCTCAGCCATTTTGAAGGAGTTCCACAAAGAGATGCCATTCTGTTGCCTTAAAACTATGTCTAAAGTCTAAAGAAGTGCGAACCACTGTGTCCATTTTCACACCTTACACTGCCTTCCCCCTTTTCATGGCAACTGGCCACAATGCAATTATGCTAAATAATTTTGCATACTTAATTAGTTGGAGGTTTCGATTTGTACCCAGTTCTGTTCATTTCCCTATCACTGCCTGTGCCTCTCACGTGGTGTGGAGAATGGGCACTCTGTTCCGTGATGCAATTCCAGCAGCCCAGGGTACTTAGAACCCTCGCCTGTGACCTGGGCAGAACGCCTAGTTAGGGTCCGTGTTTCCTGGCTGTCACTTTCCTCCCGGTACAGGAAACAGCTGAGCAGTTGCCTGGACTGCTGGATCCTGAAATAACATCAGGTACCACTCATTTGTGCTGCAGTTTACGAATTTCCTGAGTGTTCTCTGCTGGCTTTGGGGCCAGGAAGGCAGTGTTACTATTTAGGTTTTGCCAGACTCCTCTGGGAAACTGGATGAATCAGCCAGGGCTTTGCAACTGACTCAGGACCAGAGGCTGTGTCATGACTCTCATTCTCCTCTCATGGTCTTCCTGCTGCACTGTAGAGTCATAGGTGAGCCCTTGTGTTCTAGTTTTCTGGTCTGTAAGGTTGCTCTACTGCATGGTGCAACTCCACTGAGCCTAAGCCCTTTTTTCCGGGGCAGTGTGTCTGGTCTCTCACAGTGGGATTGGTACTGGGAGGTATTTTAGGATTATATCACCATAATAAAATATCAGAGTCAGGCTTGCTTTTTAAAGCCCTGAGGTTTCTTTACTACATACATCTGGAAATGTAAGGGTGTGGCACTTCAGCATCTGGGAGACTGTGGTGAAGATAGGAGAATGTGTATGACGTCAGGGTCACACTGGAAAATAGGAAACCAGGAGATTTGGGGTCCTACTGCCTTTTCTGAGGGCATACCCCCAAACACCTCCCACTAGGCTCCATCTCCAGATACTCCCCAAAATACCACACTTGAGGATCCAGCTGTCTGCCTGTGGCCTGCTAGGGGTCAACCCCAAACCAGGTAAAACAGGGAGGAGGAGATGAGAGTTGAGAGCTGCTAACAGCAGTGAGGGCAGCAGAGACTCTGGTACCTGGGAGCTGCTGATGGCTCAGAAGCAGAGAAGAAGCCAGCAATGATGCTTTGGGTATCAGTGGTGGCAGAAGTGGGGGAGGGGGCACCTAGCAAGGGGGAAGACCCAGCAAGGAATGCAGAAGGGGACAGAGATGTGACTCTAGAGACACAGACCTATCCAGTAAGCCATTTGGCCATGAATTAGTTTCTCACTCTGAACCCTTGGTTGACCTCGACTGTAAAATGAAAATAGATTTGCTGTTTTTTAAAGATATATGCGAAAACGCTTTTAGAGTGGGGAAAACGCCAAGTGTTAATTTCAGAAGGGGGAAAAAAAAAGCCAGGCTGCTGGTGTGAGGATCTCCTTCTGATGTTGGCACCCTGCACCTAGCAGACAGCAGAAGTGAGAGCACAGGCTTTCCCGTGAGTAAATGACAGCGCTCTAGCAGCAGAGCCACGGAGGATGAGACGTGAGCAAGCTCGGGTGCTGTGCATCCCAGTGGGCAGAGGAGCTAAGTGGGCATCAGAGCCTTCTGCATCCCTGCCCAAGATCTCAAATCCCGAGGGCCAGACCGACAGACCAGTCTGCCTCTGTGTGCTCAGACCACCAAAACAGAGGCCAAGCACAGGGCGACTTAAACAACAGCCATTTGTTTCTTACCAATTTTTAAAGGCTGGCAGTCTAAGGCGAGGTGCTAATGGGGTTGGTTTCTTCTGAGCCTTTCTTCTTGGCTTGTCCATGACCATCTCTTCCTTGCATCTTCATGTGGCTCTCCATCAGCCTGGTTCTGTCCCTGTCTTCTCTCTTTAGACGCCTACCTGCCAGATTGGATTGGGACTCACCTAGGATCTCACCTGAAGTACCTCTTTAGAGGCTCTGTCTCCAAATCTAGTCACACTCTGAAATATTGAGGGCAGACCATTCCTTCAGCTTGTCTACATTGGACCCTTTAAGGAATGGGAAAGCAATGCCCCGCAGAAGAGACAAGCCTTGCAAGCTCCAGGGACAGTGTGGGGGAGGGGTGCCAGTGAGAAGTGCAACAAAAGGCAACAAGGATGGGTGGGGGGCTTAGGGCACCCAACACATGTGGATTAATTTTTTCCTAAAGAAATTTCAGAAATGAACCCCCAATGTCAAAAGGTTCAGTGAACTTGGTCTGTAAAGAGATTTCATAGTAGGTTTCCTTTAAATGCCTAGCCTTGCCAGTATGCTTGAGGAATGATTTGATTTAATACTATGTGGTTAAAGCAACTCCTTTTTCCAGCCTAGCCATTAAAAGCAGGGCGGCAGCCTGCAATTAGTGTATTGCTCAATCTTCCTCCTCTGAAGGGCACCTCAGTCCCCGGCCTTGCATAGTCACTGCTGAGCACCTGAACTGGGCATTCAGTGCCCTTGCTGTAAGTCAGGGCTGGGCAGCACCAGCTATCTGGCCCCTGACTGGGGCCGTGGCACTTCGTGTCCTATAAACCAGTACTGGCTTTTCGTTTGTTTGTTTGTTTGTTTGAGACAGGGTTTCTCAGTGTAACAGCCCTGGTTGTCCTAGAACTCACTCTGAAGATCAGAACTCACAGAGATCCCCCTGCCTCTGCCTCCCGAGTTCTGGGATTAAAGGCGTGCGCCACCACCACCCGGCCCCAGCACTGGCTTTTATCTATGTCAGCAGCATGATTGACCTTCTTCACCTCTGTCCTTGGGGACAGTGACACTGGTCTCCTCCAGTAAGGGGGCAGGATGATCTTTACTCTTAGCATTTTCAACCTGTAAACACACATCAAGTTCATTGATAAACTTCTAGTCTCCTTGGTAGGGAATGGGAAGGTGTCTGCTGCCTGGCACGATGAAATCCCAAAGGAAGCCCTTACCAAATGGACAGGCTAAGGAGAGCATGTTTAACCAGGAGAGAGTTTGAGGGAAGTGTGCAAAATCCTCAGTCATCACAGCTGCCCTTCTGGGAAGGAGGGTGAAGAGATGCTTGGTAAAGCTGGATGCTGGTCAGTTTGTCTGACTCCTACCCCCATCATGAATAATCATTGAGAATTAACTCTATGCCAGGAGCCCTGCTGAGTTAAGGGCATTGTGACCTCTCACAGGCCACAGCTTAGGAATGCAAAGGCTTGCAGGGAGGGCACCCTAGAACAGGACAGATAGGCAGGAAGAGAGAGGTCCCTGAACGGGGGTATGTGGCTGTGGGGGCACCTGGTCCACCCTGAGGAGTCAGTGGAAGCCTCTTATGGGAGCCTTGAGCAAGCAGAGAGCCAAATCACAGGTCTGGCCTGAGGCGTGACTAAGCTCAAAGGAACATTCTAGGTCGAGGCCTGAATTAGAGGGCTGAGGTGGGGCCTGCAGATACTTCTGTGGACCCAGGATTTGGGTATGTCAAGTCAGGCAAGGAAGAGCGCTGCAGAGTTGGGCAGGCCGCAGGTGCGCCGGTGAGGGAGCCGGAGGTACTGCACTCTGGCAAGTACATGTCGAGGCCAGACACACAGCCAGGGACAGAGGACTGCAGCTCTCCTGCCCACTTCAGGTACCCTGGCCTGGCCAGGGCAGGAGGCCTGTGGCTGCTCAGAGGGCTCACTCAATCCTTTCCTGGCCCTCAATCCAGAAGTCTTGCTTTCTGATCTCTGAAGATATGGGTGGCCTCAGTATCCTTGTCACCAAGCTGTTGGCTACTTTTCTGGGTAGTGGGCTCCTCTGTGCCCCTTCATGCCAGTCTGGGTCTCTTTAGAGCCCAGTGTCCTCTGTTGTTTAGGAAGAAACTGATCCTTGTGCATCTGTTAGCAAGGGAGACGGAAGACAATGTGGATCTAAGTAAGACATGCCATTTCTCTACCATGAAGGCATGCTGGCAGGAGTAGGCTGGTCTGTAGTAAATGGGACTTTGTGACTATATCCTTTGCTCGTCCTGTGCCAATGTGCCTACTTACAAAAGGTCATCTTGCTGTTGAACTCGATTTCTGGAGTTTTAGCCATGTCCTAGCTTGCGTCCCCATTGCTAGGATAAAACACCAAGGCCAAAGATTGAGGAGGAACGGGTTTATTTTAGCTTGCAGGTTATAGTCCATCCCTGGAAACCAGAAAGGAGCTTAAACCTGGAGCTGAAGCGGAGATCATGGAGGAATGCTGCTGACTGGCTACGACGGCCACCAGCGTAGGGATGGTACTGCCCACAGTGGGCCGGATCCTCTCATATCTATTAGTAAAGATGCCTCACAGACGTGTCCACAGGCCAGTCTGATGGAGGCAGTTCCTCAACCGCGGCTCCCTCTTTCCTCCGTGTGTCTGGTTGACAAGCACGAGGAGCCGTCACAGTCTCCGCGAGGAGGACAAACAGCGCTCGGTTCTGACTTGGCATCTCCATTCCTAAGTGGGTCTGGGGAGTGCAGTGTTTCACCTGAGCGCCGCAGCCCAGGTTCTAGTGGTAAGGACGAGTGGGGAGATGGATGGCGAAGAGTCAGCTGACAGCTGTAGTGATGGCATGCTGTAAGAATGGGCTCAGGAGGACCAGCTGCTCCCTGAGGACCAGCTGCTCCTCGAGGACTGGGCTCCATGCCTTCTTTCTCTGTGGTGCTCGGCACCATATGGTGTGTGGTAGCTGCTGCTGCAGGGATTAGTGAATGTGATAGAGACCCAGAGGAGCCTGTTATGGTTGGATGTACTCTGTCCCCTGGGGTGCGAGTATTGCAAGCTAGGCCTCCAGTGCAATGGTGTGAAGGTGGTGGCACCTTTAAGAGATGGGGCCTGATAGGAGATCATTAGAGCATCTTGGTCTAATTAGACCCTGCCTGCCTGGCACCTTCTGCCCAGGGCTGTACCATGTGAATGCTCTGGGCACACACTGGAAGCGGAAGCCTGGGCACAGTCCTAAGGGAGCTTGGTAAAGTCTGAGTCAGTGTGCAACAGTGTTATTACACCTGGCTGCAGCGTGGACGGAGATCCCTGGTGCAGCCCAGGCTCGTGCCCTGTGCTTCATTTTAGACAGGACTTGAATACTTTTCTACTTGAAGCAATCACGAAGTATGTGGGACACTGCATTCCCAATATTTCTCCGTATTATGTGATTATGACTTATCGTCCACTTCCCTTTTATATTTGAATGCTTTTTGCTATTTTTTTCAAGCTTTGAACTTTTCAGTCAATCTACCCCATGTCTTCATCCAGCCTTCTCTGACTAAGAGAAACATTTTGTTTGTGTGTTTGTTTGTTTATGGAGAATGTGTTATCCAGGTTGGCTTCAAACTCATGATCCTCCTGCCTCAGCCTCCTGAGTGCTGGAATTACAGGCATGGAGCACTACTACATCCTGCTTAGAAACAACTTTAAAAATGGACTTGAAGAGACAGTGTACTTAGTTCAAAATAAACCAAAGGTTTTAAAAAAAAAACAAAACCTGGTGTCCATCATGAGATGAGTGGTAAATTGAAATGTGGAATAGCCATACGGTGGGTTATTATTTAGCCATGGAAAGAAACAAAGTATTCATATGTATTATGGTGTAGCGGAGCCTCACCTACAGGAGGACCACACACATCACAGACTTAAAGTCTGTTTGACTTAAAGTCGGCTGACCGTCTGGTCAAAGAAAGCAGGCACCTAGCCGCATGCTGTATACCAAGTCTACGTGGAGTCTCCACAATCACAATCACTTAGTAGAGATGGCCTACAGATCAGCGCTTATTTAGCAGGGCTGGTGAAGCGGGAGTGGAGAGCCACGGCTTAGGATGCTCAGTCCGGCAATGGCAGTGTCCCAGTACCAGTTTTGCAGCGACACAGAAGTGCCGGATGCGCCTCGGTTATGTTTGAGAATGCCCAAATTTGTTAACTTCATGTCAAGTGACTTTTGCCTCAGTAATTTTTTTTAAAGAAATGGGCAGAGTCTGCGAACAGCGGAACTCCAGCGTTCACTCTGCTCCCATCTCCTCACAACCTTCGCAGCTTCTCCCTCCTGGGGTTAACAAGTTGTCAGAATCTTTTATGATGGACAGTTCCCAGCGGATGAAAGAGGACAAGGCTCCGTGAGAAGCCTCAGTGCCCTCCACCCAGCACCTTCAGTTTCCGCATAACCCTTAAACTCCCGCTCCACGTCCCTGCCCATGGGGAGGTGAAGGAAATCACTAACATTATTTTCCCATAACTGATGTAGTCGCTATCAGCAGAAACCGGTAGGAGTTCTGAGCACAGCAGGTGCCAACCTCATTTCTCCTCTCAGTTCTCCTTTCTTGGCCTGAGAATGCTCTTCCGTGCCTTCTACCTAGGAGCCCTGTAGCTGCCTTCCATGCCACCAACACTGACCCTTCCTCGTTCCCTCTGGGTGTGTGACGTTCTGACACAGGGCTCTGTCAGTTTTCATCTTCCCGTCTTCTGTTTGGGGCCTAACCCTGTGCACCAAGCAAACCACATTTAGCTTCTGGCTCCAAGGAGCCTGGCTCAGTCAGGGTCTCCAGAAAACGGCAGCAGAACAGCACCGGCTACGGCACATGTGATTGTGGGTGCTGGCACGCTGAGGTCTGGAGGGAGTTATGTAAAGGTTAGTCTTGCATTCTTGATCTACAAAGCTGTATGTCAGAAACTCAGTCAGGATGCTTATATAGTCTTGAGGTGGAATTCCCGCCTCTTTGAGAAATCTTCATTCTTGTGGCCCTTGATTGGATGGCGCCCACCCACATCATAGATAGTCTTTTATTTTTACTTAAAGTCAACCCAGTGTAGATGTTAGTCACATATGAAATATGCTTTTGTATCAACAGCCAGAGGAATTGAACCCAGAGACTGAGTGTCTAAGCCTCACCATGTTAACATAAACAATCAACCATCACAGAGCCCAGGGAGAGGAGACGAGAGGAGCCTGAGTCTCTTCCCTGGCTGTTTGAATCTGATTATCTTAGATAAACTACAGAGAAAGTGCAGCCCAGAGAGGTTTGCTGATTTGTCCAAGTTTGCACCACTGTCAGGTGGCTCAGGAATCTGATCTAGGCCAATCTGGGTGTCGACAGTGTCCTTGTTTTATTTCCTTGGCGGTTAATGATGCTTGTGGGACTTAGGTCACCCTGGAGAGGTCACCCCGGAGAGGACAAGTAAGAGAAGAAAAGGTTTGATGGTTGGGAGGGCTTTGGCATTCCTCTGCTCCAGCAACAGCTATGTAAGAACGGCGTGAAAATCGGCCGTCTTCCTGGGTAGAGGGCAGGGGGCTGCAGATGGACTAGGGGGCTGTGTAGACTATGCAGGATTTGGGCCTCATCATGAAGCCCGGAGTCACAGACTGGCCTCCACCAGCTGTATCCGCTAGCTTTCTCAGGCAGGTTGTAACTTCTGACTGTAGAATCTGACAGTGGAAGCATTCCCATGTGACTCTCTTTGTCCCTCCACTCTGTCCCATAGGTTCACCCCTGGAGCGTGTCTCCAAAACGCTCACCTGGATAGTGAAATCACGTCTGTGCGCTTGTCTCCCCTAGTGTGTGTTTATACCTATAAACATAGGTTGCTGTGGGATCTGCAGTTCCCACGTTTTCTAAAGGAACTACAGATGGCAAGCTATCCAGCTTCTTCTCCCTATGTCCCACTGGTCATTCAGGCACCCACTTCCCATGCAGAAGATGGGAAGCCACCACAGGCAGATGCTGTAGTGGGAGCTATAGATTCCATGGGTTGCAGGACGGAATTGGGAACTGGAGGGGGAGGTGAGGTCAGGTCTGTAGAGGAAGGCCGCACCTGCCATGCCCTAGCACGCTGACTGCATGAGTATAACCTACTCGGTGCTTACCTGGCTTCTATACCCTGCACTGCGCCACACTTTGGTCCTCCAGGAGGCTAGCATTGTCACACAGTGAGCAGGAGGACACATCAATGCTGAGCTGCCCCAATCACTTTCCAGGGAATGGCACCCGAGGTCACTGATGGTCCTTAGGCCTAGTCTGCAGTCAACTTGCCAAGTCTCACCTCCTCTGAGCCAACCCTCAGCTTGCTTCTTTCTGCCACTGTCTTAGTCAGGTGGCCTTCCTGCCATAACCCCCAAGAAGGAGGTCTCTGGTCCCCTGGTGCCTGTTTGTGGAGGAGTCCTGCTCGTCTGGTATAATGACCTTCCAGGGATCCCTGGCTGGCCTCCCTAACACACTGTCTTTCTTCTCCTTTGTCTCCTCTTTGCTTTAGTTGTCTAATCCTCCGTTAAAGAATCTAGCCTGAATTAATGCCTTAAAATGATGGCGTTTTTATTATTTGCTTCTTCATTTTGGGTAAGGGTTATAGTTGGGGATGGTTTCTCTATCGATAGGTTATCAGCCAGGGTAGCTAGAACCTTCCATGTCTCTCTGGGACATGACTCTATGATTGGCTTGGGCTTTCTCTCAGCTTGGTGATTGCATGTGGGTGGGGTGGTGTAAGGTACTGGTTCCCCAGATCTCCACAGCAAAGCCACCAGGCTTTCCCAGGCTCGGACCCTGAGCAGGAACAGTGACAGGGAACAGAAGGTCACACACAAGGAAATGTTCAGACTGCTTAGTCAGTGGCTGTTTCACTAGACATAGCCTTGGACTATTAGACTCTCAACTCTTGGGGTACCTTCATGTGCACCCTAGTCCAACATGGCTTCCTCTGTGGTCTCTAAAGTGGAGGAATAGAATGTCAGTTAGTCGTCTGTCCCCTTGAAGGCTGTGTCTAGATCCAGATGAGAAAGATAAATGTCACAAGAGCCGGAGCCGGAGTGGGCAGACTTTGGGACCTCCCTCCACGGAATCTCACATCTGTGCCAGGACTCTGGGGTGCAGGAAGAAGGCTCCTTCTCTTTCTCCCAAGGAGGCTGAGCTCAGCATCAGGTGCAGTGGACCATTGTGGAGCGTGTCAAGTTTTCTCTTCTTGATCTCCATCTTTTCCCAGGTGCTCTCGCAATGCTCGGTAAGACCAGTGACTCTTTTTCCTTCTACACAGCTGTCCCTGGGATAATATGGCTGGGTGAAGGAACCTCAACCTCCACACCTCCACTCACCGTCTCCAAACCCTGTGCCCTGAAAGCTGGCTGGGGAGAGAGACTCTCGGCAGCATGCCAGAACTTCCCTCCCTGTGAACAGCATCACCTTTAATTGGATTAATTTTCACTTCTTCTCTGCCTTTGAGGAGTTTAGGAACAAAGCAGTCAGATGACGCACAGTGCACAGACCTAAGGATGTAGCATGGGTTTTTCAGAGGCCAGGACCACAGTTAGCGTTGGTGATAGGTATCCCTGAGCCCCACAGCGAGGCTAGAGCGATGGATGGGCCCCGAGACTCAGCCTTTTGGTCTGGACCTGTCCTCCTGTGGTGTTTATTCTCCCCAGTTGCTCAGGCCTGTCACTGACACATGATGAGTGGCATGTGTTTTTACAAAGGCCACTTTGTGCACATGTCCGTGATGCTTGCCTTGGTCAGTGGCAGCTTCCACAGTGCACGTCTCATCTCTGTCCAGGGTGAGCTGTTGACGATGTTGCTGCTCACACAGACTTCAGCAGTTAAGTGCTTTGCTGAGTCCAAGCCTTGCTCTTAGCCCTCTAGAGGCAACTGCAGACGTGTAGAGGGCCCCTTGGCATGCCGGGCGGGCGGGGAGGCATGCCTGTGGAACAGCTGACCTCAGGTTAGAGAGCTTGCTAGAGAATAATGAGTCTGTGGATCGTCCGTCCCTGACCTTGTTCGGTAGCCCTATCCACCGTGTGCCCAGGTGTGCTGCCTGCTTGGCTAAGCATGCTGAGAAGTGGCCCGTGTCCTGTGGAAGTGTGGTCACTCACAGAGTTGACCTTTGGAAGGTCACATGTGTGCGTTTGAGTCTAGCCTATCCTGGCTGCCAGCCCATCCAGTGTCACCTCGTTCACTGAGTTTGTCCCAGCCTCCTCTGACCTGCTGTTTGTTCCTGGTGATGAACGAGCCATAGACAAACGAGCAGCCATTGTGTGTCTAGGGGTAGCGGTGGGTGGTGCTGTGATGACCTCTCCTGAGATGGGCCCTTCAGTTCTTTGAGGACATTCGCTTGTCCCCTCCTCCACCGCTCTTGTCCTGGCACCCTGCTCCCTGGTGAGTCTTCTTTCTTTGCAACACAAATAGCAAAAAATAAGTAGGTGAAAAGCCACCCCAGACCAGAAAGAGCCCCTGCTTTCATGTCTGCTAAGCTACCTAGTAATGGTAAAACCTCATGAAACACGAGGTCCCATAGCATCCTATGTGTTAGATATGTGTGTGACCCTTCTGCCTTTTCAGATTCCTCTATTTTGACTGTAATTTCTGGTTCTGTTTCATAATCATCCTGTTCTGGGGGCTCAGGACTTGTCCTTCTGTTCTGTCTTTCTGCCCTGAGAAGAGAATATTCTAGAAGGTTGTGATTGCTGAGGATTATCGGTACGCTGGGATCCACTGATGTGGAAAGTGTGATACTAGAGTACTGTGTATAGTGAGCCACACGGTGAACATGCAAATGGGGCCTCCAAGGGAGAAGAACCATCGAGCGGAGCGGAACTCTTGTCTGCTTAGGCAGTGCTACAGAGGCATGTCATCGATGCCGATGAAAGATGTCTGTGTAGCACAGGTGGGAGGGCTCCTGCTGGCCCCGTATCAAGCTGGACTCATGGCCTGCATTCTGCTAGGAAGACCCAGGAGGGCAGAGGTGTGCTGGGATGCCAGGTCAGGGTGTGACACAGAGCTTGGCCTGATGCAGGCAGATGGACCTGGGGTATTGTAGCTCTACACCAATGCTGCCATGGAGAGGTCTGAAACACGTTCCTGTGTCAGGCCCAGCGGGTGGTCAAGGGGCTTGGGTATGGTGTCCAAAACCATATCCGTTAGGAAACAACTTTACTGTAGTCCATTTTTTCACAAGAAAAATTCCAACCCAGAGGCAGCAGTGAGGATCCCAGCTGAGATGAGACCTTCCTCATTTGAGGCCTCTCACATCCCATCTCCCTCTCTTAGGTTATTTTTGATCAGGGCACTGACACTCAGTGTCAGAGCCTCTGAGTGTCTCTCAGTTCCCTGCTTTTCCTTCCTTCTCTCTCTCTCTCTCTCTCTCTCTCTCTCCCTCCCTCCCTCCCTCCCTCCCTCCCTCCCTCCCTCCCTCCCTCCCTCCCTCCTTCCTTCTTTGCAGTTTTTCAAGACAGGGTTTCTCTATGTGACAGCCCTGGCTATCCTGGAACTCGCTCTGTAGGCCAGGCCAGTCTCGAACTCTCCGAGACCTGCCTGCCTCTGCCTCCCAAGTGCTAGGATTAAAATTGTGCACCACCAGCCGGGCGGTGGTGGCGCTCGCCTTTAATCCCAGCACTCGGAAGGCAGAGGCAGGCGGATCTCTGTGAGATCGAGGCCAGCCTGGTCTACAGGAGCTAGTTCCAGGACAGGCTCCAAAGCTACAGAGAAACCCTGTCTCGAAAAACCAAAAAAAATTGTGCACCACCACCGCCTGGCCTATTTTTCTTTCATATTACAAGATTTAGTGAGATAAAATGTTTATGCCATGACACCTACCATTGTAAAGTAGCTACCACTGTCAACAGTGTTGGTAGCCATCACTCCCATCTAATACCAGGACCTTCTCATCACCTCCCCATTTCTCTTTATCCCCTCAGCCCTGGAGAACCACTAATCTGATTTCTCTGGAGGTGTATCTGTCCTCAATAATTCTTAGCTATGGAACTGTAATATATAGTCCTTTGTGACCGGTTCCTTTCTCTTAGCATACTGGACACCAACATTTAGCAGGTCCTATCCTTGGAACCTCAGTGTTCATCATGCCAACTGGATCCTCTGTGTCCTAGAATCCTCTGTGTCCTAGAATCAGGCCTAACGGGAAGTTAAGGTTTTGACCTTGACCACACTCTTCAGAGACCTTCTCTACTGTGACCTTTACTTCCACAGGGTGCCTGGTCCTGTCTGTCTCGGTGCCAGCTCCCTTCTTGTATCATAGAAATTTTGTTAGGTTGTCTATGTCCCTGCCCTGTAGTCTGCTCTCTGTGTTCTCTCTGCACCTGAAGTACTGGGCCTCGGGCTGAGTGTTGGTAGAGTTCTGACCTCCTGGAAGGCCCCCAGTGGGATGAGATTCATAGAAGGTTGGATACCAGCCACCAACTTGAAGGCATGGGCTCAGAGCTTCTCTCAGCTAGGGTGCCCTACCAGATGCACACTGATGTCTGGAACTGAGGTTCTGGCATAAGATGGCTTTTGATTCACCTTCTTTTCATGGACTAATGTGCTAGCCTGATGCTGTCAGGCTGTTACACACACACACACACACACACACATATACACACACACACAATCTCTCCAGCATCATGAGATCAGGCTGTTACACACACATATGCACACACACATACACACACACACACAATCTCTCTCCAGCATCATGATATCAGGCTGTTACACACACACACACACACACACACACACACACACACGATCTCTCTCTCCAGCATCATGAGATCTCAGGCACTTGTCCATCTAGCTTTTCCATTCCACAGTGAGAGAAGGCCAGATATAGCAAGTGCTGTTTTTAGACTATCGGGCCTGAATATGGAGGGGTTTTTGTTTGTTTGTTGTTTTTGTAAAAAGCCCTAAGGCCTCCTACATCCTAGAATGATCCCTCCCTATTCTTCCAATAATACTTTGCTCTTAGACTTAAATTTGCAGACTGGCTTCATCCTGGCCCTGTGGCATCTCTTTGTTCCAAGAACCTCCTTCCCCGCTCCCTCCTCTTCTGCTGCCCAAGCCCAGAGTGGAGCTGAAGGGTCCCTCTCCTTATTATTGCACAAATGCTTTCTGGCATCCTTTAGCCACTGGCACTTTCTCCAGATGACACAAAAGGGAGGGCAGCCGGGCTGGGGTAGGGAGTGCTTCTCTGCTGCCTGGTAGCTGGGAAGAGCATGCCTGTTCAGAGTGCTCTTGGGCTACAGTAGCCCCATCCCTCCTGCCTTTGGTTGCTCTCCCTCCTCCTCTCTCCTTCCCTTCCTCCCTCCCCTTCTTCTCTCCTCCTCTCTCCTCCCCTTCCTTCCTCCCCTTCCTCCCTCCCCTTTCTCCCTCCCCTTAACTTTTTTTGTACAGTATATTTTGATCATATTTTTTCCTCTCCTCCAGTTCCTCCCAGAAACTCCTACCTCCCTACCCACCGAACTTCATGTTCTTTCTTTCTCTATTAAAAACAAAAAAACAAACAAAACCAAACACACACATATTGAGTCTGTTTTGTGCTGGCCAACTGCTCCTGAGCTTGGGGCCTGCCTTAGTGTATGGTTGATATCCACAGTGGTGTGAGACTCCATTGGAGAAAACTGATTTTCCCTTCCCCAGCAGTTAGAAATTGCAAATAGCTTCTTACTTAGAGGCGGGACTTTGTGTCCAATTCTCCCAGGATAAAGTAAAGGAGGAAATATGGGGAGGGACAACAAACACTAAAGGCCTTTGGGAAACCCTTGTGTGAACTCGCTACTTAGAAGCTTCCTAAAATATATACAAAGAATTTAAATGGAGTCAGTATATACAGTGCTCTGGCCTCATGTCTTATGCTACTAGGAAGAACCTCCAGTGCCAGGAATGGGTTGCAGCTTGTTAAATTGTTGGTCAAAGGGGTCCCATGGAACCCCCCCCCCCAAATCATAGGCTTTTGACAAGGCTACAACAGCAAAGGTCTGCCAGCAAGGTATACTGGTACAGCAGTGTCACAGATGTTATGGAGGTAACCAACCACATTTTCAAATTGGAATTTAAGGCTTACTTCATGAGATGGAACCAATACCTCACACTGCTGAAGAGGCCAAAACCCAGAGACAGACAGGTGTTGAGCCCTATGGTTTGTCTCTTACAAGAGCTTGAAGACCAGCGTGAGCATCCTTATCCTTTGGAGAATGGTTGCTAAGTCTTCCTACACCCCTGGCACCTGGATGGTATTATTACCCACCTGGGTGGAGAGTGTTCAGCTCCAGGGAGGAGTTAGGCTTGACACAGGAAAGGCATGGTTAAGGAAGTGCAGACAGAATGGGTGGATGTCAGTGCTGGGGGCTTTTAGGCAAAGGGAAATGGCCATAGGTCATGTGATCCAAGGCAGGGCCAGCTTTGCATCTGAGGAGTATGGGAGTGCTGAAAGAAGGATGGGTTGGGCAGATGGAGGGAGGAAGGAGGCTCTTCGGGAGAGAGAAGTCTCTCTTGTCTTCTCTTAAATAATTACTGTGTGACTTGGCCTCTGTGGAGCAATAGAGGAGAGACATAGCCAGAAAGGAAGTGGCCATACCGCCGTGTGAGGGGGAGTCCTGGTGTAGGGTGGAGGCTTAGTTAGGCAGCAGGGCTAGGAAGGCTATCAGGAGCTGGCATTTGAGTGGATTGGGACCAAAGAGAAAGCAGGAGAGTTATTTGCACAGAACACCCTGGGAGCCTAACTGCAAGCTTCCAGGATGAAGGTGCTAATTCTGAAGTTATTGTGCACATCATGCTGTCTCTCCCACCTTCCATGCCCCTGCCTCAAGGTTGTCCCTTTGCCTCTTGGGTGTCTGACGTTCATGTGGTCAATGACCTGCCCTCTGTGTGCTGTGCATTTCCATACAGGACACTCTGTCCTCTTAGAGGGCCTCATAGCCAGCTGAAACCAGCAAATGACAGCAGAGGGATGGGGGTTAGGCAGACTGGCACTAGGGTGGGGTGTTCCCGACTGCTGAAGGCAATTAGCCTACCCTAGCTTACCCGGTCCTTTAATCAACTCTATGGGCTTGACTTCATTTCACAGACAGAAAAACTGAGGCCGAGAAGCCATTTGTCTGGTGTGATGTATTCATTGAAGTGCAGAGCCTGTCTGGACTCAGACCTCCTGCTCTGGAGTCGGAAGCAAAGCAGACCATTGTATCACTTTAGAGATGAATACATATGTGTCTTCATCTGCCCCTCACCTACTTTTCATGCTGGCAATGGTGTGGGAGGGGAGGGGTGTGCTTGTTGGAGATGCTGACCCTCCAGAGACAGCTTGGCTAGGGGACTTGACTGAGCAGTGCTGTGGGGTCCCACATATGGCCCTGGGAGAATGTCTCAGCCATGGCTGGGTGGGGCCTGGGTGATGAGTCTGAGATTCTCAGGCCTCCTGAAAGGTGAGACAGGACCAACGGTAGGGTCAGGAATTCAGCCGCAGCCCTGGTTGGTCCATGTGCGCACTGTGAAGTGTTTAGGCCTCTGATGTATGTGAGCGACACCAGACCCAGGGGAAAGGGAGTTCGGCTTGCGTTATTCTTGGGTTCCGAGACTGCCAGGGGAGGGAGTTGCACTATTTTTAGAGAGCACCACAGTAGGTTTGTAATTAACAGACAGCATGCCCTCTGCTGCACATGCCTTCCTTACTCACACTGTGTTGTAATTAGTGTGTTAATCATCTTCAAACAAGGTCAGCAGGTCTGCGAAGGCTCCGAATCTGCCTAGCTCATCCCGGTGTGTCCTCCACAGCCCATACGCGTGGAGGACCTGTCCATCTGGAAGTTGGGGGGCTTGTAGGCTGTTAGTGAGAGACAGCTGAGCAGTGGGGGTCTTGGTAGGCAGCATGGCTTGAGCCAGGCCTGAAGGGGCAGGAGACATAGGACTCCTGGGAAAGGCAAGTGACAAGGAATCTGGAGATGAGGTTGAGGAGTGATGGGGAGAGGCAGGACACTTCTCGAGTGTGTAGGGAGCCCAGGCTGAACCATGTGCTTTGTAGAAATAACATAGGGATTTTCATGGTGCTGGTCTGTTGGTTTTCCCCCCAGAACCTTGAGGAGATGTAGGAAAAAACACCCCTTGTCTTAAGGGATGGAGGTAGAAGAAAACCGCTCTGTCCTGTTCCCTCACCGTAGTCAAGGTGACTACAGAAATACATGGGCTTAACAATGTGTCCTGGATGTTTTTGAGCAGGACACAAACTGCACAGACGAATATATGGTCACACTTTTGAGATGCAAGGTTCAGATTAGAGAGACTCTAAGCCAAAGCATTTCTGTCACTCTGTCCTGCCTGTCACTTTGTCCTGCCCAGCCTGTTCGTTTACATTGTTCTTCTGGCTGTATGTTATTCTTTCTATGTGGAACCAGGCACTGTTAACTCTGGACACCAGAACGTTTATAAACACTTTGTTATTGTTGCCAAATGTTGGTCTGGGCCCTGACCATTGCTATCAGCCAGGAACCTCATCAAAATGTAGGCTCCTAGGACCCAGGTGTGTATGTCAACAGCTGACAAGAGCCCAAGAGCCTGAAGTGTTCTTAAGCTCCCGGACTGAAAAGCACCCACCTAATGTAGTTATAGGGAAGGAAAGCAACAGCAGGAGAGGGCCAGTGACCTGCCCACAGTGACCCAGCACTTACCGACTTCATTGTAGATCTCCTGTGTACCCCTGTGGTAACCCGAGTTCTCTCCCAGATCCCACTTCTCTGACAATCTCCAAGGCTCTGTGCGATTTTGGTTTGCAGATCCTGCTTCCGGGAGCCGTATATCTTTATTCCATCTCAATCTATAGCAACCATGCTTCACCAAAGTAGCATCTATATAGACTAGGATACAGGGCGTGTGAGTGCATGGCCTGAGGGGTTTTGGCAAATGCTTTTTACCTGTGTCATCACTGAAGAAATCAAAATGAAGATGACTCCATACCTGGAGGCCACCGTGGGTCTGAAAGGCTGCTGTGGAGAGTCCTGTCATAGTGGAGCTCACTTCCTGTGGTCCTGTGTGGCTGTGCTTTCTGTAGGGTGGAGCCCGTGAAGGGAAGCAGCAGAGCGACCTGAGACCCAGAGTACCTTCACAGGCCATGACAGAAAGGCTTGGCCTGCGTCTCACCCTGTCCCTGAATCCCTGAAGTGATGCTCTCTTGCTCCTGGCTTGTTTTGGCCTCCAGGAGTTTGAGAAGATGCTAGTATGTGACATGGGAGTCATTCCAAAGACCTGTAGCTTTATGTGTGGCTGAGGTGAATCGGGGGATACAGCCTGGACATTATACTCCACACCTTCCCTCAATGGCATGACCTGCTGTGAATCACACCAGTCTTCTGCCCCCTTCCAATTATGGCAGGTGTCCATTCCCCGTGCTCTCTCTGGGGAGTCTATACTAACACAAAGCTGTGACACTGTTGTCCCATCCTTAGTTGGGGCTGTGTCATCCTAGAGATGTGAAGTCCAGGGAAGAGAGAGGTCATGCAATGGTGCCAAGGGGCACCTTGGCTCATAGCGCCAAGGTTCTGAATGGCTCTGTCGCGGCCAGTGAGCCTCAGGATGTGGATGCCTCATAACTGGCTCATGGAATTTTCAGTGTTTCTTCCCCCGTGTCGATGCCACAGGTCTTTACAGTTGAATCAGAAAGTAAATGCCCTTTGACTCCCATCTCTGTGATGTGTCAGGGACTTCTCAGAGAAGTCAGGAGTTAGCGGACACCTGTCCTGGGGCAGTGGCCTCTGCACACACTTCTGAGACAGTTGGCTAGGTGCGTTCTCATAGGTCAGGTTAAGCTGTGCATACGTTCAGACAGCTTTTTTTTGTTTGTTTGTTTTTGTTTTTTTTTTTGTTTTTTTTGTTTTTTCGAGACAGGGTTTCTCTGTGGCTTTGGAGCCTGTCCTGGAACTAGCTCTTGTATATCTTGTATACCAGGCTGGTCTCGAACTCACAAAGATCCGCCTGCCTCTGCCTCCCAAGTGCTGGGATTAAAGGCGTGCACCACCACCGCCCAGCTCAGACAGCTTTTTAAAGACTTGTTCCACACAGCTCTGCAGAAGACAGGCCACCGGCTTGCTTTCACTCCCATTCCAGACAGGAAATGTGTTTCCTTCCTCCTGGGTCAGCGTTCCTGGCTGCTCTTCCAGATTTGATAAGGGTGAAATGGTATCACCGTTTCCTTCTCGATGTTTTCGATGACTGGTCAGCTTGCTGTAAATGGTTTCTCTCTTTGCAAGTTTATTTCTTTTATGTTCTTTGCTCTTTTATGGAAATATTTATGTAAATTTCCCCTTTATTTTAATTAGAGTCTTCATCTGAAGCTTAAGTCCTTTGCAGTTTATAGAAAAATGATCTCGCCCTGGAGTCCAGTAGGAACTTGGAACAAATTAACTCCATAGTGGAACCAGGCCACGGTGGGTCTGTAGGAAAGACTCCAGCAGGCGTACCGCATTTCTAATGTCGGATGCAGCAGGTGCTGTGTGGCCGGGCTCAGTCTGCCTGCCCCCCTCGGCAGCCCCCTCCCAAACACAGCTGCATGCCCGTGTGACCCACACAGCTAGCACATGACCTGTGTTAGTTGGCTTTCTGTTACTGTAGTGCATGCCTGAGATAATCCACTTATAAATAGAAAAAAGGTTTTTGGCTGTCAGTTCGGAAGATTTTTAGTCCAAGGTCGGTTGGCCCTGTTGCTTTTGGTTGTCTGTTGAGGCTGCAGTATCAGGATGGGGACATTTGAAATAACTCCTGGCCAAGGTGCCAAGAGAGAGATCAGCATCTCATGGATTCCTTTCAAGGATGTGACCTCAAGACCCTTAAACCTCTCCTCTCCTAGACTTCCCACCCCCTCCCCAAAGCATCACACTGGGGGGCGGGGCAAAACCATTAACACATGGCCTTTGGAGGGCTTTCCATATGTAAGACATGGCACCATGGCCTGGAGAGATTCTGTACAACAAAGCCAGGATACTTGTAAAAACAGGACCCCCAACCACCGATAGTACAGCTGGAAACACAGCAGAGCCTCCCGGTCCCTTCTGTGGGGGCCAGCAGGGTTGAGATGGCCTCTGTGAATATTGGCATCAGTTTGACCTGTGCTGGAGCATGTGGTAGCAACAGGAGCTGGGGTATTTCAGGAGGTGTGGCTTCTGGTCCTGGCTGTGTCATTAATTAATGACATGACTTTGGCTGGCCACCCAACAAAATGAGAGGCTATTGTGACCTAAATCATTCTTGGTTTGAAATATCTGCAATCCAAACTTTAGCTATATAATATATTTTTGAAGACCTAAATATATAATATATTACGTAGTTACATAATATAATTTTATATATTACATATATGGTATATAGAAGAATATGTATGTATTTACAAACATAATGTTTAAGACTGACTTTTGGGTTTCTTTTACTTTTGCTTTTTATATAGAAGCAAAATTTTCAAATCTTGTGCATGTATTTTTGCGTTTCACTGATTTCTGCCTTAATGATACTGTAAAGCGCCTCTGAAAACAGGAACGCATCAGCATGACCAGTCCTCAGTTCCACGTTTCACCAGGGAACCCCTCGGGGCGGCAGAGCAGCATTGAGAAGGTGTGGACACACTTGGCAGCTGTGAGCTGATTTAGTCTCTTGCCCCTGACGACCCCCCCTCCCCCAGTGTTGCCTCTTGGTGACTGTGGAGTTTCTCTTTCAGGGGCTGAGAAATGAACAAGTCTTCAGGGATCTTGTCACCTCATGGGAGGCCTTATTACAGGGACTTCCCTAAGTGCCAGGCCCTTGGGCACTCTGCTTTGCCCACCTTGATGGCCTTCCCATGAAGGGCACCCTCACCCTCAGACTCTCGTTGCTTCCAGTCCTATCTACCCTCCATGTGCTGGCTGATTTGACACAAGTTAGAGGCGTTTGAGAGGAAGGAGACAACTGAGAAAATGTCTCCGTAAGGTCAGCTGCAGGCAAGCCTGTAGAGCATTTTCTTAATCAATGATTGATGGGAGCGGGCCCAGCCCATTGTGGGTGGTGCTATCCCAGTCTGGTGGTTCCGGGTTCTATAAGAAAGCAGGCTAAGCAAGCCAGGGGGAGCAGGTCAGGAAGCAGCACCCCTCCACCATCTCTGCTTCAGCTCCTGCCTACAGGATCCTGCCCCGTTTGAGTTTCTGTCCTGACTTCCCTCAGTCATGGACTGTTACCTGGAGGTGGAAGTGGAATAAACCCTTTCCTCTCCAAGTTGCTTTGGTCGTGGTGTCTCACAACAGCAGTAACCCTGACTAAGACACCCCGCATATCCCTTCTCCCAGCACTTTGTGGTCACCATCCTCTCCAGGGTGACCTATTCTGTTCTCCTATTGCCCCCACCACCAGCTCAGGACAGCTGCACCTCGGTTGTGTCAGAGTGGCAGTCCTAAATCCAGTTCATGATTCCAGTCTGCATTCCTTGTCAGAGTGACTCTCTTGTCACCTAACTAGTCCTGAACCGATGCTGGGGCTCACATTGTATATATCATCTGTATCTACGTGTGTCTATCTGTCTGTCTGTCTATCTGTCTACTGCTTCCTACTACCCATATATCTAGCAGCTCTCCCTACGACCCTCCAGCTGCCTCCCCTGGCTTCCCTGCCTGCCCTGCCCTGCCACCTCCCCTTTCCTAGGTCCCCTCCACTGAGTTGGGTAGCTTTTGGTTCCTCTGCCTAGCCTCAGGCTGCATTCTTTATCTGATCTGTTGCCTCTGCCATCTCCAAAGCAACCTTTGTTTCAGATTTAAACGGGAAGAAGCTCTGCCTGTGAGGAGATCTCCTCAGGGTCATTGTCCCCCCCCCTCCTCTCACCATTCCTTGCCCCTCTCCCAACTGGTGGAGAAAGCAGGCTTGCCAGGAGTTTGAGTCATCTTCTACATTTCTGTCCTTCCTGGGCTATAGTATGAATGGAGGCTCTAGCATTGTTCTCTCTCTTACTTCCTATGTACAAGCCAACTTCCTCTACCTCCCACAATGCTTTGCGGCTTCATACTCCTGGTGGAAACATGTCTCTTTTCTAGGTTCCCACCTTCCCATAGTCTATGAATCCACGTCCAGATCCCCTCTTGTTAGGCTTATCCTAAGCCTGCGTGACCCCATCAAATCAGGTCACCCTGCAACCAAGGCTCAAGGAGATCTATAGAGGGGCACATGTGAGCCTCTGGCAGTATGGTAGATGCCACTGCATTTGTGATAGGGGTGGGGGTGTGGGGTATGTGACTCATACTGCGTCACTTGGGCTAGACTTAGCTTGAGCCTGTAGATGGGAAATTGGCCCCCCTGAGACCTCAGCCTCCCATAAGCATGTTGTCAGCAATGGAGTACTTCTCTAGTGTCTGTGTGAGGGTGTGGTGCCAAGTCACATGGTCTTACTTAAAGAGAGAGGTCTTATATCTCATCCTACATGTCCTGCCTCACAGAGGGCACTCTCCTGTTTTAAGATTGTGTCCCTGTTCCCTTAGGAAACAAACTGGTATATTCCGAGACTCAGGCATTTCTGCTCTTCTGAGCTGTGAACTAACGGGCAGGCACGTGCCTGTTTTGCGTTAGAGGGGAGTGCCTCGCTGCTGGATTTTGATGTGTCTGGAGGTTCTTTGTTGCCCTGGCCCTCCTGACCTGTCTGGCTTTTGGCCCTGTGCAGAGTCTCTGAATCAGCATTTGGAGTGGCTTGGAAGGCAGCAGCGTCGGTTGGGCCCAGGCCTACAGGTGGAGAAGCCTGAGTCTGTGGCTCCATATTTAGTCTGGAATCTACCCTTGCTGCTATGATGCTGTAACAGAGACAGAAATGGTGGGACTCTGGCCCCCAGCCAGGACAGCCTGCTGCACATCTAGGGCATGAGGTCCAACTGGAGACTACCTCCCCAATCCTACCCATCCGCTGACCAGGGGGCAGGAGGGAAGTGAACAGATGGCTCAGAGTTAGAAGCCTTGGAACTGCAAAGGAGCCTGGGAGGAGGCCAGGGTCCTCTTCTTGTAGAGACAGAAACCAGGGTGGCCCAGAGCCGTGACTTGCCCAAGGTCACAGTTAACTCATAGTAGAGCGACTAGCTCTAAGTCTCTGGTCATCAAGCCCCTAGTTTTCCTTGGAACCAGGAATCTGTGTTGTCATCTGGTATAGGAGTCCCTTCTGTTTGTGTGTTGCTTTCATTGGTTAATGAATAAAGAAACTGCCTTGGCCTAGTTGATAGGACAGAACTTAGGTAGGCGGGGAAGACAGAACTGAATGCTGGGAGAAAGAAAGGCAGAGTAGGGGAGAGACATCATAGAGCCGCCAGAGTCAGGCATGCCAAATCTTTCCTGGTAAGCCACTGCCACGCGGTGATACACAGATGAATAGAAATGGGTTAAATTGAGATGTAAGAGTTAGCCAATAAGAAGTTAGAGCTAACGGGCCAAGCAGTGTTTTAATTAATATAGTTTCTGTGTGATTATTTCGGGGCTAAGTTAGCCTGGTGGCCGGGACAAACAAGCCCTCTCCTTGCAACAGTCATCAGTGTGTGTGTGTGGGGGTCCTCCAGGAGCCAGCCCTGACCTAGAAGGGCACCCCCCCGACAGCACCCACACTGGGAAAAGACAGAACTCCTTTCCAGGTGTTGTCTTGCCTTCTTTCTGTACGTCTTTGAGTTCCCAGTGGTCGGGCTGTTCTTTACTCTCTGTCTCCCTTGTTGAAACTCGTGGTTAGTCATTTACATAGTATGAATTCCAGCCTCTTTCCAGGGGAACCAGGGCAGTAACCATAGAATGAGAGCAGGCAGTACCTCCTACTACTCCGTGGTTGTCACCTGGTGCTCATCACCTTGTTGGCTCCACCTGTGATGTCAGGGAGGCAAGCCGGTGGTCTATGCTCCCTCGGGATTCCTCCGCTGATCCTCTCCATTGTGGGCTTCAGGCACTCTTCTCGTTCTTGTCCCAGTTAGCCTAGGTGCCAGAGACTAAATTACCATAAAGCCCTCCAGCTGCCAGGCAGCAAACTCCCTGAGGAGACTGGAAAATGCGCTTGAATCCCATGTCCGTGTGGACCAGAAGCAAGGGCAGAGGCTGGACCGAACCTGAAGTTAAAGCAACCATTTGGCATGGGTTAGAAAGCACTGGGGCCTACGGCTCAGGCTGTGTGACAGGCACCTCTCATCACTGTTACAGTTGGAGGGGACAGGAAGGGCTTGTGGTGCTGAGGATGCCATTAGCAGGTGGTGACCAGCCTGGTGAAGCTGTCAGCACAGCAGAGTTCAGGCTTGCTGCTCACACGCTTACTTGGCTCTGGGCCCCAAAGAAAGGGAACAAAGGGGAGGTGCTGGTTCCCAGGCCTACTCTTGATCTGCTGGCTAACTGCTATGGATCAGGGAGTGGTGACGCCGGGGTTCGGAGTGGCCCTGAAGCAGGTGGAGCCGCAGCCAGACTGGTTGGCCCCACTGAGTCCCAGCCTACAACCTGCCCCAGAGGAACAGGCACCAATCACAAATGACCCTCCTAAAATGGGACACAGGATGCTTGCCCAAAGAACGCGTCTCAGGGCCTTTGCATAGCTTGCAATGCTGATTTCTGTTTTGGTGCCTGTTCTGACTACCTAGGAACTATTACCAGGGTCAGTATGTGCGCACATGGAGCTGTCACATGTGCAGTGTGTGTTGTGCACAAATGGTGTTTGTGCTGGAGCTGCTGTGACAAAGAGCAGCGTTCGGCTTAAACCACCCCCGCTGACGGTTTTACCGCAGCAGGCTGGAAGGTCAGGTGTGGATAGGGCTGGATCCTTCTGGCGGTGTGGCTAGGACTCTGCACCAAGGTCTTCTTAGCTTCTGGGGCTTTGCTGACCAACTTTCGTGGGCCTTGGATTCCTGCTTTGTCTTAAGCAGGGTATCACTATTTAGTTCAGACTGGCACTGTGCTCAGGATCCTCCTGCTGCTGCCTAGGTTGGAATTACAAGCATGTACCAGCCACTGTGCCTGGTTGTCCTCTGGCTTCTGATGTCACCTGTCTGCTCTCCTCTGTCCATGGTTTCTTCCTGTGTGTGAGTCTGCCCCAGTGTCCCTTTTTGTCAGGACACCTGTCATAGGAAGACTGAGGGTCACACAGGCTCCACCTGGGCATGTATTCTGAGGCTTTAGGCAGGATTTGGTGCCATGTTCTTGACATGTTGTCTTTGGCTTTCTCCTTGCTACCCTAAAGGTATCCTGAAGGACAGAGCCATGCCTCCATTCACCTTGGTAGCATAGGATCCAGATGTTGCCTAGCAGATGCTGAAGTGACAGATATTTAAGAACTGGACCAGAGTCAAAAATTCCTTTGAAGCTGGGCAGTGGTGGCACAGGCCTTTAATCCCAGGGAGGCAGAGGCAGGCAGGTCTCTGAATTCGAGGCCAAGCCTGGTCTACAGAGTAAGTTCTAGGACAGCCAGAGATACACAGAGAATCCCTGTCTCAAAAAACCAAAAAAGAAAAAAAAATTCTTTTGAATTCTAACAGCTCAGTGTCCCCAATCAAGTCTTAGCTTGTCACTGCACTCCACACTGGAATGTTGAGTGTTTTCCTGGCCATCCACCCTCTCCTGGATGGTGCCAGACAAGGTGGACATGTCTGCCCTTCTCTTTTTACAGAGAAATTGGTTCTCTCCTTTCCCCCGTTCTTCCTGACCAGCCCAAGTGGCTTCCTGTGGCAGCAATCCCAGAGTGGCTTGTCCCATATCAGTGACATTTCCTACACAGGTGGGTCCCTAGGGAGACAGTGAACCTCACTGAAATCAGAGAGTCGCTTCCTCGCTCTTGGCTAGCGGTTGAGGCCCTCCTGCAGGCACTGGTCTTGATGCTGGGCAGATATGCTCTGGCTGGGAGGACCATCCTTCCGGCTTGAACCCTGTAGAAGCATCTCAGCTCTATTGAACTGAGACTTACCTCTCCACCACTGCTTTAGGCCCCCTTTTTATCCATCTCTAAGAAAAGAAAAGAACAGGATTTTCTTTTTCTAAGAAGTCACAAGGCCATGACCACATTAATCTGTGTTCATGTTGGGGGTGGGGGGTGGGGGTGGGCATAGCTGTAATTCTAAGCTCACAAAAGAGCCGTGTGTTATCTACCATCTTAGCAGTGACCTACATGACAGATACCTTCTGAACCCATGGACTCTGGAAGGGTGCACCAGGCTCAATGACAGCCGAGGTTCCACTCAGCAAGGATGTTGCTAATCAGTACATAGGTGCCATGCTGAACATGCTCCCAGGGGCCATCCTGTACAGAGAGCTGTGGGAGCACCAGGGAACAACCAGTTTCCTGTGTGCTAGTGGACTGTGAGACTACAGTCTAAGGAACCTGTGCATGGTTCCTTAGCTATGGACTGATGACCTCCCTGTCACTTAGGTGTCTAAGCTGGTCTGAGGGCCAGCATGGGGATGAGTTTTCCCTGTGCACAGTCTGTTAGACCAAGAACACATCATATACTGTCAGCCTGTCTTGTCACTTTCAAAGCCTGCTGTGGGTCTTAAAAGAAAGAAAAGGGAAGAGTGGTTTGGATGCTTGTCTGCTGAGCAACCTGGGGGTGTGGAAAGCAAACATCTCAGGAATCCAGCTGAGTCCAGGCTCTGAGTTCCACGTGTCCTGTCCCAGCTCTGTGCTGTGTTTCATCGCCTGGGACTTGAGGAGCTCTGCTACGGCTTGCTGGCTCCCAGCCTAGAAGAGAAAATGCTAGCCCCGGATTCAGGGAGAGATCCAGACTCAAAGGAATAGGCTGAGAGTGATGGAGGACCCCTGATGCTCTTTTCTGGCCTTGGTATTTACACACACACACACACACACACACACACACACACACACACACACACACATACACATAAAGTTTTTTTTTGTTAAATCAAAAGACCAAACACTTTCTTAATAAGACAGACGGTAGTTTGTAAATCTCTGTGGCCTGTGGAAGAGTTGAGTCTTTCTAGCCTCTCTGAAGGAAGTCTGTGTAGTTCATAAGACCTTCTGTCCCATATTGCTCCTTTAGCCATCTGAGTCCTTGGCTCATCCCGGCTCAACCTGGAATGTCCACTGATTCATTGGCTTATGCTGTAGAGTTAGTCTCTGTGATGTTGCAAATATGGAGGGCTGGAATCAGGATCCCAGGTTATTATCCTGCCCTGTCTAGCAGGACAGGGTGCTCTAGGAGTTCCAGCTGTACAATGGATGCAGCACACCTGTTCTGCTTGCAGGAGCAGGGTTATAAGAGCTCACTGATCCAGCCGTAAGGCATAAGACCTGAACTGTCCCAGGGATCTGACCACCTGATGGCAGTTTACTCTGTCACCTGTGCAGGCCCCAAGCCTTGGCTTGGATCTGATTCCAAAGCACCCTACCCTTCAATGGGATCCAGCAGCTTGTGGCTGCTGAGCAAGGGACAAAGTGGGAATTGAGTAACACGCTGGGTGCGTCTTTTCTAGTTAGAATAGTCACATTTTGGAGCCATTCTGTGTGGGTTTCTGTACTAACTCAGCCTATTATAAACCAAGTTACCTTTGGCCAGCCCCTCTCTGCCTCAGTAACCTCATTTGTACCGCAGGGACAAAATGGTGTCTGCATCGTGACGTCTTATAGATTAAATTACTGTCACATGGTGTCTGGCCTAAGGTGAGTGCTTTGTAAATTAGTGTTTATTACTGTCCACATTACAGGAGCATTTATGAGTTTATTTGAAGATAAGTATAGTCTTAGAGGGGAAATGGCTTGGAAATCGTTTCCAAGGACACCGTATTGAGGACTTGCTTTCAAAGGCCAGCTGTGTGAGTGGGAGTAACAGAGGTAGCTGTGACAGTGCTGGCCCTGGGCCTAGAGGCCAGTTTGGGAACCCAGGATCCAAAGTCCTTGCTGCTCCGTCTCCTCAGGGCTCATGGAGAGTTCATGGAGCACTATGGCAACACTGGGGATGGATTGGGCTCGGGATGCCCATGGTTGTCCAGTGGGCCTGGGTGTTGTATAGGATACATAAAAGCTACCCGGAAGAAGAGAGACCTGCCTCCAGCTGAGCTGTCTGAGCTACTTCTCCTGCACTGTGTCACCTGTCTCTGTGCCTCAGCAACTCT
Source organism: Dicrostonyx torquatus (assembly GCA_028555095.1). Lineage (NCBI taxonomy): Eukaryota > Metazoa > Chordata > Mammalia > Rodentia > Cricetidae > Dicrostonyx > Dicrostonyx torquatus. Next base: position 14,367,570 of record JAQHUG010000004.1, read on the forward strand.
GTGGAGAAAAAGCATCAGTGTCTTACGGGCAGCTTTCTGCTTTCCAACTCCTGGAGGCCAAGGGAGGGGTAGAGCCAGCTACAAGGCCCACTCAGCAGTCCTAAGCTGGGGAACAAAGGGGAGTGGGGGGGACATGAAAGGGAGTGGGGGGCATGAAGGGGAGTGGGGGCACCCCTGGATATTCTTCCCTCCTTGCCATACTGAGGAGGAACATCCTGTCCCTGGACAGAGCAGGACTGGACTGCCTTCTGTGGTGGTTTGCTTCTGACCAGGCCAGCCCAGTGCCTCTGAGTGATACCACCACTTCCAGCCTCCCTGTGGATAAGAAAACCACTCTCTTTCGTCTCTGAGCAACGACTTCTCTAGGATTTCTGTTTGGACTGCCATGTGGGTATCATTTCCAACGCCCAGGGAACAATCCTTGCTCTAGATTTATTTCTGAGTTCTGAGGGGCACACTCGCTTTTGTGCTCACAGACAGCCTCTGTTTTTCCCTTGTTGGAGTCGGTCGTATTTGGACACCTGGAGGTCCGGGTGTGCCCCATGTGGGGTAGGGGAACTTTGTGAGAGACGACTGCGCACAGTGCGGCTGTAACAAGGGGGTCCCAGGCCTATGCAAGCTATAGGTTGACTGTGGTCTGAATGGACCAGTACCCCTCACTCCAGCTGACAGGTACAGCATGAAAAGGTGGGCCAGAGTTAATTGGTCTTTGGAAAAGTCAGAAATATGTATGTGTGTGTGTGTGTATATATATATATGTACATATATTTATCTATGTACTTGAACTCTTGTGATTTATAAATATAACGCTCAATTTTTTTTTTTTTTTGAGACAGGGTTTTTCTGAGTAGCTCTGATTTTCTTGAATGCTCTGTAGACCAGGCTGGTCTCAAACTCACAGAGATCTTCCTGTCTCTACCTCCCTAGTGCTAGAAGTAAAGGTGTGTTCCACCACTGCCCAGTTTCACTCAGATATTTTTAAAGCACTCAACCAGATGAAGCACCATAGTCCATAGGTGGCGCTGCTTTGTGCCTGGGCTTCTGTGTATGATGACGCATTTATCATCTGAGGGATGCTGGATGTAGTGGTTTAGGTGAGGATGTCCCCCATAGCCTTCAGCATTTGAAAACTTGGTCCCCAGTTGGAAGAGCCGTTTGGGGAGGACGAGGAGGTATGGACTTGTTGGAGAAAGCATGGCATTGGAGGAGGGCTTGAGAGTTTGAAAACTCATAATTTCTAGTTTGTTCTCTCTGCTTCCTGCTTGTACTTCAAGATAGGAGCTCTCAACTGCCATCCAGCCACTCCAGTCACCATGCCTGCCGCGTTGCCATTCATGACATGTCCCCATACTGGTGATGGGCTCTTTTCCTTCTGGAACAGGAAGCCCTGATAAGCTCTGCCTTCTAGAAATTTCCAAGGTCATGGCATCTAATTAGAGCAGCAGAAAAGTGTGAGTGCCTGTGAGGGCCGGAAGGCCCAGTGAGCCACTGAATAGCTGTGTTGAGGCCGCTGTGGGCTGAGGAGTCAGGCAGCTTTCAAGAGGACAGGATGAGGAGGAGAGGGAAATGGATCCTGTTCTCAGCTCCACCTTCCAGTCGCTGAAGACTGACTGGCTCTCCGGTGTTGTAACTCCACTGAGACCCAGGTGGTGTGGAACCACCATTCCTGCTGAGCTGTGGTTACCCCAAGAGGGACACTGGAGAGGGGGTGTTACCTGAGGAGGGCCTGGGTGCCAGAGCCACTGCATTTGGAGCTTTCTGGCCTTAACCTGGAGTGCCCTGCTGGGTTCACAACAGGACACATTTGGTGTCCCTTCTCCTATCTAGTGTGCTCCAAGATAGTCTTTTTTTTTTCTCTCTCTCAGACAGTAAGTCCAGAGGCCTTTGAAAAAAGCCGGTAGTGGGGCCCAGCTACCTACCCAGAGTATAGGGATGAGAGAGACTGGGTCCCCTTGAGTTTGTGCAGCATGGCAGAACTGAAGACACCCCATATTTGTAACCCAGGAGAGGATCAGACTTAAGACCCAGACAGAGTATGGGGAGTTTAAGGCGATAAGACATTAGGGAGGAGAGCTCACTGGCAGCAGTAGCCAGTGGCCAAGTAAAGCTTCCTGGAGAAGGTATGCCTGGAAACAGTCCCCGGAAATGAGGGTGTAATCCAAAGAGGCGGAGGGGGGTGAGAGTCCAGAAGCAGAGAGGGAGAAAAAGGGGTGATTGTGGGGTTCAGTGGTAAATGAGGGCTTGCTGTGTTCCTGGGTGTGCATCTCCTGGGTGTGCATTCTCTCATGCATCTCCTCACTCCATCTGTGCAGCTCTTGGTGAGGTACATGCTCATCAGCATTCCTTACAGATGAGGAGGCCGGTTAGGGACAGCCCCGAGTTGTGCAGCAGGCATTGCACTAACAAGTGCTAGAATCAGATCTCATAGCCCCTGTATTCCCCCGACTTGAGAGCAGAGGCAACAAGGAAGCCACCTGACTCCAGCCAAGGATGTAGTTCAATTGTCTGGCTAGTGACTCTGCAGAACATCCATGTCTCCTGGCACCAGTGGGGCGGTGTTCAACAAATGTTCAGGACGTCTTAGCTGTAATAAATTGTCTTGAGGAGGCTCTAGAATGTTATAGGAGGAGGTGAAGTCCTGGATTCGGAGGAGGATATTGGACAAGAGGATCCCAGCATTCTGTCTTTGACATTCTAGGAGCTGGTGGGAACTGGGGAGAACTGGAGCCCAGTGGCCATGGGCAGGAGAACTGAGGAGGCTGGTGTTGAAGGCATATGCTAGGGCGTGTGTGTGTGAGTGAGAGTGTGTGTGTGTGTGTGTGTGTGTGTGTGTGTGTATGAGTGAATGCATGAGTGCATGTGTGCATGTGTGTATGTGTGTGTATAGCCTGGGCTTGGGTTGGAGACAGGTATAGAATGCAACAGAACCTCAAGGATCTTGCTGTCTTGTCAAGGCAAGATAAAGACCCATAAATATTTTAAGGACAGCCAAGGGTTGAGTAACAGGATATGGGGAGATAAGAAGGTGTTGGAGGCAGAGCGTGCTTGGAGCCAAGGGGGGTGGTCTATGTCAGGTTCAAGTGCAGGCTCCTGTGGTCCTTGAGACCTTGAAGGTGGACCTGTACAGTAAGGATACCCAGAAGTAATATAGGAGTTGCACCTACAGAACCCACCTGTGTGCCCTTCCCCTTCTCCCATCCCTTCCCTGGTTGTTCTGGGCCTAATTGCTGCTCTGCTGTTTCTCTCTTGAGGAGAAACACACTCGGAGGCCTGGATGGCAAGGACGATGTGACGACAGATCACTCAATATCTCTCCTGAGTCTTCTCTACCTAGGCAATCCAGGATCGCTGGCAGCTGCATAGGCCAACTCTCCTCAGAAGCCACAGCTCCTGCCTTCTCCTGCCTGTGCCCTGCCTTTTCACGGGAATCAGCCCTGCTCCAAGTCACCCTGCTCTCAGAATGGAGCAGTAAGCCAAAGGGACCCTGTCCAGAGTTGGCTCACAAAGTAGGGTGACGGGGTAATGCAGGGTAGTCTCCTATTGAGTACCCCCAGCCTATCATTCCCACTCAGTGTTAATGATGATAACTTGGGGGTCCCAAAGGCTGACTGTCACCATGAGTGGGGGAACTGACTCCCCTGGGTGAGTTGTTGAGTGGCCTGTATCTAGACTGTCTGTAGCTAGAGGTATCTGAGCATCCTCCAGCAAGCTGTTTTGCCTGCACGTTTCAATACCTCATCCACATAGGATTTGGCAGGATTCTCAGAGTGCCACTGAAGCTATGCAACCTGGATTTTAGAAACAATGGTGTGGAGACAGTCCCCAGGGTCGTCCCCTACCCCTCCAGAGATAGGCACTTCAGCTTATTAGGTCATACTGTGTGCCAGCTCTCCCTGAGCCCTGCATGGACTGTAAGAGGGGAGCTCAACATCTTGTAGGGTGCTGGGTATCTAGCCACAAGGTCAGGATGGAGCCTCCAACTACTCCACTGTGCCAGAGTGGGTATCTGAATAAGGGTGGTTGTGATGGGAAGGATTCTCTGATCTTGGCTAGTCCTGAGAGCTGGCAAGAAATGTAGACTCTCACAAGGCATGTTGGCGCATGCCCATAATCCCAACATTTGGGAGGCAGAGGCAAGAGGATCAGGAGTTTAAGATCAGCCTGGGGTATGCAGTCAGAGAATTCCAAGGGCAAATAACCTCAGCATTTGGGAATCCAGCTCCAGTCCACCCAGTCAGAATCCATATTAACAAGATACTGGGGCCTCTGTGACCATTGAATTTTGGGAGTTAACCACGCCTGTCTGCTGGGCATCATCTCTTTTTGTCCTGTCCACCCCCCAAAAGAAATGCATCATGGTGGATAATTGAAACGAAAGTTGTAGGAATGCTTCTTTGACTGCACGGTGCATGCAGGTGCGTGTGTGGTCCGTTCAGCTTTCATTCACACGTCCTCTGATGCCGTGATTGTGGTGCGGGGCATTTGTGTTCTCACAGACCAGCATTCAGAATAACGCTCAGATAAGTCCTATCCAGTGTTAGAGTGAAAAAGGGTTAAAGTGGAGTTGCCGGGGTGGGTGGTGGGGGTGGGGTCGCATCCCCATTCAGAGGATGATGGACGTCCTACCTCCTGCAGCAGCCAGTGTCGCTGATTTCCAACTCATACCTCCACTGCTGCATATTTCTGAACTTTGCCACTTCCCAGGGGTTGGGAACCTTAAGTTTCTGTTCACACAGGCCTCCCCTGAACCAGCCTGTGTTCCTCTGGCACACATGACTATATCAAGTCATCGAGCCAGCACTGACTGTAGCAACCAGACAATAGGGATGAAGAATAGATTGCCAGGGAACTGATATTTTCTGCAGAGTCATCTGTGAGGGGTTGGAGCACAGGCCAGAGGAGATGGGGGCCTGGCAGGGAAAAGGTTCCCATGGCTTTTTCTGGACAGCTATGGGCATCTTCCCTCCCAGACAGCCCAGCCTTTCCCTTCCCACAAGCTCTCTCTATATATAACCCTGGCCCAGGTCTGCCTGGCAAGTGATAAAGGAAAAGTCCCAACTGTATATTCTGAGTGAATCTGTTCTAGCTAGCCCTGTGGGTAGGGTATCTAGGAACTAGCATGTAATGGACAGCAGCCAGCACACGTATGACAGGGTCACCAGGAATAGACCGCTGTCAGGGAACCCAGGGGTATGGTGCTATGTGGTACCAGGCCTCATAGGAAATAATGTGGGGAAAGATGGGACGAAGTCTCAGGTAGATGTGATGATTGACATTAGCAAAAATAAAACAGTGAGCCCATGTTGGGTCCTCTGCCCTCAAATCTCAGATGTTGCTCTCATACAGAGTTGACATCCTCCTGGGATCAAGGAGAGTAGAGAGCTCTGACTTCTGAGCCTGGGAGCATCAAACAATCCCCCTATTCACTTCTAGGGTCCCTTGCAGCTTTCCTGTGTTCCTTTGCAGCTTGCTTGGGTGGTTGAGTCCTTTGTTGTTGCCCAAAACTAAAAACTGAGCCAGGAAAACAGACTTTGAAAATTCCCATCTTCCCATGTGAGGTTCAGCAGCTCTGCTGGGTGGGTTAGGGAATGAGGTTGAGGAAGTTAGGGGGCTAAAGTGATGCGTTTCCAGGGGCTGGAATGACAATTTTCCCAGCATCTAGCCTGGCTTGCAGGTCACCCAGCTCATCCTTGAAGGGAGAAGGGAGGGGGATTGCCTCTAATGCCTGTCAGTTCTTAAAAGGATTGGCTAAATTTACAGCACCTAATGCCATTTGTCACTGAGCAGGTGGTGGATGGGAGGCTAATGAAGGGTGGAGACTATCTTATTGTTTCTAGGCCCCCTATTCCTCTAGACCCTGATAGTCTGAGGGAGACTGCTGTGAGCTTCTGGGCTCAGAGCCAGGTAAGACCAGGAGGAGGAGAGATAGGTACCTCAGCAGGCACCCCTGCGCTTTGTGTGCTTTCTGTGGAAGCTGCAAACTACTGTGGGCCAAACAATAAGGGGCTGGGTTGTGAGAGTCTGGGGAAGAGGACAACAGTATAGGGAGGGTGTCTTTCCATCAGAGAATGGGTGTTTTACATTCTGATCATAAAATAAACAGGCAGGCACTGAGGGGCTGTAGTGGCAGCATGAGTATGGCCTACCTGGAATGAGGTCTCAGAACACAACCAGACAGATGTAGATGTACCCCCATGCCCTGATCATACGTGTCTGCTTCAGCCCTACCCTCATCTGCAGCCTCAGGGTACCGCCCTCCGCTTTGGTGCCCTTTACAACAAAATGCAGCTTCAGTGCTCTTCCTCCTCCTGGCCTTTTGGTCCTCCTCATCCATCACCTGGCAAGGAATAGGGAGGGGCAGGGCAAGGTCCCAGGGAATCACTGCAGAGGCCAGCTCCTGGGATGGGCATCCCACTTGAATGACTGAATCTGGTGTCCTTGGTTCTCTTGTACACCCTCGTCTCTCCTTTCCCTGCTTGCCCTGGTCTCAACCTATGTGTTCGCCCCCACTGTGAAGGCCAAAAGCCTCCTTTATGGCTCCCAGTTCTGCCAGCTGCTTAAGGTTTTCCCATCCCCCCTCACCGTGACTTAGAAGCTGAATTAGGAGGGAGAGCATTGAAAGAAGCACGTGTTGTAGAGGCTGTACCCTTATTGCCTTATAGATGTGGGGGAACCTGTAGGTGCACGCCCCAAATAATTGAACACAGCATAGAAAATGAATATTTGCACACTTACGTTCATTGTGGATTCTCCACAGCCAGATGTGAGCACAGCCCGCATGCCAGTGAATGGGTGAGAGGATGGGCCAGTGATGTGTTATTGTAATACACTATCTCATCAGCCATAAAAGTGCATGAGATTCTGCTGTGTGACAGCATGGATGAACCTTGAATGCACTGTGATATAAACTAATCGCAAAATTATTACATGACTACACTTAAACCCAGTCCCCAGAATAAGCAAGTCATAGAGTTAGAAGGAAGGTAGGGTTACCAGGGCCTGGGCCAGGGGAATGAAGGGCTGACGTGGAATGGGCGAAGGGCTTCTGTTTGGGATAATGAGAAGTTACGGAAATGGAGATGGGAAGTAGTCACAGTTACGTAGCATTGTGACCATATTTAAAGCTACTGAGAACATGCTTGAAAGAATGTTCATGTTTATTTTAAACACAACGGAAAAGTAGTTGATGGACATAGGAGATTGCCTCCTTAGATCAAGGAGAAGGACTTGCCTGACCCTGTTGCTTTGAGTGAGGGTCAGCTTCGGTAGACCCAGGAGTGACTTCGGTAGAAGACCGAAAGATGGCATCTCTGTAAATTATGTCCCTGAGGAGAGAGAACAGGAGGGGATGCAAGAGAGGGGTACCAGAGGTCTGGTGCTATAGACAACTGGGGCTCAGTCTGCTCAGGCCCTCTGAAGGTCACAAAGCTGCTGCCTTGGAATTGTCATCTGAGACGAAAAGGCAGGGCTTCCTTCCTGTCCAGGATGGCCCTGTGAGGTGCTAGAGAGATCCTTAGACTTCCAGGTCACAGGGATCAGGGGTCAGACAGGCCCTGCAGCTGTCTCCTAGCTGAACAACCCAAGCAGGTGCTACCTGATGGTAGGTGCTATCAATTGTGCCTGGAGCAGGTCGGACAACAGCAGCTGGAACAGGAGGGAGCCTAAATGATAATATGAATATAATAGGTGTCCAAGAGGAGACAATGGAATAGTCCTTCCCCCACCTGGTACCAAGATATTGTAGGATACAAATGAATCACAATGTCAATCTTTGCCTCGCTGAGCCAGGTGGGATCACTGCCATGTCCTGTTTCCTCATGTGACATGTGGTTCATGAGACTCACGTGCCTGGGAAAGCCCAGTGGAGGGGCCACAGGCTGCCATAGCAGACCGAGCCCACACTCTAGCCTATGGATTCATATCAAATTCCTGCCTCCTCTGGCCTCAGTGTCTTTCCCTTCATAGTGCGAACTCAGCATATTCTTGATGATAAAGATAAGCCAATAATATTCCACTAACTTTTCTGGGAGACCCAGTTGCTTCTAAGAGTGAAGAGAATTTCCCAAGCGGGGCCTTGTCCTGGCCTCCAGCAGCATCTCACGGAGGCTGTCTGTTCTCTTCTCCCCCAGCCACCCCGGGCCCCCTGAGCTGGAGGAATGGAGAACTCCTCGGCGGCGTCAGCCTCCTCCGAGGCAGGAAGCAGCCGCTCTCAGGAGATCGAGGAACTGGAGCGCTTCATTGACAGCTACGTGCTGGAGTACCAGGTGCAGGGGCTGCTGACGGACAAGACAGAAGGTGATGGAGAGAGCCAGAGGACACAGTCCCGCATCACCCAGGTGAATGCTGGCCCAGGTCCAAGGGCTTGACAAACCCAGCGAGGTGATACCAGAGACCTTCATGTCCTAGCATTTCTCCCTATACTGCTGGGGTGTGGTGGTCCCACCTGACCCAGCATCCCGATCCAGCCAGGAAGTCTTCCCTTAGCTGAGCACCCTTGACCCTTGAACCCACCTCTGGAACCCAACCAGACTACCTGTTTCTTAACATACATTTACTGGCCCCTGTACCTAGTACATTTTCTTGTCCTCCACAATCTTGCATTCTAGAGCAGCTCTGGAGCTCACAGTTACCCATAATGCATGTCTTTGGAGAACTCTGACTTGTGACTGTGTCTCAATTCAATTGCAGAGAGTTGTTGCTTGTGTCTTCTGTAACACTCTAGGGGATGCTGTATGTCTATGTGCTTAGATGTACGAGGCGTTCAGAGAGGAAGCTCGGGATGCTCTCAGTCCCTGAGTCCATCTGTCTCAGCTTGGCCTTGCAGGGGAGGTGATCTTACTTGGCAGGCTGGGGCTGTGATGTCTTTAGCTATCTATTATCACACACATCTTTGCCCAACACAGCACACCCCCAATAGATTCTTCCCAGATTTGGTTCTAGCTGCTCATTTGGCCTTGGGCAGAACCCCCAATTTCAGAGGCTCAGTTTTCTTATCTGTCAAATGCTTCAGGAATGTCACAAGAGTGACAAGGGCAGGTGTCACCCATACGAGGAGGCAAGGAAGGGCCTTCTTTTCTGTCCAGGGTCAGAGTACCAGGGACCTCTCTTGTAGCTGTCCTGCTTCAAACCTGGGTAGTCAAGTAAATGGTGTACTACTTGGGATCCCTGCCTTAGAGAAAAGCTGAATGCAACCACTTGGCTCACTGCCCAGCAGGGAGAAAAATCTAGTCTCCCGGCTTTTTAGGAAGCCAGAATGAAGCCCAGACCAGGAGTCAGCCTAGGAAACCATAAGGAAACAGGAGTTCCCTGCCCCATTCCACGGGGCATTGGGGGAAGGAGATAGTCCCACGCTATTTTCCTTAGTGTCCTTGCTGGTCTAAAACCATGAGTATGTGAGACCATAATCTGCTCATTACCCAATCAATGCCCGGGGTGGGTTGGTGCACCCACCCTCTGAGGGATCTGGGAGATGTTGGAATTGGGAGTGAGTAGAAGCCCTGACTTTGTGTAACTTCTGCTCCGGTGCTGGCGACCGTCTCAGCTGGACGGCCAAAACAAGCAGCTCAGGAGCCGGGACTTATTTGTTGATTTATTTATTTACTCTGTTTTGCTTTGTTTTTTGAAACAAAGTTGGAGGAGTTTGGTTTTGGGTTTTTTTGTTTTGTTTTGTTCTTTAAACTCAGATGTTCTAACAGATTTAAGCACAAGCAGTAGGACCCTGACCTGATAAGGCATACCCAATGCATGGGTGGGGACTTCTCGCGAGAGCTGCTATTTTACAGTGTTAAAGAGTGGTCAGGGTGAGGTCAGTGAAAGATGAGGAAGGAGGCTGGATGGTGGGTAGAGAGCTTTTGGACTGAAGGAGCCATGTGTACCAAAGATGGGGCCGGAAGAGGAGCCAAGACCTAATCAGGGGGTTGAATGCTGGAGGAGGGGGCAGGAGCCTCAGGCTGACAAGGTAGAGAGAAGGGGACCATGTGGATAGGAGGTGCAGGGCTGATCCTGGGTCAGGAACACCTGGATAGATGCAAGAAGAGGAGGAACCAGCAAGAGCTTGCCTAGGAGGAGGGGAGTTTAGGGAGTGGACGGAGGGGCTGCTGTTAGGACGTGGAGAAAAGGACCAGCATTGCTGAAGGCACAGCTGGAACACCAGTGGTGGTGGCTGGAGAGGTTCCAGTGGAGAGATGGAGGTGGACAAGGGCAGCATCAGGAGGCAGCGGAAGATCAGGCTTGTTACCACCACTAGGAGCGCAACCGAAGGGGACAGTGATGTGGGGGTGTTACAGAGGTGAGGGCCAACAGGATCATAGCCGGGATACGTGTAAGGTACTGGGAATGGTCCAGAGTGAGGGGAGCAAGCAGACCACAGATTCTGTCCATCTCCCAACAGCCCATCCTGCCAACACATCTGAGAAATGACTCCTGCAGCAGAGTTGGGGGCGGGGAGGTTCCAGGGGCTTTCAGCCACAGGGCTGGTGCAGAGTTAGGATGATGGTCCTAGCCAAGGTTGAAGGACAGTGAAGGAAATCAGGAGAAAGACCAGGGAATGAAGATAGTGATGTAATTGGATACCCAGCCAAGGGAAGGTGGAGTGGGCACCAAGGCAGGCAGTAAATGCCCTCATCGATTGTAGACCCTTGGGATCGAAGCATTGCTGGGGTCCTGGTTCTAGAGAGAGTGGGCTGGAAGTCCAGAAGAGGTGTCTCGAAGTAAAGTGTTTGAAGTTGAAGGTGGAAGGGTGCAGGAACAAGGAAGGGGCTGAAGTGAGCCCAGGAGTCTGTGGAGGTGAGGGAAAAACCAGCACCCAGGTCCATAGCTTGGGACATTGGAGCAATCACCAGACTCTCTAAAAGCACCTGAAAGGACAGCAGGGAGGGCGAGGTACCTGCCATCCAGGAGGAATGCCTAGGGTGGGACAATGGGAGCATGAGCTGGTGATCTACAAATGACTTCAAGATGGTAGGAGGGTGTCTGAGGGTGTTGAGTTATTTCATCTCTTAATTTAAGCCACTCTGACCTGGACCTGAAAGCCAAGGTTTCATCAGTTTGGGCCGTCTGTGACAATTTGTTAGTTACTGTTGCTTTGTTGTGATGAAATCCCTCACACTAAACACTTCAGAGAAGGATTTGAGAGGTGGCTCAGTGGGTAAAGTGCTCGCACACAAGTGTAGGGACCTGAGTCAAATCCTTAGAACCGGTGTAAAGCTGGACATGGTAGCAAGTGTCTGTAATCCTGGCACTTGTCCAGCTGTGTAGACGGGGAGACGAGAACATCACCTGAAGTTCGCGGGCTGGCTAGCCTGGTGTACACAAGGGCTAACAAGAAAAATAGAAAGAGACTGTCTCAGACAAGGTGAAAGGTGAGAACAAACACATCAACACTGAGGTTATCCTCTGGTCTCTGCACACACACACACATATATACACACATACACACACATATACGCACATACATATACACACATATATACACACACATACACGCATATACGCACATACATATGCACACACATATATACACACATATACGCACATACATATATACACACATATATATACACATACGCACATACATATATACACACATATATACACACATACACACATATACGCACATACATATATACACACACATATGCACATACATATATACACATATATACACTACCTCCACCAATACCAACACCATGGGCAACATGGTAATATGTGTGCCCACACTCACACATATGAATATGTACATTCACACATGTGAATATGTACACACACACACATACACACCACACAAAAAAAATGCATATTTTTTCATTTAGGAGAAAAGTGTATCTATTTCACAGTCTCAAAGGTTTTGGTCCATCGTGGTGGGGAGAGTGTGGAGGAACAGAGCAGTTCACAATGTGGGGGACAGGAAGCAGAGTGGAGGAGTAACAAAAAGTTCCACCACCACACATAGACCTCTTTCCTCAACCAGGCCCGCCATCCACAGTTAGTCTGCTTAGAATCTGAAGCCATCTATGGACTTTGTGGTTCCTTTAATTAGAAATGTCCTTGTAAACACACCCAGGGGTGTGGCTAATCACCTGCCTGCTTCTCAATCAAATTGATGCCAAAAAAAAAAAAAAAGCTGTAGAGATCTGGAAACGTCTGAGCTGATGTCCTTGGCATGTGCCATGCATTATCTGCCTCTGTGTGGGACTGGGGCCTGCAGTAGGGCCTTCTTGAAAGGTTTTTCCAGCTGAAATATGCTCTTGCTAGGAGAGAATCTGAGGAAGCCAGGAGGCCTCACCTGACAAGCAACCTGTGGGAACAGGAGAGCCCAGAACAGTTGAGAAGGGGCCTTCCTGTACCCCTTGCTGCCTGAGGACTGCTGAGCTCTGTGTGTGTGTGTGTGTTTGTGTGTGTGTATGTATGTGTGTGTATGTGTGTGTGTATGTGTGTGTGTGTATGTGTGTGTGTGTATGTGTGAGAGAGAGAGAGAGAGAAATTTATAGAAGGGGGCAGACAGACAAGCAGAGGGAGAGACAGACAGACAGACAGAGACAGGCGGAGGGGTTAGACAGACAAATGGTGGAGGAGAGAAAGAGAAACTGAGACAGAGAGAAGACAGGGAAGACAGACAGAGGGAGAGAGAGAGAGAGAGACAAAGATAGGGAGACAGATGGGGAACAGACAGACAGACAAGTAGGGGAGAAAGAGAAAGAGAAGCAGAGA
>JAQHUG010000004.1:14386658-14399199 GCA_028555095.1 Dicrostonyx torquatus
AAATGTAAACAAACATTTATAGACAATATTTGGAAATATGGACGTAGTTCTGTCCAAACTTCTTCCTCCTATTTATTGGGCGAAGTAATTTTGGGGGGTGTTCACAGCGACATTTTATGGAGTCTTGGTGCATCAAACCACATTAGCCTGGAATGAATCCACAGGTTCTCATCCTCTGTGGAAACAAAAGAAGAGCCTCTTTTGCAAAGCAACATATCCTTAGATCCATATTTTGAAATCAAGATACCTTTAAAATATATATGTGCTGGTTAGCTTAGCAGCCCATACAATGAAATGTCTCTCTGTACTTACCTTCTTCACAGTCAAAAAATTCAAGGAAAACACAATAATATACATAATCCAGACTCTCTTTGCATATTTCATCTTTACATGGCTTTTCTTACTCTTATTACTTTTTAATATTTATTTTATTATCTTTACTCCTTTAATCTATGACTATCTGTACTCTGTCTCTTTAAAGACTTTATTTTATTCTTTTTATAGGTCATTTATTTCCTTTTATGACTCTCTATTTCTTCTCTCTCCCAAGCCTATGTACATTTTTCTAGCACTGTGACCCATTTAGAGGTCTTTTATGTCTAAATCTATCCTATTATATATCTGTAATTCTTTACTGTCCAAGAGCACTTCTTAAAATGCTAAGCACTTCTTAAAAACTTAAGCTGTGCCATTACTAGGGGAAATACGTCCTTCCTGCTTGTCCCACCCAGCCCAGCATGGCGAAGCTGCTCACTGCCACCTCTGAGAGCCATGCACAATGCCCCATCTCTAGGCACACAGCTATTCCATGTAGCCACCAAGCAAGCCGTAGCACATTGTTCACAAGCCCCATTCAGATGCTCAGTCTCCTGAAAGAGCCAGAGATCATGCTGGCAGCTTGGCCCAGAAAGCCAGCATTTCAAAATAGCTACAGCTTTTTTTATTCTGCTACTGCTGAATCAGGAAAACCTCTCTTAAGGGAGCCACAGCATGCTGCCAGCAAGCAAAGCCCATCGGGTGTGTGTGTTGGGGAGAATGCAGCTAAACTTTGTGTTTTAGTGTCTAGAATTCCTTTTCAAGCCCTCTCAGGTTTTACGTGGATTTAGTCCACCGTGTTGGTACCAGTCTGTTCTGAGCTTCAAATTTGCACTTAATCTTCATGTTACCCTGCTTTCCCTTTTCTCATATGGTCTTGGCACTTTGGGAACTCCAAACTGTGATTTTGGAGAAAGTCAGTAATCTGTGTTGTCTGGTATTTTTCATAATCACTTTGAAACTGGGCCTGGTAGGGATGGGTGATATGCCCTCAAAGTGATCTACCCTGCTCAGCATGCAGTGTCAGGAGCCCATGCTGCTGCTGTGTGTCACTGTAGCATTGATCTTATGTGGATAGAATAATGGCTGAGGGACTTCTCCATTTTTAATGACTTAATCTTTGGGAGAACTGCCTTGAGACTGCAGTTGTCCAATCCTGGGAACTGATTATCTGTATAGAAGACATAAGGGCTACATTACTAGAAAGTAGCACCTACTTACGGTCCCATTTTCTACCTTTTAACATGAGGCCCAAGAAAGATGATGATATTGCTAGGGGCCAGCCTATGTGAGGAAAGCTGGAGCAGGGAAGAATGCCCACTTGGTGCTGGTTATTGCTTTAGCAGCAGAGGCAGAGCATGCCCTGGCATCTCCCTTCTTCCCGTCTTGAGAAGTCCAGCCTCTTCAGTACAGAGAGAGCAGGGATAGGTATGGAGTGGCCTTGCCTTCTCTCCAGACCCGTATTGTCCGATACAGTCATTGGCTACATGTGGCTCATCTGCTATGAGGTGTGCACTGATTGAATTCCAAAATCTTGGTGTACAAAGAACGTTGTCTCACTTAGAGTTGCTATCGCTGTGACAAACACCGTATTTGGCTTATGCTTTCATATCACAGTCAATCACCAAAGAAGTCAGGCCAGGAACTCAAGGCAGGAGCCTAGAGTCAGGAACTGAAGCAGAGGCCATGAGAGGAGGCTGCTACTGGCTTTCTCCCCGTAGCTTGCTCAGCCTACCTTCTTATAACCCAGGACCACATGTCCAGGGGCAGCACTTGCCCCAGTGACCTGGGCCCTTCCACATCAATCACTAATCAAGAAAATGCCCCCACAGACTTGCCTACTGACCAATCCGATGGAGGCAATTCCCTAGTTGAGATTCATTCTTCCAAGATATGTCTAGATTTGTGTTGAGTTGACAAAACCAGCCAGCACAGATGTCAAAAGGCTAATTAATGTTTGATTTGTTTGCTTTTCTTTGTAGCTCAAACTCAGGATCCTCCTGCCTCAGCTTTTCTCATGATGGGATTACAGACATGGGCCCCATCTTATATTTTTATTATCTATAAGTAATAATATTGTGAATATGTCAGGCATATTGCTTAACTTAATTTAAAATCATCTGGCTTCTAGGAACTACAGTTGGGTCTGTGGCTTTATCTTTGTGCCTTTCATTTCATACCCTTGGAGTATACTTGAATTTGGCCTATAGCATCAATGTCACAGTGAAAGGCCTTTCCTGCCCTAGGCATACTGTCCTCAGCCACAGTGTGCCTGTGCTGGCCTGGAGCCCTCCTTACCCAGCTCTGACTGGAGACATACTCTTTTTCCTGTGCATGCCACTAGGAGAAGGCTGAGGTGAGTGTGAGGCCAAACCAGAGAGGTTGGCTAATGTCTAACACTACCTCGAAGCTGGCCCTAACTTGGCAGAGGGCTGTCGTCCTGCTTTGGTATTTCGGTGCAATGACCAGCGAGCATCATGGAGTTGCCTAGCATTGCCCTGGTCATTAAATGGATAACAGTGTGGGAGAGAGCCCATGGATTTCAGAAGCTTACAGTGCAGCTTGTGGGAGTTTGTCAAAATGCTGGTCCTTGGCCCAAGCCCCAAGGTCTCTGGTTCACCAGTGGAGAGTGAGGCCCAGGATCCTCTATATGGTAGACTTTAGGGACTCTTGTGTAGGTGGTAGTTGGCCACACATTAGGACATTCTTCCGCTAGTCTTCTGAGACATGTCTGCAGTTTCTCCATGATGCCAGATCCATAGTGTTGACTGAGGTTTCTGTCCTGCCCTGTTCCCTCAGTCGTTAAGTCCCAAAGAAGTCACACAGAGGTCTATATTAATTATAAACTGATTGGCCCAGTAGCTAAGGCTTCTTATTAATTAATTCTTATAACTTATATTAGCCCATAATTCTTGTCTGTTTTAGCCATGTGGCTTGGTACCTTTTTCTGCGAGGCAGTCACATCTTGCTTGCTCTGTGTCTGGCTTCCTCTCTGTCTGGGTGACAACTGCAGACTGAAACTTCCCTCTTCTCAGAATTCTCATTGTCCCACCTCTACTTCCTGCCTGGCTACTGGCCAATCAGCGTTTATTTAAAATACAAGTGACAGGGTACAGACCAATCATAGTCACCTGGAGCTAGGTATATAGAGCTACACACACTTGCTGCCTTCCAGCTCCAGCCATGTCCCTTAGCAGATACACAGCCAGCTAGATGGTCAGGGGTGATACTGATTGTCCAGAATAACTAGGTGTCATGTTTGGTTGATTTTAGGATGGAGCTGTACCATCATCTTTAGGTGAACTTAGGGCTTCCCCAGGCATATACCCAGGGGCCACCTTGATGTGGTGTTTAGACAGGCCACCTTGGACCAACTTGTCATTAGGAGTGGGTTTGTCACTAAAAATGCCAAGTCGGGTTTCCTAATGAGCCTGCTGGGAGGCAGAGTGAGGGTGAGCACGTGTCCTGCTGTCACTAACCCCTCCTTTCTGCCTGCAGTGGACTGCTGACTGCAGAGAGCAGCTGGATGGTGGCTGTTCCTTCTCCAGAGGGCGAGCCCCGCCACAGCAGGTAGGGAACCAGCTCTGTACTCCACCTGGAAGCTGTCACGTCTTGCTTTTCTGGGACCCTGGGGCTGGTGGCCCTTGGGTGACTCCTAAATGATGGGGATCAGGGAAGCAGGCAGAAATGTGAGAGCCAGGAAGGTACAGGACCTTAATTCCTTTGCCACCTTGGAGTGCCCCGTCAGCCTCACATGGATTCTGAAGACTGTTCTTCTGTGGCCTTTTAGGTAATGCTACATCTGGTAACAGCCTAGATGCCCACTGAGAGGAGGGTAGCGGGATGCTCTGTGGCGTGTCCTTTCTGGAATATTGTATGACGTCAGGCGAGCAAACTGGAGTCTGGGTGCTGACATTGGTGGGCCCTCTAGCACTGGGACTCAGGGTTTTGAAGCTGATTGGGTGCTTTGGAAATCCCTTTTCTGGGTCTATAAAGACCTGGGAGTGGAGCGTGTGGAGGAGTTCAGAGGTCTGGGTACCCCAGTCCACAGATGTTCTGGGGCAGGGGGCGTTTTCCCACCCAGGCATTCTGGCACTTTAAGGGCCTGTTATATGCCCGGGAGTCCTGAGTGGCTTTATGGCCAGGAGAAAAAGAAGGCAGCTGCTCCTGGGGTGCTGTCCTGGTGATATGGGTGTGCCACCTTTCCAGCTGTTCTCACTGATACCTTGTCCCTGCCTATGAAAAACCATAAGGTTAGGATCTGAAGGAATCACTCTCCCCAGTTAAGCCCCACCTCAGAGTTGGCTTTTCCCACCTCAGATTCCACCTCTTAATCCTACAGTTGCTTATGGGGACACATTGCCTCACTCACTGGCATGGTCCCATCTCAGTCCCTGATGGTAGTTATAATTAACCCATTGTCGGGAGTGCAGCTCAGCAGTTGAGCACCTGCTTAGCATGGGCAAGGCTGTAGCCTCCACACTGCAGGGATAAAAAGCAAACCAAATCTCCTCCCCCTCATCTCTATTCTGTTCCAAAGAGAGATGCTTAGTGTCCTTAGTTCTGGACCATTCCAGAAAGAACTCCAGGGCTTTGCTGCCCCAAGGTCAAGGGGAGACGACTGTCTTTGTAGTTCATTCTCATAACATTTGTGTAATTGTTTCCATCTTAGTTATGGTTTCTATTGCTGTGCTAATGACTAAAAGTAACTTGGTCGGGAAGGGTTTTACTTCTACACTTCTGGATGCAGACCATCGCTGAGGGATGTCAGGGCAGGAACTCAAGCAGGGCAGGAACCTGGAGGCAGGAACCAAAGCAGAAGTCATAGAGGAGTGCTGCTCCTTGGCTTACTCAGCCTCCTTTCTTGATCATATGCCCAGGCACCACCCAGAGTAGGCTGAGCCCTCCCACATCAACCATTAATCAAGGAAATGCCCACCATACTTGCCTATAGTCCAGTCTTATAAACACATATTCTCAATTGAGAGTCTGTCTTCTCAAATGATTAGCTGATGTCAAGTTGACATGAAACTCATTAACAGCTTCCTCTTTTAATTTTTTTTTTGTTAATTGTACAGAGTATTTGATTTCATTATGGCTTTCCTATACATGTATATCAAACTGCAGAGACATGGCACTGTGACAGGTTGGGAGCAGGAGCCTAGATTCTGGTTTCTGTTCTGCTACTTGGTAGCCAATTTCTTCCTCAGATAAAACCAGAAGCTTCTGGATGGCCTCTGAGGGTCCTTCTGGCACTTCTATCCCATTTGCAGATGAGCAAACTGGGAAACAGAGAAGGGGGGGTTGAACAAGCTGAACTGTGCGCCTTGCACCCCGGTATCTTGTCTGCCCAGTACCTACAGGGTACTTCTACCTGCCCTGTTGCAGCTCATGCACTTCCAAGGGCATCTCTGTCTTCTGTCTCCTTGCCAGGGGACCCTGTCTTCCTTCCTGAAGCATTCACCTTAGCCTAAGCCTTGCAGCTCAGTGGCTCTGTCTGTTGTCCTCCCTAACTCTTCTAGCAGATTCAGGCTTGAATGTAGCTCCAAACAGGGGTGGGAGCTAGACAACAAGAATTGCATGTTTCTTGATCAGCAGATGTCTAATTCCTAGGATCCTTCATTCTCTCTTGTTTATCACTTTTTCCCAAGCCCCCTCTCCCTGCCCATGCCCTCCAGGCAGGATCTCCAGAGGTTGAGCAAGGGCCCTTCTTCCATCCCCTCCTCAACCCCCACCCTAGGCTCCTCTGAGCTGTTCTGTTCCACTGTTTATCCACCTAGAGTAGGTGAAGGGGTTGGATTAGAAAATGTGGGGCACCGGTGGGGCTTATGGAATGACTGTCCTCCAGTGGGGTTAAGTGTGGCTCTTCACTGCCTAGACACCTTGCATACTATGAGGTCCAGCTGACCACAGGGAGGGAGAAGGCCAAGTTAGATGGAAATGAGCTTGGAGCTCACATACACATGTCTGTGAGGCAGTGGAGACTTGGGAGGGCTACACAGAGCCATGGAAAGAGCACCTCCTGACAGAAGGCTGAGGTGGCACCAAGTGCCACACTACCCTACATGGGGGGGGGGCAAGAGTGGCTGGTAGCACCTTTGTGTCAGCAGCAAAAAGCTTAATGTGGGAATTGGGTAACACAGGATGGAAGTCAGACTCTCTCTCGTTCCGCTAGCCCAGGTGAGTACTGGGGAGCAGGCTAACAGCTCCACAAGGTCAGGCTGGCTCCAGACTCCTCTCTGCTGACCTGCCATGCTTGGGTGTGGTTTTCTTCCATGACCCATGGTATCTCCTGACATTTCTGTGTCCCACTGGTGTGAGCGCCACCCTGGGTGTGATCCCTAGAATCCTGACTGTCTTCCTAGAGCAGCCTTCCTATGAGGACCTCTGGAGAGGGCCACAGGAAAGCCCCTAATAGCTGGCCTGTGGCTGCCTTGCCCAGCCTTGGCCTGCTTGCAGGCTTTGGTTGAGGAGGATCAGGGAACTGCCTGCGGAAGAGTACATCACTAGACATGAGCATCCTCCCCCGGTTAGCGCATCCAAATTCCTTTTTACGGTACTCTGCTATCTAGACAGATACCTTCACACTGATTCATGTCACAGTCAAGCTGTTTGATATACCCACATTTCCCCTCTGCCAAGTAACCCCAAGGAAGGGTATGCCAACTGACTCCACATCCCAGTTCCCCTGGCATGGGGCCTTACATGCACTGGGCTCAGTAACAGTGCTGAACCTGCCTCAAACTGGCCAAGTCTCAAGCTATGCAGGCATTCACTAGCAGGCCCTTTTCCTTAGGCTTTGCAGAGTCTGTGAGCTTTCTGGGGTTAGAATGGCAGGGTTGCTCTAAAAACCCATGTTCACCCATTTGACAATGACTCTAAGAGCAAGCTGCCCCTCTGACTGCTACACCTAGGCCACTGCCACCAGGCATGCAGAGGTCATCAGCTGGAGGTGAGGATGGTAGGGTGGAGTGGTCCTGCCTTCTACCCAAGAGGCTAATGTGGCATTGCCTGATCCCCAACTAGAGGCCCGGGTGGGTGGGACCCATGGGGATTAGCCATTCAGTGAGATGCTTATTTCCTTACAGCAGGCAATGCTTTCATTCTTTGGTTATTGCAACTAATGCAAAACAATACCCTACCCTCTCTGGATGCTTTCAGACAAGTCAGGGTAGCTGCATCCCATAAAGTAGGAGGAAGGGAGTCTGGATCAACCAGCTGCCAGGATCCAGGATTCAGCTGTATCTGGGAGTTTGCCCCCACCCCCACGTCCCCAGCTCCTCCTTCCAAGAGGCTGCTCCCACTAGTCATTTGGTGAGGATGACGGGACACGCTCTGACTGTCACTGCAGTGGGGGAAACACATGGCGACAGCTGAGTGAATGGGTAGACCAGTGGCACTGAATCCAGAGACCTTGTCCACGTGCGGGCTGGAGGTGTCTACTCCATCTGCACACACGTGCCCAGAGAAGGAATTGAACGTATAAAACACAGCAGGGCTTCTGTTTGGGCCTTGAGAAAGACTTCTTGACTGAAGGACTTGATGGCCCGTGACAGCTGGTCTTTAGGCGGTGGAGTGACTGCTGGGAACCCGACCAGCACACCTCCTTATCAGACCGTTGAGCGCTCATGAAATCCTGGGAAATCTGGGGGAGTGGGAGGAGTGATGTCAGGTTGTGGCCAATGACTTGTAATCTCACCTTCTCTGGAGTGGTAGGTGTGGTGCAGGACACCCCATTATGAGAGGAAAAGAGCCTTGCCCCTAGGCGACCCTGGAGTAACACTGATTCTCATTACCTCTTCCACCAATAAGACACTGGCATAAGTCTGGGTTTCTGTGCCATCCTGCAAGCTGGTGCAATAATGACAGGCTCAAAGGATGGCAAATGGCAGCTAGGGTAACATCAAACACTCCAGTGCCCCTAGCCCTGGCAAGGTCAGACACAGCCATCTGGTCTGGCTGACCAACAATGGCAGGATGTGGTTTGTGAACAATTAGAAAGTCGTTGGTATTCTTAATGCCTTAGAAAAACACCTGCATGTTGAAACTGCTTCTATGGATAAGAAAGAAATCTTTCTCTTTGTTCATGCCTCGGCTCTCTGTGTAGTTCCTACCCACTGAACACTGTGTGCTTGGCCAGTATAGCAGCTGGAGCATTCTGTGTCATTGCCTGCTTTTAGAGTGACAATTCAGTAACCCAATGTGGATTCAAGACAAATGCCTGAAGTACCCCCCAACAGATGTGACCAACAGAACGACTACAGTCATTCTGAATGGCCCTATGGGAAGGACATGAGAATTGATCCCTTCCTTTCAGTAGAATTCTTGTGTAGATGGAAAGAAAAAAGGAGGAAAGATAAGAAAAAATGAAGTTGGACATCGTATTAGGGTGTTGGGGTAGTAGGCACAAGCACAGCTAGCATTGATGGCTTATACTGGGTAGGACAAGCTAGAAGGGCTGAAGGGTCTGCTGGGCTCAGATGTTAAAACTTCTGTCCAGTCTTATCCTTCTTCACGTATTTGTATATCGTATATTTTTCTCTGTTTTATACTGAAGTCAGTGCCTTGTGCCACTCAGTACAGCCAAGATGATGCTGTGTAACAAGCAATCCCAAATCTTAATAACTTCAAACAACCCACTGGTACCCAGCTGGATGGTATAGTTGCCATTTTCTGAGTTAGGGTGTCACTATATAACTTGGGCTGGTCTAGAACTCATGATCTTCTGCCTCAGCCTCCTGAGTACTGGGATTACCAGTGTGTGCCACTATACCTAGCTTAGTAGTTATCATTGTTACTCATCATTGCATGGAAAAAAAAAGAGCTCAGAGAATCTCGCATTGCTGGTTCAGGCTGTAGCCTGGCTGCACCGTTTTGCTGCATCTGTTTTAGCTGTTTCCCAGGCTTTGAAAGCTGAGCACCCTCATTCCTGAAAAATTCCCTTTGTCATAGTTAGGGCATCCTTCTCCTTGGAAGTTTGGTTTCCCACCCATCGACCTCTTGCCCTGGCAGAGGCATCTCAGCAAGCTTGCTGACACAAGGATTGAGGTAGAATTTGGTCTCCTAACATGAAAATGTCCTAGTTTCCATCGGAAGTCATTTGTCATAGCAAGAACCAGAAGGCTCTAAACAGTGACAAAGATCAGTGATTAATGCCATCCCTGAGATACTCAGTCAACCTTCATCAGCATTAGACCTGTGCCCTGGAAAAGGCCATACACAGAGGAAGGGATGAGTCATGGGCAGAAAAATGAAAACTTATGTTCACACAGAAACCTGCCCTCAAGTTTACAGCAGCTGCATCTGAGTGGGAAGCTTGCTACAGTCACCCTGTGCTGGTCTTATGTCAGCTTGACAAAGTTAGGGTCATCTGGACGGAGGGATCCTCAACTGAGAAGATACCTCCATATAAGCATTTTCTTAATTAGTGATTGATGGAGAGGGTCCAGTTCGTTGTGGGTGGTTCTATAAGGAAGCAGGCAGAGCAAGCCATGGGGAGCAGGCCAGTCAGCAGCACTCTTCCATGGCCTTCATGACATCGCCTGACTCCAGGATCCTGCCCTGTGTGAGCTCCTGTCCTGACTTCCTTTGATGGTGGACGGTGATGTAGTAGTGTAAGCTGAATAAACCCTTTCGTCCCCGACTTGAGTTTGGTCATGGAGTTTCATTGCAGCAGTAGTAACCCTAACTAAGACACCCCCACTGTTCTTCAGTGGGTGAGTGATCAGATATGCTGTGGTGTCCGCCAATGGGAAGGAGTAGCCGGTGGCCACCGTGGGTGATTCTCTAGATGATGCTGCATGGGAGAAATCCAGTTCCCTAAAACTACATAATCCATGATTCCATTTCTGTCATGGGGACATGTAGAGCAGGTAGTTGTTGCTAGGGTGTAGAGAGAGGATAGAGGCAAGGATAGGATGGGTATGGCCAGAAAGGGGGTTGTAGCAGGAGCCCTGTAAGGGAAATGCCATGTGCCCTGGCTGTATCAGTGTCGGTCTCTCGAAGGTAACACCAAGTTCTGCTTTCATGAGTTCCCTTGTGGAGGGAAGCTAGAGTCTGCTTGGATTATTTCTTACAAGTTCAAACAGCTATTTAAGCACAGCTTTTAAAAAATATTTATTTATTTATTATGTATACAATATTCTGTCTGTGTGTATATGCCTGCAGGCCAGAAGAGGGCAGCAGATTTCATTACAGATGGTTGTGAGCCACCATGTGGTTGCTGGGAATTGAACTCAGGACCTTTGGAAGAGCAGGCAATGTTCTTAACCACTGAGCCATCTCTCCAGCCCCCACAGCTTTGTCTTTTAAAGTATAGAACTTGGCTTCTTCGGAATCTGCTGGGGCATTTCAGCTAGGCACTGCACGAATGCAAACCAAACCGACAGTGAGACACGATTTTGCTCTCAGAATGGCCAAGGCGGGTGGAAATCCTCAGGGTGGCGGAGAAGATGCGTGGCCCACCCTCCCCGCCTGCCCTCTGCACAGCTGCTCTGTGTAATCCCGGCCCTATGGTCTCCATTTCTAGCCCAGCTCTCCATGGTTTGAGTCTGGTACCACCAGGAGAGACGCGGACCAGGGTGGAGCTGTTAAGAAACGCCTCCCTATTCAAGAAGGCATCTTGGAGGGTGGAGTGGTATTGGGGTGCAGACTTTATTTTCTCCCCTCTACTGGGAGCTTTTCCGTGGTAAGGAACCAGGGACAATTGTGGGGCCTTGCTCTTTCAGAAGAGGCCCCACAGGTAGCCTGCCAGGAATGGTCTGCGATGTGGCTCAGCCTAGGACAGGCACACATAGCACAGCCCACTCAAAGCCTCAGCCGCATGCCCAGGTAGCAGAGACGGTGGGTGGGAGGGCTGGCTCCTTCTCTCCCTGCCCTGTGGTTTTAATGTGAGTGTAAAAGGAGCATGGAGAGTTGTACAGACAGACAAGGAGCCCTACAGTAAAAGGACTAGATGATCCTGCCCCTGAACTCAGCTCCATTCTCTGCTCGGCCCTTCTCCAGTTTCTCAAAGGCACCTCTGTTGGAAGGGACTGAACATGCCCAGTCCTTTTCCACTGGCACTTGGGCGCTGTCCTTGGTGCTGTGTGTGTGTGTGTGTGTGTGTGTGTGTGTGTTTGCCTGCCCATGCACACACGAGCGGTGGTAGATGGTGCCTGATTCCCCTCATCTCCCTCCATATGTGTCCCCTTTATCCACATCCAAATCACCCTCAAAAGCCTGCTTTAGTGGCCCACAAGTATCTATATTTGGCCTAGGAGGTGAATTTAGGGTCTTGCTTCCTGAACATTTGTGTCATGAATTTGAAACCTGACGTAAATTAGCATCTCTCCTTTGTCCAGCAGCCTGACTTCCTCCCTTCCTCGGGAATTGCCCATCAAGTCTACCTGCTCTAGTGACAGATAGGAAAACTGGTGTCCATGGGGCCAGAGAGACTTGGTTGGAGTCTGACTTTTCTACTGTCCTGTAACCAGCCATACTGCCAGCTGAAGGTGTCACTAGCCCAAGGTTGGTAGTTTGGGAACCAGACTTATCATCTCATGACTCTTGGAGATGTGCCACCACAGATCATTCTTTCCATTCTGCAACCTCTATAAGGGGCAGGGACTGCAGCCTCAGGCCCCTGTGTTCACTCAGAACTTGATGCTGATGTGTGGGCCATCCAGATGCAGGGCACAGGCCTCTCAGCCCTGGGAGCTGTGAACCTGAGAAGTGAGGAAATCCATAGTGGAAGCTGTGGGATCACATTCTGTATCAAGAACAGCGTGGCATGAGACCAGGAGCCTATGGGTTGAGCCACCAGACCACACCTTGTGTTTCTCTCTGGTGCTGCAGCCAGAGCCTGTTTATCCCAGCTTTTAGCTATAGTAGCACAATACTCTTGGGCATCCAGGGCCAGGGGTATAGCTGAGGGCAGCCCCCCCCCCTCCATGCTACCTGCTGCAACAGATATGCTGTGTGAATTCAATAAGCACACCCCAAATTCTCTAGTTAGAGCATTATCGTCAGCATCCCTACTTATGGGCGAGGCCTCCTGATGTCCTGTGCCCTCTCCAGCTGGGTTCCAGCTCATTTCCAAATGCAGGGCCTAGAACTGCCACCACCCCTCCCCCAATACACACATATAAACAATCCTGCCACATGCTGGGTATGCTGAGAAAATTAGCATGGTGGCAGTCCACTTCTCTCACTCCTTGCTCTCCTGTTCACACTCTTCCATGCCTTG
>JAQHUG010000004.1:14407468-14428062 GCA_028555095.1 Dicrostonyx torquatus
TGATGATACACAGTGGGTGCTTTCACGGGCCAATGATACACAGTGGGTGCTTTCACAGGCTAATGATACAAAGTGGGTGCTTTCATGGGCTGATGATACACAGTGGGTGCTTTCACAGGCTAATGATACACAGTGGGTGCTTTCATGGGCTCATGATACATAGTGGGTGCTTTCACGGGCCGATGATACACAGTGGGTGCTTTCACAGGCTAATGATACAAAGTGGGTGCTTTCATGGGCTGATGATACACAGTGGGCGCTTTCACGGGCTAATGATACACAGTGGGTGCTTTCACGGGCTAATGATACACAGTGGGTGCTTTCATGGGCTCATGATACATAGTGGGTGCTTTCATGAGCTAATGATACACAGTGGGTGCTTTCACAGGCTAATGATACATAGTGGGTGCTTTCATGGGCTGATGATACACAGTGGGTGCTTTCACGGGCTGATGATACACAGTGGGTGCTTTCACAGGGCCAGCCCGTCACCATCAAGCAGATTAGTCCAAAGATGGCTGCATGGTCCAGGCCTTTCTCTGCCTCCCCACGGTGGCTCAGCACTGCATACTGGGTGTGGTAACAGAGCCTGAGCTTTCTTTTCTCACCTTGGACCTGTTACCTCCTCATGCCCTGCTGCTCCAGTTCCCCTTGCCTAAGCCTGGACTAGCCCAGGCACTCCCCCAGCACCCTCTTCCCCTCAACACAGACCTCGCTCTCCAGCCCAAAGCCCAGCTTTCAGCATAACTGGTTTGAACTCCTGGCTCTCCTGCGCCTCCCTCCCACTGCCCTGGGACTTTCTTCTCCATTCTCAGACTGTCCTTCCTACCCTCTGCCCATTGCCTCTGTACCTGGCCCCTCTGCATTCCTGCAGCACGGCTCCATGGGACTATCTCCTACCAGTTCCCTGCTTGTTGAACCTAGGTGCCAGGCTAGACTCCCAGCATGGCATAGACATGCCTGATGAAGACAAGAAGAGTCTAATAGAGACCAAGTTCTGATCCCTGATTTCTCCCACCCAAGCCTTTGCTAATTTGCCCTCCCATGCTTTTTTTTTTTTTTTCTGCCTGGGACCCAGGACTTTTCTGGCCATTTTTGGGACACTTGTCTCATGCTGCCCCCTAGTGGAGCTCAGGCTCACAGCCCTAGGAGGTGAGCTTCCAGTTTACTTGGATTACTTGACAGGAATCCAGAAGCGATGGTAGACAGATATTTAAGCAAATGAGAAAATGCCTCTGGAATTTGAGTTGCATTTAACTCTGAAGCTGGAGGTGTTATCCACTGGGAGACTTGGAAACGAGAAACGCGCCTGAGGCTGGGCTAGCCTCTGAATCCAGGCTCTGAATTGTTCTCCTTCCTACCTGCTCTTCTGCGCCTTAACAGCACTGTAACCGACGTGGCTGTGGCAATGGGGATACACTTACCATGTGTCTTATGTTGTTATCATTTTAATCTACCAATCAGGCTATGATGTTAGGCTCTCTATGATCCCCATTTTCCCAAATGAAGAAACAGGTGTAAGAAAGTTAAGTGACTTATACCAAGTTCCAGGAAGGGATGCAGCTGGAGTCCAAACTCTTGTAGTCTTGCCATAGCAGATAGGCCTTTACCTGTGCAAGAAGTTAGAGCTTTGGTCAGTGTGTGGGGCCAGCATCTCCAGCCTGCAGACACTCCCTTCCACAGAGACCCTGAACACAGAAGACACAATGTAGCCAAGTAATTTTATGGGCCTGAAGACAAACAAAGGGAAAGAAGCTATGCTGGCATTTCTTCAAATCCCTGCCAACCTGTGTGACCTCGAGATAATTGTTTGGTCTCTCGGTTCACTGATTTTTACCTTTGGTACAATGGGCCCAAAGAACTGGCATTTTCAGGAATTATGCATCTGTGGGGGTATTCATTAGTCATGAGTTTAGCCACTATGCCTAGAAGCCGGAGGGGGGTACGGTGGGGGAGGGGGGACACGGGACCCACACACACACAGTATCAGTGAATTCATCTCTCATCACTCTTCAGTTGCACACTGCACGAGGACTCGCGGAATCCACCTCTGGGGCCCTTTCCTTAGGAGGGAATCCTGAGAGATAGCAAAGTCACGCCTCTCCTGACCGCCCTGCTCTCCTGCAGCCAGGCAAGGATACGGACATGGATAAACTAGCCCTCCAATGCCTTTCTGTCTTTTGTGGTCTAGGTGTGGGAAAGGGAAGCTGGAAGATGGGGACGGCATCAACCTGAATGACATCGAGAAGGTCCTCCCAACGTGGCAGGTAGGTCCTCAGCCTGCTCTCTGCCTGGGCACTCCTGCTGGTCCCTTGCTCCAGCATGGATAATAGGAGCAGGTGTATAGCTTGGGGGCTCACCTTGGACCAGGTGTCCCATGGACAGTGTTTGTGGCAGCCCACCTTGGTGACACCATAAGGACAGGCTTCTGTCTCTTGAGTGAAGGGGACTCATAATGGCCACCACCCGGGGTTGGAAGTTTGTTCCTTGACCTGACCACATAGTGGGTGAGCGTTCTGCTGCACACTCATGCTAACAGCGGCTCTACAGTGTCTGATGTGGCTTTCGAACAACGAAGGTGTCCTGCCAGCCTCCGGCGCCTACTGCACTTGCTCACTGTGTCCTTGATTCGGTTCCTTTACCAGAGTGGGACTCCAAGCTCCAAGGCAAAGAGGACCCGCTCAGCAGAACTGAGTGGACTCAAGTCTAGAGACGCCGAGAATTTGAGACGTCAGAGGAAATGGCAGGGACCTGGCTGTCCTAGAGATGGGTATAGCCCTAGAAGGGGCCTGGAGAGTGGTGGCCTGCCACTCCTCTACCGTATCACCTGCTTGTCTCATCTCCGGATCTCTTCAGATGTTTGACCTTCACTGGACATGCTTTCCTGTCTCTGTTCTATTTCTTGTCCTGTCTGTGCCTTGAACCTGCCACTGAGAGAGGCAGGCGACAGCCCCAGCACTTCAATGAGCATGGGCTGGCAGGGGTTCTTTCCTCCTTTCTCTCTCTGGGTTTTCTGAGTCTCTTAGATCTGGAATTTGTGGTTTTGTCATATTTGGAAGTGTGTGTGTGTGTGTGCGTGTGTGTTGTGTGTGTGTGTGTGTGTATGTGTTGTGTGTGTGGACACAGGAGTAGGCAAAACCCTTGCTGCTATCTACTATCCCTCAGTTGCTGTCTGCTTTATTCTTTGAGACTATCCCGGTCTGCTTTCTATTGCTGTGATAAACATCATGATCAAAAGCAGCTTGGGAAGGAAAGGGTTATTTCCGCTTACAGTGTACCGTCCATTATGAAGGACGTTGGAGCAGGAACCTAAAGGGAGGAGCTGAAGCAACAGCCGTGAAGGGGTGCTGCTCACTGGCTTGTTCCCATGACTTGCCTAGCCTGCTTTCTTGTAGAACCCAGCACCACTAGCCCAGGGCTGGCACCACCCACAATGGGCTGCCTGTCCCCATCAATCATCAGTCAAGAGAAATGCTGCCCACAGGTCTGTCTGCTGGAGGAAATTCCTTAATTGAGTTCCTTTTTTCCCAGATGACCTGAACTTTTGTCAAAGAGATAAAAAACTAACCAGCACATAGACCAGCCTGGAGCTTGACAGTGTGGTTAAACTGGATGGCCTGCAAGCCCCAGGTTCCCCACCTCTTCCTCCCCAACACTGGTACTTACAGGCATGCAGCACCACAGCCAGCTTTAACGTAGATCATGGAGATGGGACGCTGGTCCCCATGCTTGTCCAACAAGCACTTTACTGCCCAGCCACCTCCCAGCCCTGATATAGGAGCTTTCCAGCGTATTTCCTCGTCCCCCACCATGCTTCCAACTGTCTGTCAGCCCTGCTTCTCATTCCCCGTGGCTTGCCAAAACTCTGCTATTTTTTAAAGGTCTCTTCCCCCTTTTCTTTATTTGGGTTAACTTCTGCTGTTTTATCTTCAAGCTCACCATCTTTTCCTGCAGTGTCTGAGTGACTGTTCATTCCCTCTGGTGTGTTTCATTTTTTAGAAATTCCCATGAGTCTGTCTCTTCTACCTTCTGTTTCTCATGTGTTTTAGCATGAGGCTTAACTCCAGCAGATGCTTGCTGTCCTTCCCCACCAATCCTGTTGCTAGATTCTTTACCGTCTGTTTTTTCTTTCTTTTCATCTTCTTCTTTTTCTTCTTCTTCCTTTTTTTTTTAATTGGTTTGGTTTTGTTTTTAAGACAGAGTTTCTCTGTAGCTTTGGAACCTGTCCTGGAACTAGCTCTTGTAGACCAGGTTGACCTTGAACTCACAGAGATCCATCCACCTGCCTCTGCCATCCCACCTACCATCTGTTTCTATTGTTTGTTTTAGTAGGGTCTCTCTGTTGTAGACCTTAAACTCACAGTGACCCTTCTGCCTTCGCCTTCTGAATCCTAGGTTACAGGTGTGTGCTACCACACTTAGTTTCACAACACATCAGAGTCAAGGCAAGGAGTGGGCTGGTGAAGTGGCACAGTTGGTGAGCAAGCTTGCTGCACAAGCCGGATGGCCTGAGTTCAATCCCTAGAACCCGCGCAAAGGTGAAAGGAGAGAAGCATCTCTGCAATGTCGTCCTCTTACCTGCATACCGGGCTGCTGCCTGTCCGCAACATCATACAGAGAGAGACAGAGACAGAGAGACAGTCAGACAGACAAACAACTGTGAAAAGCAAGAGCAGGAGAGGATGTTGGAGTTAGCCTTTTGCTGCCTCATCTCAGGACAGCATTGCTCTTCCGTACACCATGTGCTGGTTGCGCAGACTGACCCTGCTGCATCATGGGAAGGCCTGCCCAGCTGCAGGGTCATACAGTGAAAGCCACAATTCTGCAATACTGCAGGAAATTCCCATGTGCGGCATAGTCAGAAACCTCCGATCCCAGCTGATTCTGCCCATGGCTTAGCCACTGCACGGAGGCTTTGCATCTCCCAAGACTGATGCTGTCACAGCTCTCTAGCATGAGAATTCCAGGTCCCAGAGAAGTGGATGCTCAGGGGATGACTGTTCTCAGAGCTCTTAAACATCCTTTAAGTTCCGCACAGCTGGAGGTGCCCACTTTAGTTGTCTGTTGGGGCTCCTGGGTGTCAGCTGCCCTGGACATGGCATTGATGTGTACAGGACTTGACAGTATAGGGGTCACATAATGCAGTGCAGGGTGTTGCTCACTTCAGCCACTGAGTGTCAGTGACTGGAGAGGGTATATCAAACATTCTTACTTCCAGATTTACCAAGAAGGCACTGTGTGTCCAAGTAAAGACCGTAAAGACCACTGCATAAGAAGGAAAACTCTCCCTAGCTTAGGGTCCCTGGGGCACGTGTTGACCAAGGTTTCTGTCCCCCCTGGTCCCACAGCCGTTCAGTCCCAAAGAATCACACAGAGGTTTATATTAATTATAAACTGGTTGGCCTATTAGCTCAGGCTTCTTATTAACTCTTATACCTTACATCTTAACCCATAATTCTTGTCTGTGTTAGCCATGTAGGTTGGTATCTTTTATCAGTGAGGTATTTTTATCTTGCATCTTCTGTGTCTGGGTGACGACTGCAGATGGAGCTTTCCTCTTCCCAGAATCCTCCTGTTCTCATTGCCCCACCTATACTTCCTGCCTGGCTACTGGCCCATCAGCGTTTTATTAAAATACAAGTGGCAGGATAAAAGACCTTTGTCCCACAGCAGGCGTTTGCAGAGATAAATGAACCCCCAGACAGAAACTCACTAGCTTCCTTCCCTTCCATCTGGAGCTAAGAGCTGGATAGAGGGGGTCAGCCTGAGCTCGTTTCTTACCTGCCCTCTACTCTCTCCTGAAGACAAGAGGGACACCGAGGTCCCTCTAACTCTGTTCCCAACAGCCCCTCTTCCCACAGAAGCCCATGCTACTGTCTCCAGTTTCACCTGCCCAGCTTCCTCCTGGGCTCAATTTACCCTACCTGCAATACAGCTGGGCCCTGTCCCCAACTGCCCTGACCCTTCATTCCTCTTTGTTTTCTCTCTGCCTCGCATCCAGCTTGTGCCCCACCTTGTCCTGGAGAGGTCATCTCCCCTATGGCACTCTCTCAGATATAGAGGGCAAATCTATCCTCTGAGCCTGCCCCCACCTCCTTTCACTCCTGCATGATGGCACCTGTCCCAGCATTACATGTCACGACTCCCTTCCTAGACCAGGATCCTGAAGGGCTGTGGCCATATGTCCTTCATAACACAGCACCAGGCCATATATGCACCTTCGTAATACAACCCCAGTCCTTCTTGAGAGGACACGTTGGAAGAATGGCTTTCTAGAGGCGTGGCTGTGACCATTTGGAGGATAGAAGTCGTGGGAGTTCAGTTGTTCTGACCTTGAGGCCATTCCCTTCACCCCCACACCTCCACTCTGCCCCCAGCTAGACTGTTCCCCCCTCACTTCCTGCTGATGCTTTAGTGCCAGCCTAGCTATGCTCTTTGGGGTATTATTTCTGGGGTATGGCTAGAAGGTTTTCTCATCATCTCCTCAATCCTGTTAGGATTTTATAGGCCACAAGACAGTATTAAACTCCAAATCTCAGTGACCTCACACACTAGGGTTGGAGAAGTCAAATGTCCCCAACTTGCTCCTTGAGGTTTCGAGGGTCCGACTGGATTCTGTTTGTAGTCCTGCCACCCCATGGCATCTAGGTAGCCCTAGCAGAAATGAAGAGTAGGGGGTTCATGCCCTGGGTCTTAAGTGTTTGGTCCCAGAAGTATCACTTCCACTCACATCCCACTGGATAGGGTTGACATGGGATCACACTCGGCTGTAGTGAGCGGCAGGAAAGGGAGCAGGCAGCTGCTCAGTGGGCAGCAGATGCCCCTGCCAACCTTCCTCTTTCATTTCTTCACTGAACTAACTCCTTCTTCCTCCTTCACGCAACCAGCGTTCACAGGCAGATACTTTGCTCCAGCCATTTAGAGAGAATGGCATGTGTTCCTCAGGAAGGACACGGTCCCTTCAAGGAAATGACAGGCTGAGTGCCGCATCATTAGATGCCAGACAGATGCTGGCGCCTTGCCCAGGTCAGAGTCCCTTGGGGCAAAGTCTGTGTCCTCTCCCTACAGGCATCACCTTCCTCCCCATGTTGCTGCAATTTCCAAAGCCTTGGGGCTCCAAATGAACAGGGGACCCCAGTGGCTCCAGGCTCAATGCTTGTGGTAGTTCTTCTGGGAGCACTGGGGGTGGGGTGGGGTGCCTCAGTTGGAGATCAGCTCCCTGGTCCCTGATCTAGTTCCCACAGCCAAAGCCCAGGATTCTACCCTTGGCAATTCTACCTGGGTCTATTTTTACAGTGAGCAGTGAATCCTTCCTAGGGGGAATCCCATTGCTGGGGATACTGGAATCTTTGGACTGGGCCTAGGCCCTTGAAGCTATCCATGATCTTGGAGTAGCAGGGTAGGCAGGTGTCCATGTCGAGAGATCGCCCCAGCTGTAAGAATGGCTCCCTGCCCACAAATAGCATTTAGTAAGGGCCAATGTAGGTGAGGTTTGGCTTTGTTGACGTCGCCCCCCCCCCTAGATATGGATGTGCAGGTCCTGTGGAGGTCAGAGGACAACCTCAGGTGTCATTCCTCAGGCATTCCTTCTGCCTTCTTTGAGACAGGGTCTCTTGTAGGCCTCGCACTCTAAAGTTAGACTAGACCGGCAAGTTCCAGCAATCCTCCTGTCTCTACCTCCTCAACCCAAGGATTGCAAGTGCATGCATTTTACATGGCTTCCGGGGATCGAACTCGAGTCCTCCTGCTTGGGAGGCAAGCATCTCTCCAAGCCCCGCTGGTGAGGTAAGAGTCACCGAGGCCCATCTTCCTGTGGAGGCGCTAGGAGAGGGCGAGCTGGGTGAAAGAGCATAGCAGGCTTCATGGCGCCCACTAGCCCTTGCTGAGTCTAGCTGACACTGCTCTCTAGGCCTCTGGTCAGGTGAGGCAACGGGAGAAACCATGGACTCGGGGGTCAGTCGTTAGGGGTGGTGAAACCATAGTGCAGGGCAGAGCCCGGGACCCACACCACCAGCCTCACACTGGGGTCCTGAGGGACTTCGATGTGTCGTCATGGCACTGCATGATGAGCTACTCAGGAGTGGTCTGCCTGCCCTGCTGCATGCAGTGCAGGGGACATCCCATTCCCGTCATTACGGGTGACTTCATGTTGCCACTAGAGGGTGTCAGTGCACCACTCTGCCAGCTCCTGTCTGACAGAGGGAGAAACCCTGGTCCCCAGCAGTCAGGGTGTCTTTACAGTCACCAGGCATAAATGGCTGGGGAGCAGGCCCCAAACAGCCCTATCCAGAGTCTAGAGGAGAGTGAGGGAGTGAACGGCGCACCACTCAGATCCAGACATCCTCTGCTACGCTAAGGTCCCCAGGAACCCTCCAGACATATGGCTATTACCCCAGGAGCTACACAGACAAGAGGACTGACTGCCTTCTCAGGGTGCCCAAGCACGCAGGTGATACAATACTGATGTGAGTTTGGGAAGTTGGAAAGTGTTGGCTTCTGCCCTTCCTTGGAAGGACAAGAACTGGTAGGCCCGAGGGGACAGACAAAGTTCTGAGATCCTTAATCTGACCAACTTCAAATTCAGGTAAAGAAATGAGGCCTGCTCCTCTTGTACACCTCTGACCTTACCGCTGTCCCATCCCTGAAGGAAAGCCCAGCCTTGGGCTTTTCAACCCCAGGTATGGTGACTTCAGGGGCTAGTTCCCTGCTGCTGTGAGTCTCTGCCCATCCCACCTCGGCCTGCCAGCAACTAGTGTAGAGAGATACCAACCCGACATGCTTCTCTTCATGTTCCCTGGGCATAGACAGGAGCCTCACAGTCTTAACGGAATGCTCCTGTGGCTTCTCTGTAAGCCCCAGTAGACATTGTTAATGGATACATCCGATGTCTTGCCCAAGTTTTTCCTATACAGATATTACGTGTGGGGTTTTGGTTTTTTTGTTTGTTTTATGTTTGTTTTGTTTTTTGGACAAGTCTCACTTTGTAGACCAAGCTGACTTCAAACTTACATTAGTTCACTTTCTTCTGCCTCCAGGGTGCTGGGATTATAGCCATGTGCCACCATGCCCATGTGCTACCATGCCCATGTGCCACCATGCCCATGTGCCACCATGCCCAGCTAGGGCCATGTTTGAACCTTTTCCTTGGCTTCTTCATCAGGCAAATGGCAGGCCATCTGTGATTTGTTTGGCAATAGGAATGGCAGTAATGCCTTACTTCTTCATTTTGTGTCTCTGTTAGGAAATTCCTAAACTAAATTCTGTGCCTGTTAATGGTTAGTACTTGTCTCTGACCTCTAGTGACTGAGCTGGCTTAGGAGAAGTGGGCCAGGCATGCCTGGAAAGTTTTGTGTGACTAAGTCAAATAGAATGTCTTGTCTCATGAATGTGCCCAAGACACTCCCTATGGAGGGCCCCCAAAGGCCCAAGGGACAGTAAGTAGCCTTTTTAACCTCAGAAGGAAGTATCTAAAGCATTTCTTCATATAAACCCCAGAGAGGTCGGGAGATACAGAGGGAAGAGCACAGAATGACTCTTAGATTTTCCCCCTGCCAGACATCAGATAAAGACAGGGTGGGATTTAGACACTCACCACCACCCCCCCGGGAACCTGAGGGACAATCAGCCTCCCATGAAATGATAACCAAGAATTCCCCTGACTCATCTCGTACTTGTCAGATTTTTAAAAAATGGTGTTGAGGTGGGAGCTGCCTCCTTCCTCTGGCAGGGGGCGCTGTTGCTGCATGATAGTAGGCTAGTAGATTGGCTTTGTCGCCTGAGTGCCTGTAGCCCAGTCTCTATCGCTCCATATGGGAAAGAGTGACTGTCGTCCCCTAGGGCTGTGTTGGCCATCTTGCCAAGTCTTTTGGCAACTTCCGGGTTACGTGAACTCATAGGCATAGGATTAGTAAAACATCCCCAAATGTCCAGGCACAAAATGTCATATGAACACCAAGCTTCCTTCTCCCTGAGCCCCACCCTCAGCCCTGAAGTGCTGCTTCCATGCCACGGGCCATCCGGTGGGAAGAGTCTCTGACTTCTTTCATTCCGTGCACAAGCACCAGTTGGACCCCTCTGACGGGCTGGGTTAAAATGCAGGCCTGGGTCCCTTCCCAGTGGATGGTGCACATCATCATCTGGTGTCCCCCCCATGAGACACCACCAATGGGTGTGATGCGTGACTCACGCTTGCTAACACGGGCCAAGTGCTTCCATGACGACACTCACATCTTTCATTTTTTTATTTATTGACTTTAATTTTTTTATATGATATATTTTGATCATATTCTTTAGATCTCCAACTCCCCCTAGATACTCCCCCATGTACTCAACTTAGTATTATTTCTCTCTCAAGAAAAGAAAAGAAAGAAAAATGCAAAACAAGCTCACACACACACACACACACACACACACACACACACACGGAGTTTGTTCTGTGTTGGCCAACTGCCCCTGAGCATGTGGGCTGCCCTTGAGTGTGGTTGATAGACCCAGTGACACTCCATTGGAGAAAACAGAGTTTCCCTTTCCCACCAGATAACAACTGTAAAAAGCTTCTTGCTTGGGGTGGGACCTTGTGTCCACTCCTCCTTCTCAGTGCTGGGATGTCTGCCTAGTTGAACCTGTGTGATTCTGGTACATGCTGCCACAGTCTCCATGAGTTCATATGTAGATCAGTTATGTCTGGAAGACGCTGTGGCTTTGGAGTCATCTGTCCCCTCCGGCTCTTACAGTCCTTCCACCTCCTCAGACCTAGATCCCCAAGCCCTGAGGGGAGGGGTTTGATGAAGACAGCCCATTAGGGTGAGAAGATACTTCTTCCTGAGTTCATTCTGCGGCTGTCCTCTGACCCCTTCTCTGTGAGACCTTCTGAGTGTTTTATGCTATCCTTGCTGTATGGATTGTATGTTTCCGCTCTCCCAGTAGTCGTTAGCTGCACGTGGACACCTCCAGGGAGCTCATGGTTGAGTGCATAAATGAGCCCTGGATTGCTCTCGTTCCCGGCGGTCTCATGCTCACTCTGTACCTTGATCCAGAACATTTCTCTCTGTCTCTTAGGCTGTTGTGAATACAGCCTGTATGTTCTGTCCCTAAATTCCTATAGCCACCTAGTGGCAGGTCCATTCCATTATCATTTTTTTGGTTTGGAGAGCCGGCATCAGTTACCTTGAGCAGAACCCACGGCTTACAAAGGAAAGCCGGAATTAGAATTTGGGCAGTCTGACCCCTTTGTGAGTGGTGTGGTAGGGGCAGCTGCTCTGCAAACCCATTTTCTGACTCTGGGCAGCAAAGGATGTGCAAGTCAGAGGTGACTGTCATTTCTTGACACAGAGAAAGTGGCTGTCTTTTCTCTCCACTTCTGAAGGCAATCAAAATGGAAAGGGGTGGGAAATGGGGAGGGAAGCCCCCTGCCCAGCGTTTTGAAGGAGGGTCAAATGTGTTTGTTACTTTTAAAAATCAGACAAGTTTCCATCCCCATCGATCCCATCCCATGTCACATGCACACACACACACACACACACACACACACACTCACACACACACACTCACACACACACTCACACACACACACACTGACATGCCCACAAGAAAGAGCCCCTCACCTACACACACAAACACACACACCCCTACTGACTGAAGATGAGTGCCTACCCACTAGAGCCCCTCAGCTCCATACACAGACACGCATATACTCACACACACACACTGACCTGCCTACGAGAGCCCCTCACCTACACACACACATACACTCCTACTGACTGAAGACGAGTGCCTACCTACGAGAGTCCCTCATCTCCCCAGCCATCACTTCCCCTGGAGTTTCCTCCCTGAGGATGAAAATAGGCAGTCGTACAATGAAGGAGACCAGAAGCTCTTCAATCCATGGCTTCCTGTCTGAGGCTCCAGGTAGTGGGCCCGTGGGGAACAACAGGCAACGTGCTGGTGAGTCGAGCCTATTGTTATTTTTGTCACTCGCGAGTCTTTTTTTATAGAAGTGACTATTTGGGAGTTGAAGACTTCTGGTGGTGACAACCAGGAAAGGCTCTTGGGAAGAGGCAACTGGCGGAGTCTGAGCAGGTTCCCACGGATTCTTCCCCTCCCACTCTTATGAGGAGCAGAATACAGGGAGCCAGAACCTGAGGTAGCAGCTGTCCTTGGAACTGGGTAGGGCTGGCTCCAAGGGATGCGAGGAAGCCCACCATCCTTACATGACACAGAATGTGGCCAGGTCTAGCAAACTGCAGTCTATACACAAGTCTTGTCCTCCTGCACATTGTTTTAAAATAAAGTTTTATTGGCACATAGCCACTGCCCTGTATTCGTTCATTGGCTGCGGCAGGATTTGCACTGTAGAGCTAAATAACTCTGCTACCACTCTGTTGACTCCAAACCTGGATAGTAGCTGTCTACTATCAGTGTTCTCTACCAAAGAAGATAAAGATTGCCAAATGCCAGCCTGGAGCATCAACAGAAGAAGAAGAAGAAGAAGAAAAAAAAAGCCCTAGCATCTCCCCATTCCCCCACCACCGAGAATCATGTAATTCATCTAAAATAATTCTCTCAGAGCTTCCATTTCTTTGGCAGCAGAGTGTTTGACATTGTGAAGCTAGGCTGGAGTTCAAGATGTGAGCCAGGGCGGAGATGGGCGAGCATTTGTAAGATGTTGGTGCAAAGCGCTTCGTTATCAGACTGGTTCCCGTCAGAAGCGAGCACACAGGAGCAGACGTGAGAGACTAGGAACCATTCTTGGGTGTCTTGGGGTTGCTGGGGACAGAGGTTCTCTTAGATTCCCATGGTTCCCTCAGCCTGAATGCTACCAGAATGAGGTCTGCATAATGTCGGCTTACTACAAGGACTGGGAGCTTCTCCTGCTCACCCGTTCCTCTTGCCTGGCATTGCCTTCCCTCACTCCTTCACCAATCTTCCCTTGCTTTCCTCTTGGAAGCCATCCTGAATAAATCAGACCACATCTGCCCTCAGAGCCTCCCTGGGCCTACTAGGGACATGATGCCAGTCCAGTTCTGAGTGTGTCTAATGTTTCGTGAGTCCTCAATGTGCTTGTGCTTTCCAGAGGAAAGAGACCTTGAACTCAGCCTTGGTTGTGTGGCAGGTAGGATATCAGGAAAAAAAACACAGCATCAAGAGTAGGGTCAGGGCTGTCCAGACAGTTCCATCAGCACCTGTGAGGGTAGGGTCAGGGCTGTCCAGACGGTTCCATCAACGGCTGTGAGAGTAGGGTCAGGGCCGTCCAGATGGTTCTATCAACACCTGTGAGGGTAGGGGCAGGACCTTCCAGATGGTTCCATCAGCTTCAAGATCAGTTGGTGGAGGCTCAAGGCCAAGTAAGGACTCAACTGGATGTTCTCAAGTCGGGAAACGTGATGAAAGGAGGATTTGGGAAGCCATGTTTATTGGGGCCTCCTGGTCGAGACCACAGGGACTTTCTACAAGTGTACACAGCTCCCAGGAGCAGCTAGGGAAGACATTTGGTTCCTTGGTTAGTGTCAGGCTAGGACTGTGACAGGTCTTGTCACTACCTTCGGAAAGGTTATTGGGTCCATGCCCTGCTTTGAACCAGACCTTTACCCATAATCCTTTGCTGGATTCCAGAAGGCTCTATCAGTCATGAGGGAATGATCAGGAAGCCTTCAAGGGAAGGAGAGTCACAGGCCGAAGGGAGGCCAGAACAGATACTACCTCCTCGAGGATCAATGCTATGACAAGAACACCTGCCCTTCCCTGCCGCGGGGTGAGCTGCAGAGGTGCCAGGCACTCAGTGCTGGGAGCAGACGCTAAGTTGGCCCACTAGTCTGGGCCAACTTACCTCAGAGGCAGTGTCTCTTCCACCCACCGGCAAACCAATCCTTTCTAGAAGACTCATGGTGAGTGGGTTGCTCTCCACTGTGGCCTCACCACTCACTGATGGCAGTTTGCAAGAGGTGGACACACACACACACACACACACACACACACACACACACACACACGGCTACTTTAGTGAGGCTACTGGTGGCTTGGGCCAGTCCCTGTAAGCAGGTTGCCTGCTGGTCTGCCACCTGCTCTTGCCCGGGATCCGCCAGCGGAAGGAGCCGTGAAACCGGGGAAGGGGAAGGTGTTGAGAGTGTGAAGCATCCATTATTTCTTTAGGAGCCAGGGGCCGCTTCTGGTCTCCTTCCTGGCAGCAGTGGATTTGGGGGCGGAGAAGCCGGTTATTTTCATTTACCAGGGCTTCTGTCACCAGGAGTGACAGTGGGGGCGGACAGGGCTACGTGCTCTCCAGCAG
Organism: Dicrostonyx torquatus; assembly: GCA_028555095.1. Classification (NCBI taxonomy): domain Eukaryota; kingdom Metazoa; phylum Chordata; class Mammalia; order Rodentia; family Cricetidae; genus Dicrostonyx; species Dicrostonyx torquatus. The sequence continues at coordinate 14,421,753 of JAQHUG010000004.1, forward strand.
GCGTTTGTGAATGGGCCCCAGCTCCCAGGCCAGCGCCAGCAGGCGGGGGGGGCCCCCCCAGGACGCGCCGACTCTCACTGGCTTGATGTCGCATTTTTCTGGTATTGCAGTGGCTGGGTGGAGGAAGCCTTCTTCTGGCCCAAGAACAATACCAGGGTCAGCTCAGGGACCTCCCTCCTACACCCTCTTCCTTCCATTGTGAGCCCCACACAATCCCAGGCCTCAAAGTACTGCGCAGCCGGCAGGGGGCTGGTGGTGTCAAGCCCAGGAGAGGTCAGCAATGCTTGTGATGGTCACCTGAGTCGGGGGTCTTGAGGAAGCATAGGGCCAGATCAAGCATATTCAAGAGACCAGTGCCCCAATGCTTTGCAAGGACTGTCAGCAGAGTGAGGCCTATAGCTAAAGACTGCTGATCCAGAGAGTCAGAACATGCCCAGACCGACAAGCCCTGGCTCTTCTGCTCATTCCTCCACTCTGCAAATAAGGAAACAGACCTTGAACCCTAAAAGACTGACCAAACCTTTTATTTGCACTGCCTCAGAATTCTTCACTGGCCCTCAATGCTGGCAGAAAGCTCAGGTCTCCAGGGCCTACCTACCTTCAGTTCTCTCTCCTGCAGACCTGAGCCCGTCTGTGTTCTAGCCTGCCCGGGGACAGATTGATAGGCCCTTGGTCCAGAACCCTGGTCTCCTGCCTGACTGCCCTTTGACTTTGTCTGTCTGCCACATACCTGTCCACCGAAGACGACTGGAATTCCCTGTCTATGAAACCCTCCCTAATAATATACTTCTCCCCATGCCCGACCTTAACTATATGACTCTCCTGGACTCTGCCTCTGACGCAGACATACCTAAAGTTAACAGGCTGCCTCCTTCCCCACCGCTAGTATGTAGACATTTCTCTATCCTATGTATTCTAGCTTCTAGCTGAACACACACCTTCCTTGGCTCTGCAACAGATTCTCAAAGTGGGGTTCCCAGATGACAGCATCAGAATCCCCTGGAAATTTCCCAGAAGTCCAGATTCCTAACTCCTTGGATTCTTTGCACTCTAACTGAACTAGAAACTCGAGGTTGAACCCAGATCTGCATTTCAGCAAACTTTCCAGGGAACTCTTGCCCATACTGCCCTTTGATTATTCTTGATTGTGCTGCTGGCATTAGAACCCAGGACTTCTTGCATGCTAGGGGCACCCTCTCCCACTGCACTCACCAGCCCCCATGCCGCAGCATCAGGACCTGAGGACCTACTTGCAAGAAAATGGAATTTTGCTTTGGTTGGGGTGGGTGCAAGGAAATAGTTGAGACAGGATTTTGGTGTATGTAGCCAAGGCTGGCCCCAAAGTGTTCATTCTGATTCTTCAACTTGCCAGTATTACAAGTGTGTGCCCTATAATAATGGCTCTTGATAAGGTCCTAATAATTTACTGAGTGGCTGATCTTATCTAATCCTGTCTCCTTCCATCAGTGGCTATGATTTTTGATTGTTGTTTTGTTTTGTTTTTATTTGGTTGTTTTATTTTGTTTTTTATAAGTTTTCTCAGATAAAGGACAAAGAATCCTGCTGTATTTGATGGCCTGGGATAAATATTTGTGAAGGGTTAGGGGGTGCAGGGAGGCCGCCAGCCCCCTCAGTGTTCTGTTAGTGGTGGTACTTCTGATAACTCCTAAGCATTAAAGCCCTGGAAGAGCCACTATAGACCAGGGCTTCTGGGAAGCTCATTGCCGTCACTGCAGGTGAAGGTCAGCTCAGCCATGTGAGCATCAGTGGGGTGAGGAGTTGGGGGCAACCCTGGTCTATATATGCATGGAGGGAAACCATGTAACCATTCTACAGAGTCCTTCCCTCTGCTCACGCTTCGTGTATGCAGATGAACCATCCAGCCTCCATATGTTCTAGATGGCCACTGACAGTGGCGAACTTGTTCCCAAACTTGTAGCCTGTCGGCGGGAGATAGTGTCATCATACGCTAAGTGGCAAACAAAAGCCAATCCGGGAATAAACTGGCAAACACAAACTTCTGTCTGCAAAGGAAGCCATGATGAGTTGACATTAAAGAGGCCATGAGCTCAATGCAGAAATCAAGTAGCTGTAGCTGAAGCAATCTGGCCTCCTCTGAGACTCTGTGGTCTAACTTGGTGAGCAGAGAGTCCTAGGACAGGTATTCCTTCCCTGGCCTCAGCTCCCTCCTTCCTCTGAAGAGTGTAGGCTCCATCATGCTTCTTGGTCCAATTTGTCATGCACACAAGCACGTGCACATATGCACACGTGCTCATGCACATGCACGCATGCACACACACTGTTCTCAGCCACTCACTCTGAGCGGCTTCTAAAGGAAGAACTTGCCAGATGATAAAAGCATTGTGTATAGTTGTATGTTCTTCAAAGACAAGGGATTTTCCTTTGGCACCAATCTGAAGGGCTTAGAAAAAAAGGTTCTGTGTGGAGTGAGTGGTCCGGCTTGGTTCCCATGAACCCAGACGTGTATTTCTGTTACTCCTGGAGGATCTGATGTCCCATTCTGCTGCCAAATGCCTGTAGTGTCTCTTGTGAGTCCCAGAGGTCTGTCAGCTTGGCGGGATCTGGTAAAAGGAAAATGGCAGCGTTCTCCTGCACTGAGACAAGAGCAGCCCTGCAGCAGGCCGCCTGCTCTGAGGGTTCTGTGCCAGGTGCTCCCTAGGACCCAGAGCTGTTGTCCCAAGCTGAATATCAAGTGGTCAATGGAGCATAAACCTGCCTTCTACTCTGCTGTCCATGTGGTACTAAGCTGTCAGGTGAGCTGGCGGCTACTGTGTCCTCATTGCTAGTGTGTGTCAAAGTGGCTTTGATAGCCACACCCACAGTGTATGGCTCTGACTGTCATGGTTATTTCCAACTCAGGAGAGTGAGTAACCTTGATTCAGGCAAGATCCTAAGGAGGGAAAGGAAAAAGCTGCTGGAGATACTTCCTGTTTCTAAGCACACAGTTCTCAACCTGTGAGTCATGACCCCTCAGAAAACACAGATCTTTACATTATAATCTCTAACAGTAGCGAAATTACAGTTGTGAAGTAGCAATGAAATAATTTGGCGGTTGGGGTTCAGCACCATGTGAGGAACTGTATTAAAGGGTCAGCATTGGGAAGGTTGGGAACCACTAATCTAAGGGGAATAAGCCCAAAGAGTTACACTCACCTACTCATGCTTTCAACATACTACATGCCTTTATGAAAATTAAATAATTCCAAAAGGCACATGTGTTAGTTTTCCATCACTATAAGAAAAATACCTCATGACTCAACTTTTAAAAGATTTGTTTTAGCTCACAGTTTCAAAGAGTTTCATCCAGATTCAACTGGCTCCATTTTTTTGTAGGCCTGAGCTAGGTCAGAGCCATCTCTCTGGTTCCCCTCTTTTACCTAACTGCAGTAATGGTCAAAATCAGGAAGTTAAGATTGAGAAACTAGCTGTTAATCTACAGATCTTACTTGAATTTTGCCATTTTCCCCATTCAGGTCCTTTATAGATGAAGGTTTTTTTTTTGGTTGGGGGGGGGGGGCTGGGTTTTCTGTTTTGTTTTGTTTAGAACCCAAGATCATACTTGGCTGTTATATATCTTTCCTCAGTCTTTCTGCCATGACAGGGACATTTTACAGAGTACAGGCTGGCTATTTTGTAGCATGCTCATGGACATGGCTTTTCCTGGCTATTCTTCACGACTAAACACTTTTTAAATGAATGCCTTAGAAGAGGCATTTTCCCCTTCTTGGCGCATGGAGCCAGCAGGCACTGGGACTGCAGGATGTGATGCTTGTCTCCTGGCACTGTAAAAGTTACATTTTCCCCTTTGCAATTCTCGGTCAGAAGCTACTGGAATCTGTGTAGATACACTGTTTCTGATAATACTCTTACCCAATGAATTTCATTCATTCCTCTTTTTCACTCACTCATTCATTGATGACTTGTACCTAAACCATTTTTTTTTTTACTGTAGGCAGCATCTGCCCCTCCCCCTCTATCTAGTTATTCCTTTGTGTTGGTTCATAATTTTTAATTTGGGAATTATAATCCATTATTTGTTCTGAAGCACAAATGGTCCTAAGCTGGAACAGTGGGAGCCTCTGCAGGCTGACTTCTATCTGTTTCTGAAGTGTCCCATCAACCTTTGCGTTCTTCCTTGCACAGGAGGCTAACTGGTTTCATCTCGTAGGACTAAGAGCTACTATTATCCATAGAGCCAGAGGACATTTTACTGAATGGTTTTTCGAAACCAAGATTGGATGTGAGTTGATCATTCCTGTCAGGGCCCTTTGTGGCTTTGACTCTCCTCATACATTCTTCAAGTTTCCCCCATATTGGAGCCTCTCTGTCCTCTTCGCCTGAAAGTGAAGACTGGAGGGGTTGGTAGTAGCTAAGCAGAGTGTCGAAGGGAATTTGGGGTTTCATATTCAGCCGTGTTCAGACTTTGATCTGCTTCTACCATTTTCTCCCAGCATGTGAACCCTGTCTTCTCTGGTGCCAGGTGCCTTCAGGTCTCAGATAACAGAGATGTCCAGGCTCTACTAGGGTACCAGTCAGTCCTCTCTCCCGACAGCACGGTGGCACCTGCCCTCCCTTCCCCCTACTCCTCCATTCACTCTGTCCTCTGGAAAGAGAACAAAATCTCTTTTCTCTGTGCTTCTGTGGACTTTATAACTGTTCTGTTAGTGGGAGGGGAGAACAGAATATAATCAAAATAAATGTAGACCAACAGCCCATTCCGTCAAATCTGAAGTCTCATTTGGTTGGCTGCGTAAGAAGGAAATTAAAGTGCTGAAGACAGCTCAGCCAGTCAGGTGCCTGCCTCACAAGCGTGAGGACCTGCATTTATCCCCCAGAAACCCATGATAGAAAAGAGTCCGGTATGGTGGTATGATCTGAAAATTGCTATAGGCAATCCTGTGGCTTACTCACCAGCCAGCTTAACCTACTTGGCACACTCCAGAACCACAAGAGACCTATCTCAAAAAACAAAACAAAAAAATCCGGTGGACAGTGCCTGAGGAACACCTGAAGCTCACCTCTGGCTTCCCTACACAAGCACACAAATGTGCATGTGCACCCCAACACATGTGCACCTAGACATGTGAGCATTTACATGTACATACATGACACAAGGAACGGAAGTAAGAACAGGAATGGCTGCAGGCAGGACTGAGCGTACAGTGCTTGCTAGGGGCAAGTAGAGCAGGTGATGTCTGTGAGTCAGGTGATGAAGTCATCTATTCCTTTAGTCCAGATAAGAAAACTGACCTGGGACGAGAGCCCCGGGCACGTTGTCACGGGGCTAGAGGATAAAGGCGACAATCTGATGTACCTGGAGGCCAGATATAGTGGTTTGTTTTTTCAGTTTTTTTTTTCCATGTTCTTCAAAAGCTTTAGGAAGAAAGACACACATACACACATACATACACACATATACATACACAAATACATATGTATCCACACATACATGTACATGCACACACACACACACACACATACATACACATTCGTACGTGCACACAGCAATTTTACAAAACAGTAGAAGAGCACCTGAGGCAGAATGAGAGCCTTCAGCCATCTGTCTGAGGTTCCTAAAAAAAAAAAAAAAAACAAAACTCTAAGCTTAGACCTTACAAAGGCTGAGACCCCACACAAGAACTGTCAGGATGGAGCTACCCAGGGACTCAGTGAGAATGCTCTTAGGATCCAGCCCTCCCTTACCTGCTTTTGAACTCGACCTCCTTATTGGTGAAACCCCTGGCAGCAACAAGCCTTGAGGGTCCTGAGAGCTGGGTTCTGTGTCAACACTCCTGAACAGGGACTGGACGTACCGTTGGTGCTCTCTTCATCCTGGAACCATCAGGTCACCATTAAGGTGCCAGAGCAAGCATGCCAGAGCAAGTGTGTAAGCTGGCTGCAAAGAAAAACTACCCTTGAAAGCTTGCAGGCCTTGGCTCCTCACTAGCCTCTTCTGTGGTCACCTGCGGTCCATCCCATTGGTGTTACTAACAAACATGATCTCCACCTATCCCTATGAGTGGCCTGGTCCCAGAAGACATCATATAAAGTACAAAATATCCTGAGAATCACATGCGTGTAACTTTAGTCTCCTTACTTGAGACTTCCTCTCATCTGAAAATGTTTGGATGAGTCAGGACATGCTTAAGACAAGTTGGCCAGATACTCTGGAATAACACATCATAGCCTAGTGCTAGAGGGGCAGCTTAAAGTGCTGCCAGAGGACTCCTAAGTGATCTGAAGGACTGTGGGAATGGCCCTACTTCCTGAAGGACTATGGGAATGGCCC
>JAQHUG010000004.1:14437413-14486518 GCA_028555095.1 Dicrostonyx torquatus
AAAGGAAGCATGGCCCTGTGCAGACACCGTGAGCATGCAGGTAAAGGAAGCATGGCCCTGTGCAGACACCGTGAGCATGCAGGTAAAGGAAGCATAGCCCTGTGCAGACACTGTGAGCATGCAAGCAAAGGAAGCATAGCCCTGAGCTCCTGTAAGTTTACATAGCTTTGCTGGGGAGGTGAACATATAAGCAATTACCTGGACTATTTGGACCAGAGACGGAGTGTTAAGACACCTGTCCCACTGCTGTGAGCACATGAATTCATTGCCATGGGAATTAGAGACAGCTTTGCAGGGCAGAAACTGTGCTAGGGGTGAAGGCTGGAGCCTCTAAGGGAAGCAGACATGAGAAGATGCTACAAATCAAGAAAGAGAAATGTTTCTATGGTAGGGTGACTGACAGAGAGGTATAGAGGTCCTTAGAAATTTCCTGGCTGACGGCTCTCCAGGCTCCTCTAAACCCATAGCAGGCACTGCTGCGTCCTGACCCCAGCCCAGCTCTCCTCCTGCAGTGTTTCCGCACACAGAGGCTGAAGTGGCTCTCAAGGCCAGTGGAATGAAAGCAGTCACTAGAGCTTTTCTTCTGGGTGGACTGCTCCTGAGAACGATCCAGGAACGGTACAGCCAGAATCTTAAGAATCACGTGTCTCCAAATGAGTATCACCCCAGCTAGAAACCTCCCCAGCTGGAAAAGGTGTGTGGCAGCAGGGAATGTCAGCCCTGCCAGCCCAGTGGCTCCCCCAGCCCCTTTACCTGCTGCCTGGTCCCATCCTTCAAGCCCAAGGTGTATACTCTGGCCTTGCTGGTCAAGCTCAATACACTGTATCTAGAACCAGGCGCCAGATGGTGAGACCAGAAAATGCCTTCCTCCCAAAGCCAAACCTGAAAAAAAAAAAACAAAAACAAACAAAAAACCTTATCCATTAGGAAAAAAAAAAAGAATCAGGGTGTAGTAGCTTTTAATTCTAGCACTTGGAAGGCAGAGGCAAGCAGATCTCTGTGAGTTCGAGGTCAGCCTGGGCTGCAAAGGGAATTCCGGAATGGCCAAGACTGTTATACAGAGAAACCCTGTCAAAGAAAGGAAGGAAGGAAGGAATGGAGGGAGAAAGAAAGAAGGGAAGAGAGAATGACGGAAGCAAGGAAGCAATTAGCAGATGTACCCCTGAAGACCTTGTCAATGAGGACCATCAGCCCATGAGAGAAAGGTGACCACAGGAAGCTCTTTATTGTACTAAAGTCTGTCACAAGGAAGAGCCCATCTGTAGGATAGCCTGGGGAGGGCTTGGGACTGGAACAGGATTCACCTTCATGTGGCTTGGGGTGAGGGGACAATGAAAGTGTGAGGTACTGATGGCTGAGGCTTGTGGTCATGGATCAATTAGTGGCCACCCAAAACAGTTATAATTTGATGAGCAGCCTGAGTGGTAAGGTGTCAACCAGAGATAGGAGAATAGATGAGCAAATGAGCCAAAAATTGTTCTGTGTACATTTTAAAAGCCTACGAAGAAAGGCTTAAAGAATTGTACTGGTCTTGACTAGATGCCATGGGCAAGAAGAGAGTGTCTTTGACTAAATGTGTGTGCTTGATTTTCATTCCAAGGAAGTCAAGGTTGACAGTAAGGCATTACATTTAGGCCAACCCAACCAGAGAGGTTTTCTTTAGGCCTCCAGTGTGGGCGATCTAGCAGCTGCACAGGGCTAGGAGCTCAGATCCAAGTGAAAATGGTAAGTGATAGACAAAATGGCTTTTGAAAGCCTTGTGATGTTTTGCCGTGCCATGCTCACGTATGTGAGTATACACATGGCTGCAAGATACGTAAGCCCATGCATGACCTGTGTACTGTGTCTTCTGGGTCTCTGTAGGTGAATTTGAGTGAGTTAGACACATACGTGACCAAGATATCATCAAGAACATTCTGCCCACAGAGCCACTATTAATACATGAAAGGGGCCATCTTTATTTCACAATTAGGTCCTTAAAGATATCCTTGGACAAAGTTGAAACTACCATCCCCTAGTTCCATGTTTTCCTAGAATATGAGATTTAAAATGCTGGGGACTACTAACCCAGTATAAGTTAATTAAAGAAACAGATTTTCATATCGTGAAGAATAAGCAGGACAGGAATGATGCTTTGGCGATTTTAAATGCTTCTATATTTTACCATATTACCGCTGTGTGTTTGGGTGGGTGTGCATGAGCATCGCAGCACAGGTCAGGGGACAACTTTACCGAGTTGGCTCCCTCCTTCCACCATGGGTTCCCAGATTGAAGTCACATCATCAGTATTGCATACTAAGCCATCTTGCTGGGCCCCTGTTGATCTTTTCCAGTCTCCACTGTATCTGTTTACTCTGGCTCTAAAGTCACTTTATTAAGCCCTGCCTCTAGTCTAAAGTATCATCCCTGCCTTCATATGTGTTCCTTAGTGCACTTGCGTGTTTATATGATGTCTTCTGAACTGCATCCTGTTGATTCTCATCACCTACCATAGAGTGGACAACCTTAGCCCAGCTCACTGTTGCATCTCCAGCACTCTCGAGGATTTTGGTACCTAGTCAGTCCCAGAAACATGTGTTTCCCAGGTAGAACACCACTTCTTGGGGGCAAAGGAACTGCCTTTCAACCCCTTGTACTACCACTCCCACCACCCCGCCCTCCAGTGCCAACACTGAGCTTGCCCTGTGGGTTCTCAGTCCAGCCTAGTAGAAAAGTCGCACACACACACACCCCTGCCACCACTGTTTTCAGCATTAGAGGCATCAGAAGCAGTTCACTGTCAAGGATGCTGCACTGGCCACAGGTGATCTAGGTCTAGTTATGGCCTTCTCCCATTGGCAGGTTTGTGAAAAGGCCTGCCCATCGCAGACAGTCTCTCGCGGACTCTTCTAGGCACCCTTCCAGACTTCTTGTATTCTGATGTAGTGGAGTCCTGTGAGATATGACAGTGGGGAGTGGGGTGGCAGTGGAGAAGAAACAGGTGGCAACTTCAGAATGAGGCTGAGTTACACTGAGCTGTCCTTTGGTCCTCTGAGAATGTTTTGGATACAGCCTAGGAACTCAGGAAGTGGTTTTCTGGTTGCTATGATGTAGCTACGTTCTGGAATTATGTTTCTAGGGGTTCTACTGTTTCCCAGCAGGCTCTAGAAAATTGTTCTAGGTCTCTTCCCATGTCTGAGAGCCACCAGAACCATCCTGAACCCAAATGGGCTTCATTCTGGAAGACACAGGACTCTCAGTCTTAGGCTCATCCCCTGCACAAGGCCCAAGGCCTCTTGGCCTTTGACAAAGAATCTTAGCTATCCTTCCAATGTCATTTCACACACAGACACCTCCTCCACACACCTCAGTTGCAAGTGGCCTCTGGCAGTCATACTTTCTAGCTGTTTCTTTTACACTATATAACGCAGAACCAACCTTCCACTATTAACCAGTTAGTTCTTGGCTCCTGTCCTTGGCAATGATGTCTCTGCCTAGTTTTTGCTTTATTTAGAAATTAGTAAGTAAACAGCCTTTGTATCTGCCGTCACCCAGTGACTTCTGCTGGCGTAGCTGTCCCCGCAGAACTGACAGGAAAGGAGTTGCTCTATGTTTTGCAGGATTGCATGGACATGATAAGACCAGCCACTACACCTAACATCGTATTGTATGAAATTAGAACCTCTTTGGTTGCAAGTGACAGAAAACCAACTCAAAATATTTCAAAGGTAAAAGAAATGTTCAGCTCTCGGCTAAAAGGAAAGCTTCATAGCGGTAGCAAAGGAGTGGGGAAGGTAAAGACTTTGCTCCTTGTTTTACACAACAAAGAGAAAGGAGCTGTGTGAAGTCACTGTTCAGCTGAATAGTTCACTGTTCACTGAATAGACTTAGCAACTGACAAAACCCTGGTGACTTACAAGGTGTACGCAGTTTCTTGGATTCTACTGCCTGGATCCTTAAGAAATGATGGCAAAATGGGAGGGGTTGTTGCCTTAGGAGATCTATATGAGTCAGCTTTCTGGTACTAACAGCTACTCAGAAACGATCAGCTTATGAAGAGAAAGGAGTTGTTCTGGCTTACAGCTTTTATGGTTTCAGTCTATTGGACTGTACCCATTGCTTTTGGTTCTGTGGTGAGGAAAGACATCATGGCAGCGAGACTTTCTTATATGTGTGACGAGTTTTCTTCCTTCCTAGAGAACTGATATGGAGAGGGAGAAAGATAACAGACCTGTGAAGGAGTTCGGCTGTAGCGTTTCCATTGAATCCTTATCTATGCTCAATGGCTGTTTGCCGCATAACCAAGTGTTAATGAGAGAAAGAAGGTATAGGGTCCCACTGTCTCCGTCAATGCCTTGCCCTCAATGACCTATGCCCCTACACGCCCCCCAACTCTTAAAAGGTTCTACCACCTCCCAGTTGTACCAAGCCATGACTCAAACCTTCAATATATGCACCTAGAGGGAACATTCCAAATCTAGATAACAGTGTCTAAGGATGTCTTGCACATTCAAAGGACCCAGCTCTAGAACCAGGCCCACACTGCCTTGGTATCAGTGATGCTGTGGGTTCTTATCTAGATCCTGCCAGGGGCAAAATGGTCACATGCAATTTCAGGATGATCCCAGGATCTACCAAAACCTGCCCAGAATCCCTTAGCTGCACACATCTTCTAGAAAAGCTGCCATGTAGTATGCATCCATGGTGGGAGGAGCAGCTTCATGCTTCAGGGTGCACAGGGGAATGAAATGGCAGGAGCCGCTACAGAGAGCTCCGGGCAGCCTCTCGGTTCCATCCCCCTCTGCTTTTGTCTGTGTTTTAATATCGAAACTCCAGCTAAGCTATTGTTGTTTTAAAGGGTTTCCACTGATTAAAAAATAATAATAAATCATGAGAAAATTGTCAGTTTAAACACCGCAGCCAGGCCTTCCCTTCCATTCTTCTCTCTGAAGCAGGTCAGTTTCTCTAAATAGCTGTACAGTCTAGAGATTCCAGGAATTTTAGAAACATTACCTGTTTGTTTCTGTTTGGACGTGACCCATACATCCTGCCCACGTGGAGACAGACCTTGGTAGGGCAACTTCTTAGAAGCTGTAGGAAACCAGAACTCCCACCAGGCGGAAGCCTCTACTGCTGACTGCCTTCAGGAGCAGTGCCGAGATCTTCCTGGCCCTTTTGAGTTTCCAAATGGTAAAGTTCCTTTGGAGCGCTAACCCTTGCAACATCTCTGGCTAGAGCTGGGGAGGGAGCAGATCTGAGAAGCCTAGGGTGGGTAGATACCACCCGCAGGATGTGCACCCTGGATTATGGAGGAGTGGGCTGGCTCTAATATGTCGGGTCACTTATAAGCCCTCCCTAACAGGTCACCTGGAGTGTGCTCAAGAGAAGGAAGCTGTTAGATCCATGCATGTTATAGATGTTCTTGGGAGGAACAAGATGTAGTAGGGTCAATATGCAAAGGCATGAACAAGTAGAGGAATTGTGGTTTCCTGCTTCCTGGGTACAACAGAGACAGACAGATGAGATGTATTGGTGAGGACAGGAAAGGACCTACCTAGTCAGGAGTTGGGCTCAGGACCGGCATCATTCCCTCTGTCTGGACTAGGATATCCAGTCTTTGTTTTGAGCCCCAGCGTCTCACGGCCACTCTGCTTCCTAATGGAGGCATTTGTTTAGGACCAGGTCCTCTGCCGTCCGGGAGGAATTTAACACACCAGGAACAAGACCGCCTTGTACTTGTGTACTGCGTTCTTCTTTACGAGCTGATGAGGGAAGGGAGAAAATGATAATGGACCGGGAGGGAGTCCTGGTGGAATGACTCCACTGATCCACACCCATGATCAACAGCCAGAAGTCAAAGATCCAGGAGCCAGGCCTTGTACTGCAGGCCTGTAATCCCAGCCAGAAAGGGTGCTGAGGCAGGAGCAATTCAAGTGTTAGGCCAGCCTGGGCTATGTAACAAGTCCAAGGCCAATTGCTGAGATCCTGTCTCAAAATGGAAAAGGATTAGAATGGATCCCAGTGGTGGAGCATTTGCCCTGGGTTCAATACCACTACTGAAAATTAATTAGTTAGTTAATTTTAAAATATCATGGGGATGCTTAGAAAAGAAATCTTCCTTGAAGGTTAAGCAAACACTGAGATCCGGGAAACTGCAGGCTGTGAACTCGAGCTCTGTGAAACACTTCTAAACTTCTTTGGGGCAGATGGGAAGGAAGTGGACACAGCAGCCACACACACACACACACACACACACACACACACACATCTCTGTAGGGAAAAAGGGAGGGTGGCGAAGAATGGAGGGTGAGGGCAGGGAACGGTGGTTTGATAATGGACTCACAGCCCACTGTCTAGGGACTCGGCTACACTGAGCCCCGCAGACTCTGCCTTGGCTTGGCAAGGTAGACATGCACAGGGTTGCATGGCCCTAGCTAAGGCCCACCAGCTTCTTTGCTGTGGCCATTGCTACCACATCACCTGTAGAGCCCATGTTTAGGAGAGCAGCTTCAACCAGCTCCAGCTCCTGGTCCCCTTTTTCTCTTGCCTTTTCTTCCTCAATAGATACTTCAGTGTCTTCCAGCACCTTGCAGACGGCATCCCATGCTGTGGCTCCACAGTCATCAAGACAGACAGTTCCTCACTGTCTTACTGTGATTCACAACTGATGGTACTCACTAAGAAAACTGGGTATATCATATGCGGACAGGGTCAGGATTGCCTGACACCCAGTCTGGGGTCCGCTGAGCTCAGAACTCCTCCTCCCCACAGCCTGCTCCCCATCCTTTCAGCTGTGCCAGAGAGCAGGGCAGAGCAGGTGCTCCCCCTTCTCCAATGACAGCAGCAATGTGAGAGAGGAGACCTGAGCAGCTACTGATATTTGGGGCCAGAAGGCCGCTGTAGACTGAAGGCACAAGCCTGACACTCCCCGGTGAAACCGTCCCTGCTGGAGTCCATGTGTCAGATGCTACCAGATGGACTCAGGGTCACCCAGGAGGAGCTGGCTGATGAAGTTGGAGGAGCAGATGTGGGGAAGCAGTCAGACAGGCTGGGGATAAGTGCTGGGGACTGCGGTGTGGGATAGGCAGCCAGGACAAGTGACCAAAGCTGAGAAGTGTGGTCTCACAGAACCGTCAAGGTGTCTGGGCTCTAGGAGAGAACCTTTTCTTGCCTCTTCCCAGCTCTCTGGGCTCTAAAGTCCCTGGCCTTCCTTGGCTTGTAGCTGTCTCACTAAGATCCTGCCTCTGTCTTTCCTTGACTTCCCACCCCTGTCTAATGTGGCTCTGTGCCCAAAGTCTTTTCTTTTAAGGCAGTGGTTCTCAACCTGTGGGCCTCGACCCCTTTGGGGGTCAAATGACCCTTCCACAGGGGTCACCTAAGACATTGGAAAACACAGATATTTGCATTACTATCCATAACAGTAGCAAAGTTACAGTTATGAAGTAGCAACAAAAATAATTTTATGGTTGGGGTCATCACAACATGAGAAACTGTATTAAAGGGTCACCGCATTAAAAAGGTTGAGAACCACTGTTTTAAGTTGTGAGTTAAGGGCCCAACCCAATCCCATATGGCCTCACCCTAAGCCTGACTGCATCTGCAAAGACCCTGTTTCCAAATAAGGTCACATTTGTGGGTACTCAAGATGAAGATTCCAATAAAGTTTTTGAGGAACATGATTCTGCACAGTGTGGGGTGTGAAGACTACACACATAGCCTTAAGATCAGGTTCACCCTGATGGCATCCCTCCTCTGGACTGTTCAGCACATGGCATGCATGAGCGTCCTTATCTGTGTTCCTTAGCGCATCTAGGACCAGAACTTTGTTGCATTTATCCTAGTGTTCTCTACTTGATGCATTGACACATAGTAGGCCTTCAGTGTTTGTTGAATGAAGAACTAAGAATGAAACACTGAGTGGAGGGTGGACGGGTGGGTGGATAAATGGGTGAATGGATGGGTGGGTGAATAGATGAATGGATAGGTGGGTGGATGGATGAATAGATGGGTAAATTGATGGGTAAGGGGATAAATGGGTGAATGGATGGGTGGGTGGATGGATGGTTGGATAGGTGGGTGGATGAATAGATGGGTAAATTGTTGGGTGGGGGATAGATTGGTGAATGAATGGGTGGGTAGGTGGATGGTTGGATGGGTGGGTGGGTAGATAGATGGATGAATGGATGGGTGGGTGGATGAATAGATAGGTAAATTGATGGTTGGGGGGATAGATTGGTGAATGAATGGGTGGGTAGGTGGATGGATGGATGGATGGATGGATGGATGGATGGATGGATGGATGGATGGATGGATGGATGCTAATAGTCTCTTAACAGAGAGGTCTCCTTTGGTAGCTCCCATCCTTGCTCCTCTCATCCTCTCAAAATCGCTTCCTGGTTTTGCTCCCTAGCAAAATACTGCCATTCATCATACATGCTTGTTTATTTGAGGCGTTCTCCTTTGATTTGAGTGTGTACTCTGTAAGAATATGCATTTTGCCTGGTTTTTGTTGTTGTTTGTAGTTTGGTTGGTTGGGTTTGGGGGGGGGGTTTCTTTTAGTATCCGTGGCCCTGAAGGTTTGTACCCTCATCACAATGGCAGCCGCTCTCAGAGCTTGCAGTCCACCTGCTCCCCACTCAGGGGTCTGCCCCCTGAGTCCTCACCTACAGATGCACGGGCCTGTCTTTAATCCACCAGAGACACCCAGCATGCTCTAGTTTGATTTCTGTTGCTGTGATAAATACCATAACCAAAAGCAACTTGGAGAGGAAAGCATCTTGGCTTCTGCTTCTATGTAATAGTCCCGCTCTGAGGGGAGTCGGGATGGGAACTGAAGCAGAGACTGTGAGGAACTGTGCCTGTTGGCTTGTTCTCCACTAGCTTTCTTATTCTGCCTAATCCTACCTGCCTAGGATGGTGCTGCCCACAGTGGCCTAGGCCCTCCCACACCAATCACCAGTCAAGACCTTTCTCACCAACATGGCTCTAGGTCATTCTCATGGGGGCAATTCTTTAATTGAGGTTACCTTTTCCCAGGTGAGAGGTTGTGCCAAGTTGACAATAACTAACCAACACACTAGGAATGTGATCTTCCCCCACCAAGCCTACCCCGGAATAGGCTGGGTTTATAGAACATCGTTTTGCAACCACGAAAATAATGTGCTTTCCCTTAGGGAAGATCTTATACTTGCACTGACTTCCAGCGCATGGATGCAGGTGTTTGTAAAGATGCATGTGCATGCCTCACATGCGCTCTGCCAACACTGTGTGCCAGGGATTCTCTGCCCACCCTGGAGAAACTCGATTTCTGTGAGCTCCTTGTCTCCAGGGCCCATACAGGTTAAGGTCCGCAACGTCATGGGTTGGATATTAAGGGAATGTAACCGGGTCTCAAAGCCAAAGGGAAAATGGTCTCCCAGAGTTGAGGAAGAGTAAGCAGAACCTAGTGGCCATCTGTGTCCAGGGTGACACTTCAGAGGCACGCCTACAGTCATCTGACCGAATACATGAAGGGTCACCTGAGAGACCTGAGGCTGGCTCTCTTGCTTGGAGAGGAGCAGACAGATACACTGTTAGCACCAAGCCCACAGGTATTCTCAAGGGCACTCCGAGAGCCCGCCGAAGCTCATTCTCCTTCAGGGGAGTAGATCTTTTCTAAAAACAGACACATCTCTGGTCTGAAGCCAGAACCCACTCTGTACTGACCAAGCTGCCAGAACAACCAGCCCTCCTTCCAGACTCTTCCCTGGTTACTTCTGTCCTTGGGTGCCTCTATCTAGGACACGCCACTCTCCCAGCCTTATCTCAGTGGCCACAGTTCAAGTGAGCTGTCCCTAGGGATGAAGTGACTGAGGGGGACTTTTCCATGGGAATGGATGGTCACTTCCTTTAGTCCTGGGTATGAGCAAAAGGACACCTCCCTGCGGCTGCCGCCTGCGTGGGGAGAGGCCTGGATATGCATTAGGTCCCAGGACTGAAGAGGTTGGCACCTCTTGGCTCATGTTATGCCACCGGTGGGCAGCTCCATCTGTCAGCCGAGAGCTGAGAGCCTGGTCTGCTGCCAGCTCAGGACCAGCTTGGGAGAGAGTCTCAGCTTCCTGGCCATTGTCTGTTGGGGACACGCCCAGTGTGTTCTGATGGTGACCTGGAGAGGCCTAGAGTGAGGCAGGATGGGAGGAAGGGAAGAAAAGGGGGAAGGAGCTGGCCAGAACCTGCGCAGGGTGGGAGAGGGGAAGCAAAAGGGGAAGACTTGGTGTTTTTCCTTATTTGTGTTTTAAATTAAAGAAAACAAATAATATCCTTTGAGAAACCCATTAAACAAAGCATATCCTGAAGATTCCAGCCGCTCGTTGTGGCTGCCTGGAGCCTGGAATCCATTCACACATTTTTGGCTAGATTGTTGGAGGCTATAAAGACCGGGAGTGGGAGGGAAGGGCCATCATTAAAATAGTTTAAAATGGCTTTTGCTCCCTGGACTTAATAGAAGTCTGGGCCAAATAACTCTAACTCCAGGATCCCATGTCTGCCTGACCCATTGTTCTCCAATCACCTCTCTGGGATGCTCTAGCAAACTGGTCAGTCCAAGTATAGCCAGGGCCACCAATGTCCTCCACCTTGTCCTGTGAAGGCAGACTAAGGGAGGTCCTCTCTAGAGAGTCCTGATGAAGAGCTCTGAAGCCTCTCTTGTTGCTTGACTTCCCTGCGCCTTGATCTCCCTGACTGCCATATGGGGCTTGGGGCCCAATGGACCCCCTCTTGCCACTCTCCAGTGTACCCATGGCCTTGCCCTCACCATGTTCATGCTATGCAGTTTGAGAACCTGTAGGTATCTCAGGTATTCTAGGTCCCACATGAGGACTCTGCTCCTTGGACATCCAGTCCTAGATCCCAGCTCCTCCACCCCAGCTGATCAGGATGGAATGACAGTGCTCCTGGACATGTCCCCACATGGACACATTTGCCGGTCAGGTGTGCAGACCAGCTTCTGCAACTTGTTCCACCTGGGCCTGGCATTTGGTAGGATTGGCATCACATAGAAGCAGGTCTCTCCCCAAGCTTGATATCATCAGTCTATAAGGACAGTACGCAAAAGCCACCCTTAGAATTTCCCCCAGACCTTCCTTTGAAGTCTAGAAGACAATTTCGTTCTTTGCATGTTTCCTAAATATTTCCAAGGTAAAGGGAAGGTAAAATTGCATGGGGAATTTGGGCCTAGGATTAGGAGTCAGCTTGTGCTCAAGGCTGGGCACACTCAATCTCCAGTTCTCCCAATGGCCTACCGCAGAAGGTGGTGACATCTCTAACTGGAGATTAGAAAAAGAACCTGTCCCCTTCCTAAAGCCATTGGCTGTACCTGACCCTTATGGGTTAGGGGAAACACTCAGCTCTCTGGCTTGGGACTCCACAGGGAAGGTCCCCTGCTCTATTTTTATAGAACCAGCTTCTAACCAAAGAGAAGGATGGGGAGGCATTGGTGGCCTTGACTCTGCCGCCCTTCTCTGAAAGACCTTGGACTACACACTCAGCCTTGGCCTGAACAGCCTCTATATTTGGAAAAGATGATTGCTGAGGTCTCCTTTTGGTCCCTCGATTCTCTGAGTCTGGAATCTTAGCATCCACCTTTTGTGGGAGATTCGTTCATTCCCATTTTCTGATCTGATTTGGTGATCAGAATCTAGCCTCTCATGTCCTTCACTGTGTGTTGTTAGGGCAAATGGGGTCTTGGACAAAAATGATTCATGTCCTCTCTCTCTCTCCATGTCTCAGGGCTACCACCCTATGCCCCATGAAGTGGAGATCGCACATACCAAGAAGCTGTTTCGGAGGCGGAGAAATGACCGAAGGTAGGAACTACTGCTGTGGATGCTGTCGCTCTTCCCTGGGCCAGCTGCTGGGCAGGTTAGCTCTGGCCTATGCTCTGAGATAGGGCTTCCACTTGTAAATGAGGTGGGCACCTTTGAGGTGATGCTGGAAGTACAATGGGCTTGGCTATATAGCATCAGCAACTGCATTTCTGTGGTTGACCCAGGGACTAGGTCCCTGCAGAAGACCAGCAGAGGGCTGGCTCCACTCCTTCCTGGAGCATTGCCCAGGTTTTGCAGAAATGCTCTTTCCACTAACCAAAACTGCAGCATGTCCTCAAAGAGCAGAGCCCGTGGGCTGCGTCTTTAGAAACATGGCCTCCAGGAGGCTCCCCAAGCTCACAAATTCAAAGCCACTCCTCTTTCTGTCTCTCCATCACTGGGAATTGTCCTGTGTATGAGCCACACTTTGCAATGACCTTCACAGTCCTGAGTAGTAGTACCCAAGGGACAGGAAAAGCATGATGAGGTGGCATACCTTGGAGCAGGCAACTGAGATCGAGCCTCCAAGAAATGCATGTGTGTGTGGTCTACGAGACTTTCTTACATGGAAAGGTTTCTTGGAATATTTTAAATTTAATTTTAAATGAAAATTTCCAGGTGTAGATTCCTACTGTGTGCAGCCATTTGTGCTAAATGGGGAGTGGGTTTTTTTTTTCTTTTTTGGCTTGGATGTACAAAAATTATTTCTGGATGAAAATCTTAAAAAAGAAAGAACAAAAAGGCTTATGCTTGAGGAATTAAAATGAGGTGTTTCCCTATAGGGAATTTATTCTTAGACAATGGTGATGACTTGTGGTTTTGCCTTTACTGAACAGAGAATGTTCTTTAAGAGACAAGAGACAGCCAGCTGACATCCTGCTCTCAGAAAACTAGGAGCACTTGCTCTCTGTGCTGCGTGGCCACAGCTGGAGGTGTTGGGCTCTGGCCAAGCTGGACCTCTGACCCCTTTGCGTGGAAACCCTGAACCAGGGGTAGTAGATGGGCAGAAATGGATGTCCAGAACGCCTGTCATCCAGCAGCAGATTTTTGATTTCTGAAAACATTCACAGGGAAAATGAGGCTCCAGCTAACTGGGAGGCAGGCTCTCCTGGCTAAGGTCTGGGAATCAGCAGCCTTCAGAAGATGAAACTGAGCCAAGAGAGCTGAACCAAGCCCTGTCCCTCCCTGGCCAGGGTACAGTTGATTCCCGACCTGTGCCACCCCTCTGCTCTGCATCATTACACAGGACAAGTGTTGGGTTCTGGGTTCTTGGGAGAAGAAAGAAATAGGGAGCTCCTCTCAAAGGAGAATGATGCCAACAAGGACCAGGAAGGAGTCAGGGAGAGCAGAAGCCTCGCTGTCCTTCCTCCCCAGTGTGTGCCTTAAAGACGCCAAGACTCTCTAAGCTTACAAAAGAGAATTCTTCTCTGGGCCAAAGCACTGGCATCCAGGTCAGGCCACATGTCACTTTTTGAGCCAGGTCACCATGCTCCACAGGAGTCCTCTAGACGGGGCAGGCCTCCGGAAACAACATGACCCAGGAATGTCGGGAGGGAGTATGCATTGCATGGGAGGACCAAGAAGTTGGACATCCACTTATCCCTACTCATGATAGCGAGTGCTCTGGGTAGGTCAACGCACCTCACAAAGGATGTGGACCGGGCCAGCATCCAAAGAGAGGCAATAAAGATGATTAAAGGGACAAAAAGTATGTCCTGTGAGGAGGGCTGGAGGATGGGGTCAGGGTAGGGGAAAGCTCAGCCACATGGTGAAGCCTATGGAAGATTTACGTGGAAGGGACAAATGGCAGCTGTCGTGTTTACTGAGAGAGAGGATCTTAGTGACCAAAGTCAGACTGCCCTTCAAGGTAGCAGACACACACCACTGAAGTGTGTGCTAGACAGGGACTGGTCGGAAATATAACACCCATTTCTCACTTGGGGAGGGGATGTCCTGTTAGAGCCTGCACACGGTAGAGATGGTCATGAGAGAACAGGTAACAGTGTAACTGCAAGGCTTTGTTGTCTAAAACCAGGAGTTTCTGAGTCTCTCTTGGGAACGATGGTGGTTCTGGCATTCACAGATAGACTATGAAACATTACTAAGTCAATCCCAGTTCTCTAGCAGATGACTCTCCACAGTGACCTTGTTAGGTACCAAACCTAGACACTTGACACCTCTGTACTGCTGGCTAGCCTTGCTGACATTTAAAGTGTAGACCACACTGAGAAAGTACCGCTGAAAGAAATGACCAGACTCAGCTTTTGTAACCAAGGAACACAACCAGCATGTGCGGAATATCTCCGATCTTGCCATTTGTCATGAGAAGGGAAGTGGCAAGCTACAGCCTCCTAGTGTCCCTGTGACTCACCTTGGAATTCCTGCAGGAGCCTTTGGACTCCTCTCTCCCTGTGAAATGACTGGAATTGGGGTCTGATAGCTGCAGACCCCGTGACACATTGCTGTGCCTAGGATTGAATGATACTTCCCAGCCAGAACAGGCATTCTCAAAACTGGTACCTTGCATCCCCATCCGCATGGAAGTCTGCCATGTGTCCTAGTCCGAGTTAGCTCTCCAGGTATCTCTGTGTGCTTTGCTGCTTTTCTCTCCGCTGGTTCAATTTGGAAGCAGTAGGGAGCTAAATCATGCAGCAGTGTAGACGTACACCTTGGAAATAGGGACTGGCTTGGTGAGGTGCTTCATTTGTTTAGAGATTACTTGTCTGAATGTGTGTATGTGTGGATGAATATGTACACATGTGTGTTGGTGCCCGTAGGTGCCAGAGGCCTCAGGTCCTCCTGGAGCTGGAGTTGCAGACAATTGTGAGCCTCCCAGCATGGGGGCTAGGAGCTGAGCTCCAGTTCTCTGCAAGAGCAGTAAGTGCTCTTAACTGCTGAGCCACCTCTAGCATTGTGTTTTCTTTCATACAATGGATCCACTACTGGAGAGGCTTGTGTGGGCTCGTTCTGGCACGTACTTGAGTGATCCTAGTCACTCAATGTGAACACACATTGTGAACAGCAATGTGTTCTTCAGGTCAGAGGGACTTTAAGGGGCACAGAAAGCATTCCCATATGGAGTAGATCTTCTTCTCATTACTCTAACCTCATAGGCGTGGCATCCCGGAGCCCTGGACAGTAGGTAGATAGAGCCCCTCTCCAGAAGCAAGCTTGAGACTCAGCCACCCCTTCCCACAGACTGCTTTCAGGGGCCCTGATTAAAACTGGGCTGTAGCCGTCTTTCCCTCATTTTGCAAAAGGATCAGCCACATGGACAGCTTGAAGAAAGCTTGAAGCTTTCTTAAGAATTTTCTCATAATTTGGACAAACTGATAATCACTTGCTTATTGGGGAGAAGTAATAAAATATGACAGATTTCAGACAAAATTATGCATTTGGGGATAGGAATGGGATTAATGAATATTCCATGCATTTCCCCAGAACGGCTTGACTTTGCATGCTCCATCTCTACCGGGTTGGAAATGGACAGTTGAGATGGGGCTGCTGGGGGTTTGTCTGCCTCCCCCTAAAGCTTTCTGCCCAAGTCCAACATCCAGGAAGAAGAGATTCCCTAAGGAAATGAAGTCCTGACTCATAGCCTCTGTTCACTTAGTGGATCCCCTCATCCCTATGGAAGGGGGAGGGTTCTGCACCCTCCTCCCACTCCCGACCCTCACTCCCCTCGCCCCTTGCTCTATTTTAAGAGATGAACGTGTCATTGCAGTGAACACATTCTGCATGCCGTAGTGTCTACAGCCTGGGAAACAGACTCCAGGTGAGGGTAAACTCAGGAAGACATGCTGTTTGTTAGGAAAGGACAAGAGGCAGCCGCAGCGGCTCAGGCGGAGAGAAGTCAAACTCTAGGACAGAACTTCGTGATCTGTTCTGACCATGCAGGGAGTTCTGAAGTTTGAGGGACTTCTGAGCATTGAGCTAACATAGAGTGACTGTGTAGAGCTTTGTGGGTCATGTCCCTCGATCATCATTTCCACAGAGGGGTGAGAGCTGGCTCTGAAAGGGATATAGGCAGCCCGTTTAGCTCCACAGTGAAGCCCTTTTGAACACCCTGCCTCAGTTACCTTTCTGTTGCTGTGACAAAATGCCATGACCAAAAGCAACTTCCGAAAAGAGTTACTAGGCGCTTACAGTTTCAGAGGGCCAGTCCATTATCAGCCTGGCAGAAACATGGTGGCAGAGATGCCTGTAAGGTGCTAGAGCAATAGCTGAGAGCCTGTGTCTGGATCCACAAGCACAAGGCATAGAATAAGCTATTTAGGAATTATATGGACTTTTGAACCCTCAAACCCTGCTTCCAGCGACATACCTCTTCTAACAAAGCCATACCTCCTAATCTTTCCCAAATAGTTCCACCACAACTGGGGACCAAGTATCCAAGTATAGGAGCCTATGGGGACCATTCTCATTCAAACCTCAACATCCCCCAACTAGAATTATTTTCTCCATGGTATGTTCTGTGAACTGGAGAGAGTCAAGGACCTGAGGTACAGCCAGCACGCTGGCATTATGGGTGCAGAATTAACCAGAGTCTTGTTTATGTCTGTGTAGCATCTGAGTTGTGGTTCAGAGGCGGTGTTGGGGTTTGGGAAGATCCTAGACTGCTCCCCTTTTGGAGTAATGGCTAAACCACTAGTGATGGATGCTTAAAAGAAATCCCACAGAAAGTCCAGAAGAATTTTAAAGGGAGATGGGAGTGGGAGAGAGAGGAAAAGCCACAGCTAGGTGGGTGATGGACCAGGGATCCCTAGAAGCCACCACCATAGCTCCCTAGAGGCAGAGGCAAATAGTCCCATTTACACTGAATAGGAAGGAGAGGCCAGCCTCTCCTTGCTTTGAAGATCCTCTGTCTAGGTTGTCAAGAGTCTTAGAAGACCCCCCACAGACTCCAGAGCCTGGCCTCTCAGCAGTTAGAATAGGGGGCCTAACAGAGACCGTAAAGGTCTTTCGCATGATGCCCACCTAGGCTGCCAAGAGTCAGGAGAGCCTTTCTTCAAATTAATTGACTTTGTTAAGTGAGGCCCCCGAATGGTTAATGTACTCCATGTGCAAAGCAGATGGACAGGAAGAAAGGAAGAACACCTTGGCCATCCTGGCTAGCGTCAGATGGCTCCGCTCCACGAGAAGCCTGAGAGCAAGCCATCCCCATGGGGTGCAGAGCTAGGCTGTGTGCTGAACACTGCAGGGTGACCATGGTCTCTGTCCTACAGCTGACAGTAACTGTGGCTCCGTGTCCTCAAACTGTAGGACCAGTTAAGGGTCGAATGATCTCTTCCTTGCTTCCTCTGCCTGCACATGCTCAGACCCCCAGGATCAGCCATCAGCTTTGATTTCACAAGCTCCTTGTAAACACCGTCTGTCGCTGATAAAAGACAAATAGTACGTCTGGAATTGGAGGCCATTGGTATAGTATACTTATAAATATACCCCAAAACACTGATTCTGTGCTTTAGAGAGTTGGATTTTGTAACCAATGAGTTATGTATCAATTTTTTTTTTAAAATTTTGAGACCGGGTCTCATTGCACAGACTCTTTGAACTGTAATTCCCCTGCCCCAGTTTTTTTAGTACCAGAATTACAGGCATGTACTACCATATTCATCTTTGAAAAAAAAAGTGTGGGATTTTCTGTTGTTGTTTGTTTGTTTCTTGAGTTGCCTTGGTGTTTGTTTTGTTGGTTTTTACGATTAGAACAAGTCTAAGGATGGTGTGATGGGAAGCGCCCCTCAGAACCTTTTCTGGATCTTGATGTCTGTACTGGTCCCTCAATGTACCAGGAGATTGACCCTTCCAAAAAAGGGTGCAGATTTAGTCTGGCTGTGATTTAGTCTATGAAGCTGTGCTAGCAACTAATAATCACCTATTTTCTTCTAAACCATCTATATTTGCAAGTCTTCTTGGGAGAAAGTGATATCTATATTCTTTAATTTTTGAAATTAAGAACTGTATACATATAGCTGCAGTCTTTATCCATTTTCTATCAGAATTCACCCCTGAGATGACGGAGGCCAGGACACCACCCAGTCTGCCCTCTGCAATGAGCATTGCTGCAGGAGGCCAATGGTGTAATTCAGTCTCAGGTCTAAAAGGCAAGAACTAAATGTCCCACTTAAGAAATCAGCACACCAGTTCCGCTTTCCTCTGCCCTTCTGCACTATGCCCAGCCCTTGATAGGTGAATGATGTCCGTCCACACTGATGAGGGTAGATCTTCTTTACTGAGCACAATAACTCAAGTGTGATCTTTCTAGGAACCACCTCCATGGAAACACACACACACAAAATCATGTGTGTCTATCTGTCTGGTCTGTGTGTGTGTGCATACAGACACTGGTGCATGCATGCCACAGCACCTATGTGGAGGTCAGAGGATAACTTAGGGTTTGGCTACTTGACACAGGATCTCTATTGTATTTTTTTCTGCTATATATGTCAGATTAGCTGGTCCATGACTGCCTGCCCCCACCTCCAGGGATTCCCCCGTCTCCACCTTCCATCTCCCCCTAGGGGTACTGGTATTACAAAAGCTCATGTTACACATCCAACTTGTGTGTCAGTCTAGTGATTCAAACTCTGGCCCTCACACTTTTTCAAGTGCTTTTTACCCTCCGAGATCTTCCCCTAGCCCCTAGAAGAGTCATGAGCTATTACCTAAAATTTGCCATTTATTTTGTCTGTTCCCCAAAATGCTTCAGACTCAATTGGGCCATTCATGCTTTCACATGAAGTATTCCTGTGTAACCAACGTTGCCCCATCCCTCAAGTGAAAAGTTGTGAACTCAAAGGCCTGTTCCATGATCTGTCTCCTCCATGGCCCCAGCATCCTAGAGATATGCCAGCTAGACTTGCCTTTTCCAGGCTAATTCTTGTTCTTCCCTGGCAACCAGACTCTGGCTTTATTTTGTCCGTCCCTTAGTAAGTCACATCAGGTACTCCGTCATCAGCCTCATGTTTCTCTCTACTGTCTCTCAATACAAAAATGTAATTTTAGAGTTGTATTACTTTTTAAAATAATTTATTTACTTTTATGTGGATTGGTGTTTTGCCTAAATGCATGTCTGTTTGAGGGTGTCGGATCTTGGAATTACAGACAGTTGTGAGCTGCCATGTAGGTGCTGGGAATTGAACCCACATCCTCTGAAAGAACAGCCAGTGCTCTTAACTGCTAAGCCATCTCTCCAACCCTTGTATTAATATTTTTTTAATTACTGCCTGGCCCATTATATCTAGCCTCTTCTTGGCCAACTCTCACATCCTGATCTAACCCATTTTTACCAATTTGTGTAACACCAGGAGGTTGTGGCTTACCGGGAAAGATTCTAACCAGTGTCAGTCTCAGACAGGAGCTTCATGGCGTCTCACTCTCTCTGCCTTCTTCCTCCCAGAATTCAGTTCTGTCCTCCCTGCCTATCTCAGTTCTGCCCTATCAAAAGGCCAAGGCAGTTTCTTTATTTAACCAGTGAAAGCAACACAAATACAAAAGGACCTCCTACACCATTTCCCCTTTTCTGTTTAAAAAGGAAAGGAAGGCTTTAACATAGTGAAATTACATATAACAAAACAGTTATCAAGCAAGAATTACAGTTACAATATTTATATCTATTTTATCTTTTATCATTACAAAGGAAAACTATAACTGTTCAACTCCATCAAAGACTCCAGAAGGACATAATATTACCTAAGTAAATAGGAAGTGCATTGTAAGCAACTTCCATAACTCTAGAAGTGACAGAGACATCTCGCTGCCTGGACAGTCACCCAAAATTCTTCTGTACTGTTGAGGCATCCATCTTCAGCCTACAAGCCCATAGTATCCAGCAGACATTTTCATGAAGCAGGAAAATTCAGACAGTTCAATCACTTCTTTCTTCTGTATCCTGCAGAATGTCTTGCAGACTCTTTCATGAAGCAGGAACCCCGAAGGAACAATTTCACTTTTAGGCAAATTTAGCAGTCATCTCTCTGTGGGTCCTGCATATCCAGTGAAGCAGTCCAGGCAAGAGCAGTTTCTTGCCCTAATGGCTAGCAAACTCCATAAGGAGCCTCTTCGATGCCCATCTTCCTCTTGAAGTAGATTGGTGCTGCCAGGAGCAGACGTGTCTCATTGTCATGAAAAGCCCTAAGTTATTAAAACATCTTAAATGTCATATTCTGTAGTCTTTGAAAAATATGAAGAATGCCTAACTGAAATATATCTCTATATATCTAGAAAATCTAACTAACATGGCTACAAGCTTGACTATTATCGATGATTATCCATTAACAACCTATATTTCCTAATTATACATTACATTTTTATTTTTTTATTGATATTTATTGAGCTCTACATTTTTCTCTGCTCCCCTCCCTGCCTCTCGCCTCCCCCCTTCAACCCTCCCCCAATGTCCCTATGCTCCCAATTTACTCAGGAGAGCTTGTCTTTTTATACTTTCCCATGTATATTAGGTCTATGTAAGTCTCTCTTAGTGTCCTCATTGTTGTCTAAGTTCTCTGTGATTATGGTTTGTAGGCTGGCTTCCTTTGTTTTATGTTTAAAAACCACCTATGACAGAGAAACACTGTCTCAAAAAAAAAAAAACAATAAAAAAAACCACCTACGAGTGAGTACATGTGACAATTGTCTTTCTGTGTCTGGGTTACCTCACTCAAAATAATGTTTTCTAGTTCCATCCATTTTCCTGCAAAATTCAAGCTGTCGTTATTTTTTTCTGCTGTGTAGTACTCCATTGTGTAAATGTACCACAATTTCTTTATCCATTCTTCGGTCAAAGGACATTTAGGTTGTTTCCAGGTTCTGGCTATGACAAACAAAGCTGCTATGAACATAGTTGAGCACATGTCCTTGTGGCATGATTGAGCATCCTTTGGATATATACCTAAAAGTGGTATTATTGGGTCTTGAGGAAGGCTGTTTCCTAATTTTCTAAGAAATCTCCAAACTGACATCCAAAGAGGTTGTACCAGCTTGCATTCCCATGTATTCATATTTTAAAGTCTAACTGTTTGCCATTGCCCTGGCGGCCCTACCCCAGGTCATCAGTGGTTATGGGTGGCTCTTCCCTTCAATCCAGAATCTATCCTCTTAACCCTTGACCCTAACATGTCAAATGACACCTGAACCCCCATGGACAAGGGCCCTGATAGACACCCAGGGCTCCTGGTCTCCTGTCTGCTAGTCTCGGTGACTTTTTGGAGCTTAGCATTCCCCAGACATTTAGCATTTCTCCATCCATCCTGGGGTTCCTTAGTCTACAAAGGGGCTAGATCTTCCAGGTCTTGTTCACCAGGAACTGATTAGGAATTGACTAGTTACAGCCCTGTCTGTCCATCACTTCAGTCACATAAATTGCTCAGTTAGTCTTTTTCGAAGTATAGTCAATGCTCATTACCCAAAGATTCCATATTGCAAGTTTGCCAACTTACGGTAACATGAGAATACCTGTAATGTTCTGATAATCAGTCATTGGCAGACATGGAATACTAAATAATTTGAGTCTCATGCCACACAGGGTCCCAGCTAAGGTGCCATCCTACTTGTCTTATTCCATCTCTTACCCTGGTCATGGTTTGTCTGGTAGTATGTTTTCCACAGGTGTGTGCTTTCGTTCACGATTTTGCTGATAGAAAAAAAAAAAAAAGCTGGCGTGCTTTACAGAGAGAGCTAGCCCATTTGATATCTTTGTCCTGCCGTGAGTTCCGTGTTAACAGATCAACAACACATATTAAATAAGCGGTCTCTGGGAGTCTGAAGAGATGACTCAGTGTTAAGAGGACTACCAGCTCCTCCAGAGATCTGGAGTCAATTCCCAGTACCCAGTAAGTGGTGCCTTACAACCATCTGTAGCTCCAATCCCAGGGGGCCTGAATCCCTCTTCTGGCTTCCACAGGCAGAGCATACCTGAGGTACACAGACCTATATGCAGGCAAAATGCCCGTACACATGAAAATAAATAGTAAAACATATAAATAATAAATAGAATAAGCACTCTATAAACAGAAACACACATCGAAAGAGAGATTTCATATTGATGAGTCTGTGAAATGTGACTACAGGACCAATCGTTCAGCGTCTGCTAATTCTGTGTTTGCAGTGACATTCTGGAGAGGAGCCTCCTGAACAAGAATAAGCTCTGCTTGTTCTTTAAAACAGGGTAGGAAGATGCTAACGATGCCGGGGTGTGCGGGGAGCCGTGAGAAGTTTAGGCATACTGTTCACATGGTGGGAGTGATAGGGCTGGGAGGAAAGGAGTGGGCATTTCCTACCCTGGCTGTCACTGGCTTGGTTTTGCTGCTTCATTTGTGCCATCCTGGGATGACACTATCACCAAAGCCCCTGTAGACAGCTCAGCCCCACCGTGACTGTCATTGCCATTCTGTTGTCAGGAGCAGGGGGAACTGTGAGACAGGTTCCCTGCTCGCATTGCCCACAGTTTCTCTTTCTATCTCAGCAAGGAAATTGCCCTCATTAAGTCCCTGCTAAAGATAGATAAGAAAATGGGCCAGGCAGACCCCCACCTGGCAGGCAGCCCTGTCAGATTGGGAGCAAAATGAGTCAGATAGGAATTTTTAGGATGTTTCCTCCTCCCGCACAGCCACCCCCAGGCAGGCTCTCTTGGAAAGAAGAGCTTCTCATCGCTTCAAGCCACATGTCCAGGTCCTCATTTGATTGAAACAGAGCCTCCAGGCTTTGAACAAGCCATGGCATGTCACATCATAGTGCTGATGTCTCACCAGTACTCCTGGTCCCCGTGGAGGCTGGGCACAGCCCTTCTGTGAACCATGTGCCTTTCTGGGTTACTTTTCTGCCACTCTCCTTTGGTTTATGCTCCAAGCTTAGGCTCCGTTCCCAGCTTTCTACTTTATGGGAAAGCAGACCCCCTAGGGGCCTTCTCCTATGGAGAGGCCATTGTGTCCTTGCCCACAACAATATAGAGGGCAAACAGGCAAAAGAGATGACCTGCCATACATTTCCTGGGCAGTGACTCTTCCCACTGGGCAATGGACATCTCCCAGGACTGTGTCCACAACTATGTCCATTACTTTTTTTTTTAATCACTCTTACCCCTTTTTGTCCAGCTGTTAGAGTTCATTCAGGCCCTGTAAGTTCTAAAGAGCAAAGCAAGGATACACAGGACCAAGAAAAGCAGCTGACGAGGGAGCAGGGTACATGCCTTCTGGCCTGGGGACAGGAGCACTATTGACCGGGAAACTAGCCAAAGACTATTGCAGCTCCTGGTATCTGTGGCTGGATACAGGGTACCTTAGGAACCAGCCACCGAGTTGCCTTAAGTACTCTACCTCAGATTTCTTAGTCATTCTTTTTCTGAAAGACTGGGCATTTATGGATTGATTCACAAGCACTGGCTCCAACTCTTCCCCCTCCCTTCAAGGACCCATGCTTCTGTCAACCAGATCATCCCAGCCTCCCATGGGGGACAGTGTGCATAGTGGATAGCCAAGCCCTTGGCCAGGCTATCAGCACATCTCTCACCAAACAGGGGTCTTGGGTAGGGTGTGGGATACCTTTTTTGTTGTTGTTCCAAGGGTCAGGGATGCCATTAGACTCTATGTGGGGGCAGGAATTCAGGAATTCCATAGAATAACTGCACCCCTGGAAAACGTGAGTCCCTCTTCCTCCTACCATTTACTCTGAGGACACTTCCGCTGTGAGCATGGAAGGAAAGGATGCCGGACCAGGAGCCCTGGAGTCAGGTTCATGGCCCTTGCCTTAGGCTGTAGAAGCCCAGTTTCTCTGCTATGAAGTGTGATTGTGAGTCCAGCTCTCAATGCTATTTACGGAATACATGATACAGATAACAGGAGTCTTCCAGATTTATTCCATTCATTACCCATGGGATGGACAAGAACTGAGGATGTTATGGAAGCTGGCCCAGGCTCTCAGTAAAAAATAGTGTTCTTTCCAGAAAGTTCTAGACAAGCAGGCCATGTCTCTACGCCTGTGTACATCTTTCCTCTCTGTGTCCAGGTCTGGAGGCTGGCACCCAGCCATCCTGAGCATCTTTCCTCCCTGTATCTAGTCCAGGTCTGGAGGCTGGCACCCAGCCATCCTGAGCATCTTTCCTCCCTGTATCTAGTCCAGGTCTGGAGGCTGGCACCCAGCCATCCTGAGCTGTGCTGTCATGTTTTCCCTGCATCTGACTTAAGATCAGATACCACGGAAGAGCATCCTATTTACAGAAGTGCCAGGCTGCACATCTGCTGGGTATCAGATGGCAAAACCACTGGTTCTAAAGGGGTAGCAGGCTGTGTGCTGGTTCTAGATGGGTACCAGGCTGTACCCGTGATCCACGGGATTGTGAAGGTGTGCAGGGCTATAGATCCATGGTTCTAAAGGGGTACCAGGTTGTAGATCCACTGATTGTGAAAGTGTACCTTTCAGTAGATCACTAGATGTAAAGGGATACCAGACTATAAATTGCTGGTTCTGAAGGGATATCAGGCCGTAGATCCATTGGTTCTAAAGGTGTACAAGACTGTAGCTCACTGATTCTGAAGAGATACCAGGCTGTGGGTCCACTGGTGTTGGAGTAGGGGTGGCAGGCTATTCATCTTGATGGTTCTAGGGGTCTTTCTGTTGGATCATGAGAAACCTTACCCACCTTCAGCCCAGGCCAGAGCAACTCAGCAACCCTATGAGCACTTCCAAGGCTCACTATATTAAGAACACTGTTTTGAGCCTTAAACAAATATTAGTTCATATAATCTTCCCAGTATCCTGAAGAAGGGCATGCTATTTTTATTTTCATTTTGCAGATGAAGAAAGTAACTCGTAGTGAGAAATAAAGGGGCCAGG
The DNA here is from genome assembly GCA_028555095.1 of Dicrostonyx torquatus. NCBI lineage: Eukaryota > Metazoa > Chordata > Mammalia > Rodentia > Cricetidae > Dicrostonyx > Dicrostonyx torquatus. The sequence goes on from JAQHUG010000004.1 coordinate 14,462,064, forward strand.
AGGCCTGGCTTCAGCCCTCTAACCAGAAATCTTCTTTTCACTTCCTCCTGGTCCCACTCTCCCGTCCTAGACCCCTCGCTGTCTTTGGCATAGACCCAATTAACTTGTAATCACAGGCTATTCAAGACCCCCACGGTCTTGTGAGGATAGGCCTTCCATTTCCAAAGGGACTGAGAGAAGGGCTAGTCTGCCTCGTTCAAAGAAAGGAATGAATGAAAAGACTTCAGCCAAACCCACCAGTGTCTACTCGGCCACAGCGCTAGGCCAGTCCTGCCTTCCCTCTACTGAGTAATTCATGAGTGAACATACGTTGGATGTTCCCATAGTAGGACCAGAGATTTTTCCAGGTTATGGCCCCACCTAGTAAGAGGCCCAAGAGAGGGTACCATGAGTTACAGGGAAATGGGCAGCCCTCTACACCTAACCAAGAGACCAGGGCATGAGGGTGCACTCCACTCCCCAAGACTCCCTAGCAGTGACCAGGACTCAGGTTTTAAAATACCAAGGAGCCTTCCTGCCTGGGTCAGCATCTACCCTGATCTCTGGAAGTTATTTCTGAACCTTCCCAGTAACTTAATTTTAGCCACTTATTCCAATGCGTGTGTTTTAGGGACGCCAAGGTGGCCTCTGTTATGGTTTGGAGTATTTTTGGGAGGGCCTGGTTTCCAGAAGTGATGCAGGGGCTCAATTAGGCAAGACACCAGCACACAGAAATAAAGTAACTCAGGAAAAACAGGTCCCCAGAGGTGCTGCCTATATGTAGCCTCCATGAGAGAAGCTGGGGGAAAAGGTCACCAGGGTGCCACATGAGTGGCTCCTTGGGATCTCTCTTGCCCTATGCACCCACAAGATCTGAGTGTCCTCCAGACAAGAGCAGGATAAAGCTAGCCTGGCTTTCAAGTGGCCTGGCCAGACACAAAGTGGGCCAGCACCAGCGTAGTCAAACCAGGCCAGTGCCAGGCTCTGCCGACCTACCTTGTAAGTGGATAGACAGTCAAGTTCACCAGCAGTCCATGGACAGCTTTAGCATCCTCATTGTCCACCCATTAATAGCGAGATGTCAGCTCCTACCTTTCCCCCTCCGGTACAGGGACTATATATACCTATGACTTCCCACATTTCGGGCTAATGCTTCACCACTGGGCTCCATTCTCAGCCCTCTTTTTTCTGGGGCAGGCTCTCCCTACATGGCCTGGGTTTGCCTTGAACTCACTGTGTAATCCAGGCAGATTTATAAGTATCTTCAGGAGTCTTCTATAGCATGGAATTATTGGCCTGGTTTGTCCATAAGCTTTTAAGTAGGCCTTCAGAAGCCCCTCCCAGTGCTCTTTACAGGGGCTCTGCTCCGCATCCCTGCTGCAGTGCTTCTTGCCTGGCCTTGGCTCTCCTTACCTCCCGTCTTCACTCACCAGACCCCAATCTTGTCTTAGTTCTTTAATAGACCTGGTTCTGTTCTGTCCCTGTGCTGGTGGGACCCTTCCTGGGATCCCCCCCTCCCCAGACTTCCTCTGCTGGACCCTTTCCATGGCCCCCAATCTTTGCTCTTCAAGTTCTCATCTGCCCTTGGCTGGTGCTCATCCTGATCTTCAGTATAGTCAGTCCTGGGGATCCAGTAGGAGATAGGAGGCCTGAAAGCATACAGGACCCTTACCAGTCATGTCCCAGAGAGCAGCCCCCTGCCTCCTCATTCACCACTGCTTCAATGGGACAAAGGATTCAGTGTCCTCTTCCCCTTGCCAGGCTGACAATGAACTCAGGAAAGGACACGTGTAAAGACCGGAAAACAAAGATGGTTTTAGAAGCCGAACAGATGAGATGGGTCTGGTCACCCAGGTGGTCATCTCAGGAACATTTCAGCATGTTGAGGAGCAGACGGCCCAGCCTCCCTACTGTGAGCAGGGAACCTGGTACCTTTGAACCTGAGCTGTGGCCATGGCACAGAGAGGCAGGGTGGGGCCCCTGGGGGACAGGCAGAGAGCAGGTTTGCCTGGTATTATTGCTGGTGTTGGAAATGCTGCGGCAGGTGTGGAGTCAGGTCTTTAAGTCCCCTCTGTTAGGACCACATGGGCCAGCTCCATCTCGAATCCCTACCCATTACCCTTCCTAAGATATCAGGGCAATCTCAGGCCCTCTTTCCTGGCCACTTCTGGTCTATTTTGACTTTATTATATGATTGCAAGCAATTGAGGATGATCATCCCACCCCCTTGTGTTGAGAAGGGGGATGTCCTCTAGCCCCTTCTACTGCAAGCAGCTCCTGGAGCTCCTGGCTTGCTGCTCCCATCCCCTCTCTTGGGAGGTGAGTGTCAGTGGTTGATGTGGCCTGAATGGATCACCCAGGCAGATCTCTTTGCATCTTCAAAAATACCTTCAGTGCCCCGCCCCAGAATTAAGAGAATGACCTAGTGACAGCACCTCCCATGAGTGGGCATTCTGTGGTGCTGAGGGTAAGAGGAGCATTTCCTGAAATCAGGATTTTTAGTTCGTGAAAAACTGAAAACCATCTGACTTGAAGCAAACACACATTTTACCTGTACCTTCTATGGCCTGGAAGCCACAGGGAGTGAGCCTCTGTAGGGTCTACATTCCAGCCACGTTCACAGGTGGCCTCAGAAGTGTGCTGTCTGGACGTGGTTTGAGCCCTGTTGCTAGATGAGTAGCCCCGAGGCAGAGCTTTGCCTCTTTGAAGCCGTGCGTCTTCTATCAAATAGCCCTTCTCCTTTGTAGCTGGACTTTCCAGTGCAAATGAGACCATGCCTGGAAAGCAGCTTCCAATGTCAAGGGCTACGCGAACTTGAGAATGTCTGTATTTGTAGGTATGATTGATCAATATCTCTCCCTCTGTGTCTTTCTCTGTCGCTGTGTGTCTGTGTCTTCGTGTCTGTGTCTGTCTGTGTGTCTGTGTGTTTGGGTCTGTCTGTGTATCTGTGTGTATCTGTCTGTATGTCTGTGTGTCTGTCTGTGTGTATGTGTCAGTGAGTGACTGACCGACTGCTCTAGGTACCCTGCTAATCAGCATTGCCAGTGACAGTTGGCTGAAAACTGAACAAAGGCCCAGACTGAATATTTATGTGGCGCATCTCTTGCTCTGTATCAAAATTATTCCCAAAGTGTAGAACGTAAAACCACACACGTTCATAATCCTACACAACTTCAAAGGGTCAGATACACAGGAATGGCCCAGCTAGTGTGCTTGATTTAGGGTCTCTCTTTCTATTGGAGTCCAGCTGTCAGCCAGGAATATAGTGGTTTGGAGCTCAGCTGGGGGGTTGGATGTCTACTTTCTGGTTTACCAGGTTATTCCTTGCTGCCTTCATAGCTCTGGGTTACAAGGCAGGCCTCTTTACACACATGTTCATGACATGCTCATGGTCTCAGTTGGCTCCCAGAGAATGACCCAAGGGAAGAGCAGATGGGCAGACAGCAGATACTGAGACGGAAGCTGCGGTGTTGTATTCTTTAAGATTTGTCTTAGAGATGGCACGCCATCGCTTCTACCATCATCTGTTGGCCAAACAGACAAATCTGTGTGTAAAGGAAGTCCCAAGGGCGTGAATGTCCAGGAGGTAAGAGCCATCTGGAAGACTGACTGCTCCAGCCCACCTGCCTGTCCCAGTGACTCATCCCTCCTCCATACAGAATACACTTGCTCCGCCCACTGTTACTAGTAGGTGACATCATCAGCAGAGGTCATGTGCGGATACACACAAGGTTCTTTGGGTGTAGTTCTTTGCATTTGATTCTTTCCGGATCTGTGGGCCCCTGGTCTAAGAGGACAGCTTATATATCCACATACCCAGTCTATAACTTCAGGACAGACATAGAGTCACTGCCATGGACACCCATTCAAGAAGGGGGAGGACAAGAAGCACATGAAGTCATTTGTTTATGGCTCCTCTGTAACACAGCTGGGCACATGAGGGAGGTTCCTCCCTCACTTAGAGTCCTGCCCTGTTCCTCTATGAGGCTTCAGCTGTACCCTTTGCCATGGAGATCACTCATGTGTTTGCAGCCAGGTCCCTGACCAGTGAGTACTGTTGCCTCTCAGTTCTGCCTCCAGTCACCCCTCTCTCTGTCTCTGAAGGATGGCATGTGTTCGCAATTCTTTTCTCAGTTAGCTTTCTGTCTGTAGAACTTTGGGTCGCTTGGCTTCTTTTCATGCTGGAGTCTCTGGCCCTTCTGGTCCCATTGATAAGAGTTCTTCCAAAAACGAGGTGGAACTTCTATGCTTTCCACACCCCTGGAAAAGCCCACCTTCAGTCTCTCAGAGACTTTCTCTCCTCTTGTTTGAGTTTCTGCAGAGGGAGTGCCGTCCAGCTTCTTGGGGCTCTGGTGTGGTTGGGAAGATCTGGGAGTGACCCTTGAAGATAGGTATAGGCTCCTCTGGTTCAGTGACCCGTGCTGGGCAATGCCACCTTTGGTTCCAGCCTCCACCTCGTCTTTGGTCTGCACTTTCATGAGCATGCTTGCTTCTGATCTTTACCCAGAAGTCATTTCCTAACTTTAGCATCATCTGCCATCTGGTAAGTCTAGGACTCTTCAAAACTAGCAAGTTCTGGTTCCGTGTGTGTGCGTGTGACAGTCCCTCTTTTAACTTGTCTAGCTCCTTTCCCAGAACGCCATACTCAGCAAAGGAAACCAGGCAACGTGTCCAAAACTGGAGCTGGAAACACTGAGGCAAGGTCTCCACACTGTGACACTTACTCCCCCGCCCCCAGTAATCTCTGATGCTGCACAGTAAGACCCCTCCTGTGGTCTCTATGACCCCTGTCACTGCCCGTGAATTCTCACAGTGGTTGATCCCAAACTCATGTTTCTCCAGAGCAAGTTCTTAAGTTCTTCACGAACATGCACCTTGAAACCCTCGTTCCTGCCAACCACCCAGGCCCAGAGATATACCCATGTTTGAGATTTTGCTACAGCAGAATCTCTAGGCACCAAAAGCTACATTGGTTATCTCATGTTATATAACAAAATAGCCCAAGTATTAGCAGTTGTTATCCCACAGCTTCTGAGGGCCAGGGATCCAGAACAACATAGCTGAGTTCCGTGTGTGTGCGTGTGACAGTCCCTCTTTTTTGCCTCGAGTCTCTCGTAACACTAAAGGCAAGCTGTCAGTCAGACCTTCTACTTGTATGCTCTCTGATGTGTCTCTTGGCAGGCCTGTTCCCCACAGGCTTCAGGCTGCAGGCTTCATTTCTTGCAGTTGGGCCACTCTATAGGATGCTCGTGGCTGAGAGGAGAAGAGAGAAAGGGTGGGAAAGAGGAAAGAAGGAAGAAAGAGAAGGAGGGAGGGAGAGAGGAAAAGAATAGAAAGAGAGGGAAGAGGGGGAGAGACAGAGTCAGTTTGACAGAGATAAGATAAAGGAGGTGGAAATTCCCTGATCTTTTATAAACCTCTCTGCTGCTGTGGAAAGCAACCCAACACTCCAGATTCTATTCACCACACAGAACTAACCTATGCCATGGAGGAAGGAACTAAACAAGAGTGTAGCTAGGCGTGGTGGTACAGGACTGTACCCCAACTGAGGGAACAGAAGCGACAGGACAGTCTTTTGAGGTGTTCAGACTGAAGAAACAGCTCAGTGGCTATGAGCACGTATCGCTGAGTTCCATCCAGCACCCACATCTAGTGGCTCACAGCTGCCTATAACTCCAGTTCCAGGGACTTCAACACTGTCTTCTGAACACTGTGGGCACCATCACTCACCTGCCCTCGCTGCACTCAGACACATATACACAAGACAAAATAATAAAGAAATGCATCTCTTGCTGGGCAGTGGTGGTGCACGCCTTTAATCCCAGCACTCGGGAGGCAGAGGCAGGCGGATCTCAGTGAGTTCGAGGCCACATCTACAAAGTGAATTGAATTCCAGGACAGCCAGGACTGTTACACAAAGAAACTCTGTCTCAAAAAGAAAGAAAGAAAGAAAGAAATCTCTTTTCAAAATTAAAGGCGTAGATGCCAGGACTTAAGAGACACAGAGAGTCACGATAGTCTGCTTAGAGTTCCTCCCTTTGTAACTGTGCCCTGCCCCCTTCCACTTTAAATGTGAGCTTTTAGCTTCACTAAAAGCTCTGCGTGGGTTACAATCTTTTGTGTTTACCTTCTTCTGGTTCAGCCTCGTCTCTCTCTAAGAACACCCTTCTTAGCCAGCTCCCTGCTCTGTACCACCATCCTCCCGACCATAGCTCATCTCTGCATACCTGTAGTGGTGCGTGAGTTAAGTGCTTCCGCCCTGAAGAAGGCTTGGAGCCTAAAGATGTTGCCTGAGCTGTAGAACAAACTTTTCCCCCAGGGGATCCAGCAGGGTTTCCAGGAAGAAGGGACTTTCCAAGCTGTGAGCGTGTATGCACGCACACAGGTACACACACACACACACACACACACACTCACATTCACACACACACCCTTAAACTCTAGAATCTTAATGATTATAACAGGCTGTACTTTTACTTGGAAGCATACTAAAATACTGGAGTCTGTCAGACACTGGTAGGGAAAGCTTCCAGGGGTAGGTGGGAAAATATATGAATATTAACAGCGCAAATAATGATGTCTTGTCCAGTCTTTGTTTGAGTATCCTAAAGTGGGTCTGGAAGGCAGGTAGGAGAAGTGCTGGTGTCCCCATTTGTGTAAGGGAGATGCTTAGATTGAGACAGGCTAGGCAACTAACTAGAGACCTTCTCACAGCTGAGCTGGTCTCAGATATGTGGGCGTGCACACTTCCTTACACAATGGGGACACCTGACTTCCAAATGGGGACACCTTTCTGCCTTCTCAGAAGCTGGATCCCACACTGTGGGCCAAGTGGCAAGACCCTGAGACCAGGTGTGGGGTGTCACTGACGGAGTTATAAAGCTCGGCTCATGAGTGAGGCCAGCAGCACTGAACACACGGCATGCATGCGTGCACACTGCCCATGGGTCCTCCTACTGTGGTCCCTGCTTCTACACTGAAGTGGGTTTCACTAACCTTCTCATTCCCAGAGGATAAGTACTGCTCAAGACGCATCTCTAGCTCAGGGACTTGGAAGGGGCTAGATTTGGTGTCGGTAGGTAAAGGGGTATGTTGATGAATAGTTTCTCTCAACCAAGTCTCATGTGACTGGCCACACAAACCAAGAGGAGTTCCTTGGCTTTAACTAGGCTGGGCCAGAACCTCTGATGTCCCTCCCACCAGCTTCTGCTCACTTATAACAATAATTTCTGAAGTGGATCAGAGACCAGCACACTTTATCTGCAAAGGTCTTTGTGAGCCGTGGGCCTCTGTCACAACTGCCCCGTTCTGCCACTGCAGGGCAAAGGCAGCAATAATGATGCAGAAATGCATGCTTTCATTTGCAAAGCAAATGGGAGCTGGATGTGACCCACATGCCACAGTTTACCCATCCCTGATTTAGATGGTCACAGACCGTGTCATGACAGCGTCTGCTCCACCCCAGAGCTAAGGAGACCAGGTGTCACAAGGCAGCCTCTCCTTCCCGCCTGTCACACATCTTGAGGCGGACTTCAACTTGACTGAACTAAGCGCCATTCCCAGAGGCACGCATTTTGAGACAAACTTGGGCCACCTCTCTGGCCAGAAAGCTATTTCCTGGGGCCACATTTCGATGTGGAGGCTTCAGAAGGCCTTGCCTGAGGCAGCCTGTGGGAGGCTTCATGCTTCAGGTCCCTAAATGTAACCAGTGTCGCCAAAGGGGGAGCAACTGACTTTGCAAGGCTTGAGGAAAAGTCGCCTTGTGCCCTGCTGCCCTGTGGTTAAGATGGTTTGAGCAGAGTAGGGGAGGGGGCTACAGGAAGACACACAGACAAGAGGCAAGTATTGCCTCAGGAACTGGCTGACTACTGCTTCATGGACATCTCTATGCTGCCTCCAGGCCTCACCATGGAGAAGCCTGCTTCCCAGCTACAGCCTCTGTGGGAATATCTCCAAGTCCTCAGTCTGGAGTTAAGACCTCAGCCAAAAAGTGTTAAGCCTGGTTACTCCAGGCTGCCTGGCCTTCCCCAGCCCTGCTAGCTCTCCTTCGTCTTCTTCAAGCCCTAGGCATCCACAGCAGCATTGCCTGTCCTCCTGTGTAACCGCCCTCCATCCCATCCTAGCCGTGCGAGAAGACATGCTACCCAGCCCACAACCCAGGTCTCTGTCTTATGTGTGGCAGGGAAAGGCCCTGGCTGTTGTGAGTGTCTATCTCAGAGATTCATTCTTTTGCCCTTGGCATAGGCTTCATGTATCTCCACGGATACTGATGTCTATCAGAGGAGGAGGAAGAGACAGCAATATAATTTGATAGGAACCAAGGGTCTTATGGATTGAGCCTCCACTGATGGTGCATGCTGTTTAGGTTAAAAATTTGCAATCCTGCCGGGCGGTGGTAGTGCACACCTTTAATCCTAGCACTCAGGAGGCAGAGGCAGGTGGAACTCTGTGAGTTGGAGGCCAGCATGGTCTAAAAGCCAGTTCCAGGACAGCCAGTACTGTTTTACAGATAAACCCTGTCTCGGAAAAAAAAAAAAAAATCACAATTCCTATAATGTCTTCCGAAATGGAGCTCCCTCGGGGAGGTGGTGTCTCTGGTCATACAGACATGCCTAATTGGCTTTATTCAAGCCAAGAGGATTATAGATAAAGAAGGGGTTCTGAGCGGCATACTGGAAACCGTGAGGGGCTGGACCAAATGGGAGTGGCAGTCCCCTCATGAGCCAGAGTCCCTGCCCTTTTGTCTGGAGAGACTTCCGTTCAGCCTTCAGATCTAGCCACAGCCACACGGCCATGGTGGCTGAAGCAGAGTGGGCTGTCTCTGATGGCTGCCGCGCCCTGAAAAGCCCACTGACTGTGGGGCCAGGAGCAGGACTCTCTGGTGGAGCCCAAGCCCAGGGAAATTGCTGGAAGGAATAGAGAGGACTCTTGGTATGGCAGGAGAGCTGGGATACACCTCAGTGGTTGGTCCTGAGTCAGGGATTGGGTGTCCAAGGGCAGCAATGACGTGTTCTGACGCATGATTAATAAAAACTCAGAGAGAGAAATTGGGGTTCAGCCTGAAGATCTGAAAAACAAAGCAGCTAGCTACTGGCTCATACCTCAACCTCAGTCCGAGATGGCGATCCTACCTCCAGGAATCTCAGAATGAGACTGAGAGCTGTGTCCTCCCATTTTATAATCCTGTCAAGCATTAGGGTTAAAGACATGCACCACCCAGTTTCTATGGCAATTAGTGTGACTATTGGGATTAAAGGTGTGTGTTACCATTACCTGGTCTATAAAGCTGACAAGTGGCGCTGTTTTACCCTCAGATCTTCAGGCAAGCTTTATATATTAAAATACAGTTGAAATGCTACTACAGCGTTCTACCGTCGATCACTGTGGCCCTTTAAGAGGAAAGGAAAGTGTGCCTGGCCAGAGCAGAATTCAGCAATATTGTGAGAAAAGTTACTGTCTGGTCTCTCCCAGGCCATACCAATAGTACCATATCAATAGTATGAAAACCAAGAACACCCCTTATAACTCCCCCAGGGAGCTGTAGCCAATTTACCCCTTCGAGGCTTCCCTACCATCCTCAGAGTCCTCCATGCATTTATTGGGGTCTTCTGGGGGTGAATGGCAAGCTGGATGAGGTCCCATACAGCTGGAATCCCCAGGTAGTGCTGTCCAGCAAAACCATTTGGGAAAATGAATCTATCTTTCTCAGTCCTATGAGTCTGGCTCAAACCCAAAGTGGGAGCAGCCTGCAGGGCCCACATTAGGCTGGCTGGAAAAGAGACCACAAGGCCCCACCTGAGGGACTTTGTAGCATGGGCCTTCCCGCCGCCATGGTCCCCAGGGTGGGAGGGACCTGCACCATTGCATTTGAGAGTACACGAGAGTTCCAGAAGGTGGTCAGGAAAGGAACTACAATGCTTCTTACAGGCCTAGACCTGGGCCAAGCATTCCAAGAACTTATGGTCTAGTTACAGAAAGGAAAGTAAGATATACAGAAAAGTCAATAACATACAGCTGTGTGTGCTGTGCATGCTCATGCATACAAGCTTGTAAATATACATGGACGTGCATGTATGAGGTTATGTGTATAATACGCATGTTGTATATCTATACATGCTGTATGTTTGAGAGTATGCACTCTGTGTGTGTGGTGTCCATGTCCATGGTGTGAGTATTGTACATGTGTGTATAATTAATGTGCACATAAATACATGCACATAAATAGCATGATGCAGGGACCTGGATTCAAGAAAAAGAAGGCTTTTTCTAAAGGTTTATTGTGGTCAAGCAGTGTTCCTCATCTGGGCAGAAGGCAGGACGGGGAGGGGGGCGGTGATCACTTCCAATAACTGACAAAACAGAGGCAAAGATCCAGGATGGACTGACTGCTTGGTGCAGTTCAGGGACAACAGGCAGACTGGCCTGTCTTCAGAGAACCCTTCGAGGGGCTGCAGAGAGCGATCAAGTCAGGGAGTTGTCTACAAAGGCCATCAAAGTGCCAGAGCCCGTGCCCCAATCTGCCACAGTGCCTCCAGTGCCCCTAACTCGGGTGTGCAGGTAGCATCCTCGTGGGAGCTTGTCCCTGGCATAGGCAGCAGGTACAAAGGACAGAAGCTTGTGGCCTAGGGAGGAGGGAGAGGAGAAGATGAGGCTGGGGGTTGCCATGGACACTGGGAGGGAAAGGACAGGACACTACTTAGACCATGTTTCTGCCGCTTCCAGGGAGCTTCCGATTTTTGTCTTGAGTTGCAGACATACACACACATCCTTCCACTAATTCTAGTTAGGTTACAGTTTACGGAATACTTGCTGATGATGAAGTTCTCCCAGTCAAAACAGATCATGAGAGCCGAGTTTGAGGCACCCAGGCACTCAGTCTGGTGGGAAAGTGCTCCATGCCCTCTGACAGCCTACCCTGAGCCTGGCTGTGCAACAGGGCAGAGCGAGCAAACAGTGCATCAATGTTTGCAGAGGGAAGAACGGCAGAAGGCAGGGCCGCTTGTGATCCCGGATGTCGTGGGAAGTGGAGGAGGTGGAAAGGGCACACCAGGGTGGTCTGCCGGTTGGGATGGCCGTGTTCCTTGGAATGGTTGCCACGAAGCATTTCCCCTGGCTTCTCCATGGCAGCGACTGTTGCTTCCCAGAATGTTATGAAAACCTGCAGTTACCCAGCCGCCTCTGGGTGGGAGTGTCCAGACCTCCTCTTCTGCCTTCCAATATACACTGAGTCAAGACAGGGTCAGTGCGGAAAGCAGGCCCCTCTCCATGCTCCCCATGGGACTGTGGTTAGGAACATGGGGATTGGGAAGGTGAAGGGGTCTGGCTGGATGCCACTGTCTCTCCAGCCTGGCAGGGCATCCTGTACATGGCCTGCTCTGGGGCATCCCTGGGGTCTGGAGGCATTCTCTGCATTGGCACCAAGTAGAAGCCAGGGCTGTGGACTGATCCTGGGATTGATCCCTGGGCAGAAAACCGTGACGTGTGGCTTAGTAGAGGCTGTGCATGCCATGTCCACTTGGGGGATGGCTCAGCTTTTGCTCTCTCTTACTTTTCCAATAATTTTCCTTTGGGACATATTTATTTCCTGGCCTCTTGCCTTTACAAGTGTGGGTTGCAACAGAGGGCATGGAGAAAGAAGGGAACTTTCTGGAAAGGTAGCTCCATCTACAATTTTCACAGTGGAAGGAAAATTAAAAGAAAGTCTAGTCAGGAAACTTCTGGAGATGGCCCACCTTGGCTAGTGGACCCCCAGATACAGGAGGGGATGTAAGGCATACCCCATGGATAGACTAGGCATCAGGGTCTTAGCCTCCTTATCCCTAGGGGTATCCACTCCTCTGCCATCTTACCAGGTGCCAGGGCACTGTGCCACATGTCATTAAGGCAACTGTGTCCCCATAGAGTTGCACTGGCCTTCTGGATGACTGTTGGTTGTCATGTCATAGTGCTGTCTCCATGACCCACTATGCGGTTGTCACACATCAAATCCGTGTCTCCCCGCCATGCGCAGACACTGGTTGAGTCCTAGGGTAGCCACACATGAAAGCTTCTGTCTTTGCCTCCTGCTCTGCTCCATGTGGCTTGGCCGGGAGTAGATTGGAGTTGTCCTCTGTACGTGCTCCTGATGAAGCCAGTGTCCAGCGGAAGGCTCATGGAGGTCATCCTACAGTGCCAGACACTTGCCCTTGGCATCTCTGGACTACAACTTGACACCTCTCCCAGCATTTGACAAGCCCCTCCTTCATCTCAAGATCAAAGTCTTCACATTCCAAGCAGGAAGGAACCCCAAAAGGACCCAGTCTCATAACATACATATGCAAATGGTCACAGCAAGACTCATTATTTCATACCTTACCTAAAAGAAAATAGCAGCAGTGTTAATCAATTGTGAAGGGTGCATACAAATAAATTTTTCTAAAAAAAAAAATCTATTTTTCTGTAAACTGCTGTACATGGAATTCTAGGGACTGTCCAACCCTTGTCCAAAGCCTTAGGGATTCCTTGGCTCCACCCCTTCTCTCCACCCACTTCCAGGTCTCCAATGATTGATCCAGCTTCACCTTGCAAATGAGCCCCCAGCTTCTGTCTTCTTTACCTTTACCCCAAGAACTCTGTTGGTGATGGTGAGGCAGCTCCTCTAATCCCCTAGTCTCTCTGTCCCTGCCTTTTAAGTGTAATCTCTTCATTCCAAACCTTCCTGCAGTTCCCATTTTGTATAGGATAAAAGACAGCGTCTCTCCAGTGATTTAAAGATGGCATGGTACTTACCACCTCCCCGACCTTCTTCTGCCTTGCTCCCTCTGTCCCCACACTGTTCTCCAGTCACATTGGCCTTTTTGAAGATCTTGAACAAGTGGGTGAGCTCCTACCACAGACCTTTGCACGTGCTAACCCATCTACATGTCTTGTGCCTCTCCGTGGATCTGTGGCTCTACTCCAAGTAACTCTTCAGTGTCGCCTTCTTGGTGAGGTCTATCCTAACCCTTCTACCTGAAAGTGCACCCCTATCAGAGGGGCCCCATGAGGCACACCTACTCCCTGATCCTTCTTCCTGCCTCCCTAGCCTCAGAGAACTTCATGTGCTCCAACGCAGGGGTTTGTTCTGTTCGGCACCACAGCACCGGACCGAGCGGTGTCTGCAGTATGACATTTGTCAGAGCTCTCTCTTCTTTCCCCTAAGCAGGCCGGTGCAGAGTGAACACACAGGGAGCATTTGTTAGGCAACTGAATGCATGGGCAAGAGTTGACCAGCACAGCTCCCCATGGTGCTACTACCCACTGCCTAGACAGTCCCTCCTGTGTCCTCCCAACCATGGCTCAGACAGAAGCCAGCTAGATGACCCGAGAGCTTCATCAGAAGCCAGGTTGGAAGAGGAAGGGGTATCTATTGCCTCTGTCTAGGTGGAGGTCACCTGTCTCTTGGGTCCTTCTCCCTCCTTGGGTTCTTCTCCCTCCTTGGGTTCAGTCTGATCAGTTGGTATTCAATGTTTTTCACATCTCAACAGTTGTGTTCATCTGTGCTCTTCTCAACATCTATCTAGACTTGGTTCTTCCTGGCTTAGCTGACTCTCCAGCCAGCACTGGGGACTGTGGGCATTCAGCCTAGACAGAAATGGCTTAAGGAGGTATTTGAGGAATAAGCCAAACACCTGAGCTAAGTGCCAGGTGTACTCAGTGGTGGCCCTTGACAACTTTGGGAAGGACAGAGTCTCTGCTTGATGGGCTTCTAGGAAAGCATTCATTTGACCTGAAAGACTTCATACTCTGTTAAATGAATGAGAGACAGACCACAGGCAGCCCCGCTGTGGCCACACCCTGCTTCTGCTCTAGCCTGTGAGCTAAGTTCCAAGACCTCTGCAGTGGCTTCGTCTAAGAGACAAAGGAACTGCTACCCCTTGTGGGGCAGCAGTAGAGGCTGTGAGACTGTAGTGTGGCTATAGAGCCCCCAGTTTGAGTGACACCTCCAAGTATTGGCCTGGCAGAGGGCAGGCCTTGGAGAGATCACAGGAAGCTGAGAGCCTGGTGGGAGACACAGCTCTGTAATGAGCTGGTGTCCAAGTTGCAGACATCATCCATTACTCCCCAGATGCCAACCTGGCTCCTGGATGCCTCTTGCTGAGGCTTTCCAGGCCCGCCTGCAGAGGTTAATAAATCCCCAGAGAGCACATATGTGTTGGAAGAACTCTTACAAATAGTCATACATGAGGTGTGCTCTGATATGCAGTTCATAGACAGGAAACTAAGGCAGAAAATGCTTACACCGCTTACTCATTGAGACAGAGTGAAGCAGAAAACTGGCTGGGACCAAGTTCTTTCTTCCTTACCAGCAGCCAGGGACACAGCTCTTCCCTGACCTACCAGTCCCCCCACCCTGGCACTGAAGCCTAGCACTGTCGGGCTTCCAGAGAGGACTTCTTCCAAGAAGGCCCCCATCTATCCCCTCCACTGACATCTAATCCCTGAAGGCCTTGGTCTCAGGCTAATTTATCATGTTTTCCTGCCTGCCCCTGCCTCTCTGGTCTTGAGCCTGTGTTTTTGGTCCCCAGACCATCTGGCCATGCTGGACCACCCCTGCTCCCTAACCCCACCTGGCTACCAGGCCCAACCCTGATCTTGCCAGACTCCTCCCCTTGGCTCAATTTATGGCACCTATATGCCTCAATGACTACCCAGTCAAGAAATCCTCAACAATTCAGGAGCTTTTCCATGACCTGCTTTAGCTGTCACCGTCTCCTTGTTCTTTTGTGTCACCAGAGATCACAGAAATCCTGGCTTTGGCAAGCCTAACTTCTGTTCCCTATATGTAGAATCTCAGAGCAGCCAAAATTAGATCATTAAAAAAAAATTACATGCCTGTCATCCAAGCACTTTTGAGAGGTGGAGGCAGGAAGATCAGGAGTTCAAGGTCATCCTCATCTGTATAGCAAGTTAGAAGCCAGCGTGGGCTACATTGTAGCCTGTCTCAAAGCAAACAAAAACTGTAGACATATTACAGATGTGTTTGTGATATTTCTCTAGCCCCTACATTTCTCCATGTCCACACATGCAACCTCGGAGGAAAGTGTGTGGATGTTCCCAGCTTCCTCCTTCCTAGCTGTGTGAACCCTGGCAAGTTGCTTAACCTCTCTGGAATTGTTTTATCTGTATAAAAAGAGGACAACACTGTTACTCTCTACCCTAAAGAGATGTAAGCAGGCGGCGAGGCTGATTTGTGTTTCCTGGGCAGTGCTTGGGCATAGATGGTACAATGCAAATCCTCTCGTTGGCTTGATATTTGTTGTTATAGTAACAGAAAAGGAAACTGGGGCCCAGGTGGTTTCTTCTTTATCCCAGGGATACTTAAGATAATCATCATAGGTTGTAGAAGTGTGGGGGTCCACTGCCCAGCCAGCATCTCCATTATCTTCCCCTTTCTCCTCATTTGTGTTGCTAGGCTGTGTTGCTGTGGGAGTAGTCTAAAGAGATCCTCGGTGCCCAGTTGTCTAAAGAGAATGTAGATCCTGAGACCCATCCCAGTTTCATAACTCTGTCCACCTGCCCCCACAGCCATATCCCCTTCCTTGTAAACCAACCAGTTATTGTCTGCCTCACTTTCCCAGTCTGGTCCTGCCTAAGCTCTCCTGTGAGTGCCAAGATGTGTCTTCTGCCCTCACTCTGCCCTGGCTTCCCAGGTAGACAGCCAGTGAAGGCCACCAGGACTCCTGAGACCTGACTGCCAGACTCTAACATGCTCCTTCATCCCCTAGCTCAGAACTGACTCCCAGATTTGGGTACCCATAGCAAGAATCTCAACATCTATTTCCAGAAGAGTCAGACCATCATAGCAGAGACCAAAGTGGCCCCTGCCTATCTGTAGGGGTGAGGCATGAACACTGGTCCTCAACAGGAACACAAGACTTCTCCACACCAGGACAAGGCTCCAGGGCAGACAAGGCACTCTCTGTGGGCTAACATAACCAAGGCAGTCCCAGAAGGTACTGAGACCCAAATCTTGAGGCACACACACACACACACACACACACACACACACACACAAAAGTGATCAGAATGTCCCTCAGAGCTGTCACCTGGAGGAGGCAGAACTTGCCACAGGAGCCATGAGGACACTAGAGGTGACACTTCTGGGCTCAGGTCCCAGTACACAGAGGCAGTCAGAGCATAGAGTGTGGAGTCTTGTTGACAGCTGTTCTGGTGTCCCCTAAGTTGACAGCTGTACTGGTATCCCCTAAGTGAAGCTGTGGCAGCAGCCTAAAGGACCACAGATCCCTTTGTCTTTCTCATCTGTCTCCTTGACTACAGAGAAACTGCAACTAAAGAGAGCCCTGCTCAGGGCCCTGCTTCTCGGGCCTGACTACTCCAGTCCATGAGTGGGAATGGCTGCAACCCACCCAGCCAGCCATCAGCCAGTGGATCACTCCACAGCCCCGGGAGCCACGCTGGTGACCTGAAGCTTTAGATAGTCTTATATTATTTTATTAGTAGTCAAATATTTCATTTTTAACCATAATGGACTTTGGTTAAGGGGAGGAAGCACTAAAGAGCACAGATATTAAAAGGCTGGTTGGCAGACTATGGAGATGGTGATAATTCTGCTCATTTGCCAGGGGTGTTCTGCCCATGTAGTAATGCCATTTTGAAATTTCTTTATAGAAAAATAATAATTTTTTTCTTCCATAACTCATTTATAATAAATGAAGGAGCATACACCTCTGGCCAAATGGGGAAAGGTTTAATTTTTACCTCTATTTATGAATGGTACTAAAGAATGCATTGCCATGCATGTCGGTGCATATCAGTAACCCCATTCTCCAGAGGCTAAGATAGGAGAACGCCAACCTAGGCTACAAACCAGGACAGTTTCTCCAAAACTCAAAACAAAACAAACACTAACAAAAAAATAAAAAGCAAAGATTATGTTAAAAGTATTCCCTTCTAATTGCATATCAATCTGAAATTGTATTTGATAGCAAATAACTTGTTTTAATAGGTTTTTAATCCCAACAAGTGTTTACATGATAATATATGATTGTAAATAGACTTTTCCAGTTTAAAAGGCCAGAGTAGGGGTAGACTTAGGCCATTCCTAAACATGATCCACAAAGGTAAAAACAAGGAAAGATCCACTCTTCCACCCACCAAATAGTGGGTCTCCTGACATGTGTCATGCAAGCCCACCGTGGGATACAGAGTCTTGCTTTCAGTTCAGCTTGCTAGCTCATCCAAAAGGGCAAACCAGTGTGCCATGGTGGGAGTGACTCTTCAGGGTTCTCCAGGCCCTTCAGACAGTACCCAGTATATATGTCACTGTGCTACAGAGACCCAGACAGCTATGTCTGGAGCCAGCAGTTTTACCCTGTAGTGCATCTCTGAGGTAGCTGCCTGTCTGGGAGAAGGAAGGGGTCATTTGTTGGTTGATTTCACTGTATTTTATTTGGTTTTCCTGTATATAAGAAACTAGCTCAAGCAAGATTCTTGCCAAGCCTACCTATGCTGAGTCTGCTTTTTCTTCCAGAACGCTCATTCCACATCTCCATTTTAGCCAAAAAAAATTTTGGCAACCGTTCCAGAATCTCAGAAAAGTTGAGTTTGAGGGTGTTACTCAGTTGGTAGAGTTTTCGTCTAGCACACATGAAGTTCCAGGGTTTATGCACTGTGTAAATCCAGGCAGGGTGGCGCATGCCTGTAATCGCAGCACCTGGAGTTAGCAGAAACTGGATCAAATGTTAACTCATCCTGAGCTACAGAGCAAGTGTGAGGTCAGCCTGGGCTATAGGAGACCCTGTCTCAAAAAGCAAAACAAACAAACAGAATTCCAGAGAAGTGGTGAGAAGCAGACATCTCCCCTTCGTTCAAATTGCCGAACGTTGACATCGCCTCCCCGCCTTCTCGTACGTTCTTTTCTGGTCTGTCGGTGATCTCAGTTGCCATGTCCTCTCCCACCAAATATTTCACAGACTGATTTTTTAAGATGGTCAGGATCAGGACACTGCCGTCTCCCCACTCAGGGTGGTGTGCTGAATGTAATCTATTACTGTACTGTAATCTATCCAGACCCTGCCTGCCGTCCTGCAGGTTTCCTAGGCACAGGACTCCTGGCTCCCTGCTGTCTGCTAACCTGGGACAGTTCTGTGGCCTCAAAACATCGTAGCCTTGACTGCTTAGGAAGGAGCTGTCTCTTTGTCGTTGCCTCTTCTGTCTTATCCCGAAGATCAGGCTTAGGTCATTTGCTCTTGAGTGAGATTATGCCCTGGCCATCCTGTCAGGAGGCAGTGCTGTCCTTGGGTCCTTTGTTGATTTTGGTTACCTGGCTAAAGAGGTGGCTGCCTGTTCTCCACTGTTAAGGGTTTCCTTTTGTGATTCTGTGGGGAGGTGATTTAAAACTGTACCAGTCCTTCACCCTGTGGCCTCCGTTGATGGTTCTTGTCTGAACTGCTGCTAATATCATGGTTACTAAATCATTTCCAGAATTCATCATTCCTTCTAAATATACTAGTTGACTTTTACCATAGGGAGTAGTCTTACTGATTTTTTTTAAATTTTATGTGTATAAGTGGTTTGCCTACATGTATGTATGTGCATCATGTGTGTGCCTGGTGCCCCCAGAGACCATGTGGGTACTAGGACCCAAACCAGAACAGCAAGTGCTCTGAACCACTGAGCCATCCCTCCAGACCTTTTGTTGTTTGCTGCTGTCTTGCGATCCTCCTGCCTCTGTCTCTCAAGTGCTGGTATTGCAGGAGTACACAACCATGCTTGACTCATCCTTGGCTGGTATTTTCTTATTGATTGTCATACTGGGGATGAAACCAAGGGTCACATGAGTGCCAGGCAAGAGCTCCAGAACCAAGCCCCACCCCCAGAATTTGGGTACTAGAAAACATCTGAGTGCCTCCGGAACACTGCTGCCTGTCACCCATCCGAGTGTCCCTGGAACACTGTTTCTTGGATGAATAGGTTTCCAAATGAAGGTCATAGCTTCATGGCTGCTACAAGTCCCTAGTCTTCTGGAAGGCTCTACCCCAAGAGAATATCTGCCGGAAAGCATGACCCCAGGTGGCCTGGCTGGAGTGAGAATGAAGCCATGTGTAAGCCTGTTGCAGGTCCTTTGGGGTCATGTCTCACCACGGACTCGTCAGTCCATCAGCCCCGGCTGAAAAATGTGACCCGAGGGAGGTGCTGCCTCAGTCAACACCATTTTGCATTTCCTCTCCTTCCTGGGATGGAACAAATGGCCCTTCAGGGACGGTGAACCTGTCAGTAATGAAATTGTGAGAGGAGGCAGCTGCCCCAAGAGGGTGGCTGCTGTGGGATGGCTAATGGATTGATGTGGCCAGCAGCCGGACCCGACAGAGCCTGGGAGTTCCTGGCACTCCTTAGCCCTTGAAGCCTGACCGGCTCCTGGCCTGCTGGATCTCCTTGACCCTAGGGAAAGCCTAGCGCCCTCCAGCTCCACTCATAGCCTGGGATGTTCTCCATGGGTGTTCTGGGGCTACCAGGCACAACCCTGCACCTACCTAGACTCAGAAGTCCTAGGTTCCAGATTGGCCCTCTGGAAGGTGCCCGCTGGTGCCTCTGTCTCCCAGGCACTGTGTTTGAGATCCCAGGGTCACAGCCTGCTTCTCAGATAAAATCATCTGGGTTAACCTGAGCTGCAAGGCTTCCTTCCTTCCCTGAGGATGTGCACAGTCATCTGAATGGGAGCGTGTGCCTACGGTGTCCACGGATGTGGAGTCCCGGGCTCTGCGGCAGGCAGACTTGCGTGTCTTCCATGCTCTTCGTCTCTGTATCTTGCTAATGAGCAAACAGGAGTGGAAGGGAGCACTTTGTGGGGGCGGGGGGGTCCCTGTACAGTACAATGACAACCACAGAGCAAGGGGAAGAGACATGTGTGCATTCTCCTCATCCACAGAGAGTTAGGCCACACACGTCCCCATCCCAGGACCCTGACCCAGAGCAGTGCAGAGTTTCTCTATAGAACTTGGGGTGCTCCTCCTACCCCTCTTCCCCATCTCCACGCCAGGCTCTGTTGGTGTCTCTGCATCTCTCCTTCTATCGTGTTTTCCCCGTTCTGTGTCTTTCCAACCCCTACTCCTCCAGGAAGCCTTCCTAGTTGCATCCTCAGAACTCACCCGCTGTCAAGTCCTGTCTCATGCTATTGTTGATAGATTTCCAATGACCTAACTCGATTTATGGACCAGGCTGGCCTCGAACTCACAGAGATCCACCTGCCTCTGCCTCCCGGGTGCTGGGACAAAAGGCGTGCATCACCACGCCCGGCACCTTGCCTGTATTTTTAAGATTCTGTCATCAGGGGAACTGTCTTGTAGCTACCTGAGATAACCAGACACTGATAACCTGAGTCAGCGGTTGCAAGGGAAGGCTCTAAATGCAATATATGGTCTCAGGCAAGGCTAGCCCAGAAGATTTATTCATTTCATTTCTTCCAGCAGTTAAAAGTACAAACTGCTCTTGCAGAGGACTCGCGTTTGGTTCCGAGCACCCACGCGGGACAGCTCCCAAGGGCCAGTGTGGATTAAACAGGCTTGTGTGTGCTGCCACAGGAGCAAGCACTCTGCATACACTTCTCCCTCAGCCACAGAAGACAAGTCCCCAAATCCCCCCGCGGGTTCCCGAAACTGTAGCTATACCACATTGTCTCTATGCTGCAATTTAATTTGTAAATTAAGAACAAAGAAATTAATAGCAACTAGTAGGTTAGAACCATTCTAAAATTGGGTTCTAATAGCAGCTCTGTGTGTCTTCGGTGCTGGGGCCACCCTGCTTGTGCGCCTGTGAAATGGCAAAAGATTCTGATGATGAGCTGAAGAGAACCTGGCTTTTGAAGTTTGAGGTCCAATTGCAAGCTAACACGTGTTTAAGTGCCCTCCACAGTGTCACAGAGAGAAGGTTCATGCTTGCTGTAGCTCTTAGCGACCACGGCATATGGGTCTTCGTCTTTGCCTGATTGTGTACAAACGTCACCTTTCCACTTACAGTCCTGTAGAGCTTTCCCTTGCGTAACTGTGACGCCCATGTAAGTACTCTCGAGCTGTGAGGGTTTTTTTTTTTGTTTTTTTTGTTTTTTTTTTTTTTTTGGTTTTTCAAGACAGGGTTTCTCTGTGGCTTTGGAGCCTGTGCTGGAGCTAGCTCTTGTAGACCAGGCTGGTCTCGAACTCACAAAGATCCGCCTGCCTCTGCCTCCTGAGTGCTGGGATTAAAGGCATGCACCACCACCACCCGGCTTCAAGCTGTGAGATAATTGTTAAGGAAAATTCAGGTGACCTGGTCACAAATGCTACAGTATATCCCAACAGCCAATCTTCTACCCAAGACAGGTACTAGGTGTCTAACAGGCAGGTAGCATATGCAGTGTGGATACACAGCACAGGGCCCGTTCACACCCACCCGGGTGGGATGGAACAAGAAAATAGCATGCGTGAGTCATAAACTCTGGAATTTCTCACGTTGTATTTTCAGAGCATGGTTAAGGCGTGTGCTTCAAGACTGTGAGAAGCCACCCTGCAGGTGAGATGGGATTCTTGTCCCCTGGAGACCTTGATGCGAGTGAGCAGGTGTAGGAGATGAAGTTCACCATGCTCACTCCTGTCTGGGTCACCTGTGCTGACCACAGACACAGGTCTGTCACACTTTCCTCCAGCCCCAGGCATGGGATGGAGGCAGGATGCTCCAGGGGTGTGGGGCGATGCACTGAACCGTGAGAAGCTTGAAATGACAGACATGCTAGGCATCTCATAAGTGCCAGCCCACCTGGTCCCCTATGGGGGACTGTTAGACTGTTAGATGGATAAAACAGTGCCTGACTCAACATTGGAAATACATTTTCTGTTTGTTTACATTCCATAGATACAGTAATTCCTAACTGAGAGAAGGAATCTGCCCAAAGTTGCCTAGCTACACTGTAGTGTCAAGATTTGAACTCGGGGAGTTTGGCTCCAAAGTCCCCCAATTTTGAATACCTGCACAGCTCAGGGAAGAACAACTATATAACCCAAAGATGTATAGACCCGCCAGGAAGCTGCAATGAGGGGCCACAGGCTGGGCCTAGAGACAGCAAGGCCTGGCCGGGCCAAGTGGAAGGGCGAGGGCCTTCCCCTGGAACCATGCCATCAGGTTCACGTGGAGCCTGACAGCTCCCAAGGGCAGCCGCGCGCTCTTCCCATGACATCATGCTGCCTCAGAACTTTGAGGCCAAGGATTTTTTGGAATGCTTGATTCACCCTGGAACAAAAATAATACTGCGTATTTATAACGTGTCTTTGTACCCCAAAGGCTTTCCTGGGCTTTATTTCATTGAGAGCTCAGGCCAACCTTGTAACGACACAGGAATCTGAGAGGTGGGAAGCCACACTGAGAAGCACCTAGCAAGAGTTCCCTAGTCCCATGCCACACCTAGCACAAGACACAGGCGCTGTGAGGCTTGCCAAAGGCACTTAGCAAATCATTGATAAATAAGGTACCCAAGAATTCCAACAAGAATAAGATGAGGAACAGGGGCTTGTGAGCCACCAAGTTTCCCCAGGAAAAACCACTTCCTTTAGCCTCTACCCTGCCAGAGATAGAGCCCACAGCTCTGCCTTCCCTCCCCCAAAAGGCAGCAAGTGAAGCCAAAGGGCCACCCTGAAACTTGGCCCAATCCCTATCCCTCAGGCTCCAGCCACAAGCACCGCAGACGAGATGGGCAAAGGATTGTTCCCAGTGCAATTGGAACCCAAGGCCATGCGTGGCTCCTGTGGTTTGCCCCAGACACAGTGGAGCCCGGGCTGGAAGACTGTTTTCCCCACAGCTCTCTCCTTCCCACAGGCCCTCGCCTCCCATCCCAACCCCCTTGATGTCTAAACCTTTACTTCTGCCTGTCTAGCCCTCTGTACCCCACATTGTCTGGGGGTGACCCACAGCCCCTCCCCCACTGTGACTTTGGCCAAAGTCTTCTGGATAGTGGTTGTGACTCAGCAGCAATTTATCAGCTACCCTGGGCTTCAGGACCCTGGGACAAACTTGAGCCTTGGGCCAGGGAAGCATAGTGGTCAAGACTGTACCTGCAAGTGCCGGGCCACCAAGTTCTAACTGCTCTGCTGGCCACTTGCCAACTAGGACAGGACACCCTCCCTATGCCCTGCTGACGACTCTGCTTCCCTGCTTACCCTGAGGGTATGCAGAAGCTATGCCTGGCGTACTGTCCATGCATCACATGTATACTGTGACTCTGTTCCCCTGAAGTCTTGAGTCCGCTGTTATCCTTGGGAGCCCTCTGAGCAGAGCTGGCTATGGGGTGTTCAGCCTACGTACTGCGGCATAGGACAATGTGCCCAGAAGGGCCTCTGCTTGACCGAATGCTAGGCTGTGACTGTCATGACCTCAGAAACTCTTGATGGAGGGTTGTCATTTTCTCTTCACTCTGGGTTCTGTATATTCCCTGCTTGCCTGCTTAAGCCCCAAGAGTAGGCTAACCCCTTCTCTCTGTTTACCTTTGTCTCCTATCTCCAGTCATAGTTAGATCTAGCTTCTGTAAATGGTTGTCTCTAAGCCCTGGTATAGGCACTGAAGTCCCCACTATGCTCCACCAGACCCCAGGACACTGAGAGCTGTCGTTCCCACGTGCAGCCACAGAACAGGCTAGTAGGAGAGACAGGGTAAGGTGGGCAGGTGCAGACAGTGACCATGGTAGACATCAGGACAGGATTCTGGGCTGTCTTAATTCCAGATAGGACCGGGGCGATGCTGAGAGGGTGCATGAGGACACTAACACCTTCCACCACTCACACACAGCCCTCAGAAGGTACTTCAGTGAGCCTAGTGGCAACTTGGATTAACTTCCAGGTAGAGCCAATTTAAATAAGGATGTGGTGGGTGAACCAGTCACAGTTGAGGACTAGCATTTTCTCTTGCTACATGGTACTCAGGGTCAACAGGATCCTGCATCCCACAGGAAGGGAACATCTACCGGCCAGGTAGCCTTCTGCTGTCCAACACAGTGAAATGTCACACTTCTAAAAGAAGCGCTTTGCCTGACTGGCAGAAAATTCAGTTTTGAACTATTTCTTTCCAGTCCTGAGTAAAAGCCACAAAGTGTGGGAGAATCTACAGCACGGTGTTTGGGTAATGGGGTGTTCCAATGCCCACTAGCCCTCGGGGAGGAATAAAGAGCACTGTGTTCCTAGTTGAGTTCCCATCGTCCTGTAAATGGAGGTTGGAGTAGCAGTTAGCTCTTTGTCTCTGGGCCTCGTGTACTAATGCCAGGCAAAGCAGCCCTCATGCTGTAAGGAAATGCCTCCAACACTAAGCCCCTGAATTTCATCCCAGACTTGGACAGGAAACAGGGGAGCTGATGCAAGGAGTAGGTCCTGTGGAGATAGGCAGGGATGGAGCAGATCCCGTGGAGGTAGGCAGGGGTGGAGCAGGTCCTGTGGAGGTGGGCAGGGGTGGAGCAGGTCCTGTGGAGGTAGGCAGGGGTGGAG
>JAQHUG010000004.1:14492257-14562159 GCA_028555095.1 Dicrostonyx torquatus
CTCTCTCTCTCTCTCTCTCTCTCTCTCTCTCTCTCTCTCTCTCTCTCTCTCTCTCTCTCTCTCTCTCTCTCTCTCTCTCTTTCTCCTCTCTCTTCCCCCTGAAAGTTTTGTAGTCCACATGTACACAAAGACAGACTCAGCAGTCACTTGCCCCGAGACTAAGACAAACTAAGTCTTCATGCCCCCTTCCCCAGTGCTATCTGTGCCTTGCTCAGCTCCCCAGGGCGCAGCCTCCCTTTGAACCCAATGTGTCTGAGTTAGGGTTTCTGTTGCTGCAATGAAACACCATAACCAAAAAGCAAGTTGGGGAGGAAGCGGTTTATTTGGCTCACACTTCCATATCACTGTTCATCACCGAAGGGAGTCAGGACAGGAACTTGGAGGTAGGAGCTGATGCAGAGGCTATGGAGGGGTGCTGTTTAGTGGCTTGTTCCTTGTTTCTCAGCCTACTTTCTTAGAGAACCCAGGACTACTAGCCCAAGAATGGCACCACCCACAGTGGGAAGGGCCCTCCCCCATCAATCACTAATTAAGAAAACGCCTTACAGGCAGATTTGATGGAGGCATTTTCTCATCTGAAATTCTTTCCTTTCAGATGACTCTAGCTTGTGTCAAGTTAACAGAAAGCTAGCCAGCACACAGTAGTTTGACTGCCCAAAAGGCAGGACACTTATGGGTGGGCTTCTTAGCTTCCTCCCCAGCCTGTGGATGGCCCTCTGTACACATGGGGCACTACCACCCATAATCCAGCACTCCCTTAGCCAATACTGTTCCATCAGGGCTTTGGGTGTCAAATCAGATAAAACATCTCAGGGCACCCCACATCCCCAGCTGAACAACAGCAAGACCTGGGTGACTTCCTTCCAGAGCCCTGGATGGCCAGCCATGTAGAAATGACGTCCTCCTAATGGTGTCCACTAAAGGTAGACAAAAGTTGTTGGCCTTTTTTTTCTTTTCCCACTTGGAGGGGTAGCTGCTGGAAAGAGAGAGAAATCCCAGGAATAGTGAATGGGAAGCAAGACACTTTTCAAGACAAGCTGGGAAAAAGCTTGTTCTTTGGGGACATTTCTTAGGCTATGAGGCACCCCAAAAAGCCTAAATAAGGATGACAAGGGTTGGAAGGATCAAGCATTATCTGCCAGGGGATTTCCAAGGTTCCCCTCTGGGATATTGACAGATGATAGATAGATAGATAGATAGATAGATAGATAGATAGATAGATAGATAGATAGATAGATAGATAGAAAGAAGATAGGTAGGTAGATAGATAGATAGATAGATAGATAGATAGATAGATAGATAGATAGATAGAAGATAGGTAGGTAGATAGATAGAAGATAGGTAGGTAGATAGATAGAAGATAGATAGATAGATAGATAGATAGATAGATAGATAGATAGATAGATAGATAGATAAATGGTCATGCACTTTGGGAGCCTCCCTCTGCCTAAAGCCATATTTTAAACATCACTCCACATTCATATTCCAGGGCTGCCAAAACACAGGGTCACCAATGGGTATCTAAGACACAGGCCTTTTTCCTCACTGTTCAAAAGTATCAAGAGAGTTGTGGGGGCTGGATAGATGGCTCGGGAGTTAAGAGCACTGACTAGTCTTCCAGAGGACCCAAGTTCAATTCCCAATACCCACATGGCAGCTCACAAATGTCTGTAACTCCTGTTCCAGGAGATCTGCTGCCCTCATACAGGCATGCATGCAGGAAAAACACCAATGTACATAAAACAAAAATAAATACTTTTGTGTGAATTTGGTTTGGCATTTTTAAAAAATATATAATAAATTAAAGAGAGAGAGAGAGAGTTGCATTCTCCTGTGCCCTCTCTCCTTGGTTTGCACATGACAGCTGATGCCTCTGGTGCCTCTGTGTGTGTGGCATCCCTAATATCTTCGTGTGTGCACAATTCATGTGTGGCATCCCTAATATCTTCGTGTGTGCACAAATTGCTTCTCATTTTAAGGACCCAAATCAGCTTGGATTAAGGGCTCACCCTGGGGTCCCTTACCCTCATCTTGACTTGTTCATATTTTTAACGTCTCAGTTGGCTCCAGACAGTCACATTCTGAAGAATGGAGTTAGGGCTTCAACACATGAATATTATCAGATGATGCTGTTTTCAGGGGACAGAGCTGGGGGCAGAGTCCTATCTTCTGTTGGTCCTTTCAGATGTCTGTTCGGTATTACATCCATGTTGCACAATACATTGGCACATTATGCAACATGGATGAAATGTTGCCTTTTAGACAAGGCTTGACTTACATTGGCACATTGTGCAACATGGATAAAATGTTGCCTTTTAGACAAGGCTTGACTTGCATCCTTCCTGATGGCTCGTGGGAGGGTCTGCATAAGTAGCAAAAGAATGACTGAGGGGCTATGT
The DNA here is from genome assembly GCA_028555095.1 of Dicrostonyx torquatus. Taxonomy (NCBI): domain Eukaryota; kingdom Metazoa; phylum Chordata; class Mammalia; order Rodentia; family Cricetidae; genus Dicrostonyx; species Dicrostonyx torquatus. The sequence continues at coordinate 14,494,657 of JAQHUG010000004.1, forward strand.
CCTGACCTCCTGCTCCGGTGTTCGGATGAAGAGGCCCTGCCATTCACTGTGTCACCTCTCCTCTCCACTCTCCTTTGTAGACGGCAGCAGAGACCTCCAGGAGGGAATAAACCCCAACAGCATGGCGACCATCAGCCAGGCAGTGCCAAACACAACAGGGACCACCAGAAATCCTACCAGGGGGGCTCAGGGCCCCACCCCTCAGGGAGGCCCACACACCACGGCTACAGCCAGAACAGGCGCTGGCACCACGGTAACATGAAGCATCCACCAGGAGACAAGGGAGAAGCAGGCAGCCACCGCAATGCCAAAGAGACCGTGACCGTTGAGAACCCCAAACTTGAAGATAGCCCAGGGGACACCGGACACAGTGGCCTTGAGCCAACCTGCAGCCCTGACACTCTGACCCTAACCTCCTCCGAGAGGCCAACCCCACAGCCGCCAGGGGGGCCAGAGGCTGAGACCAAGCATAAAGACAGTGTTCTTCCCGAGCGCCTTGGGGAGCGGCCCAGAATCACCCTGCTCCAGTCTTCCAAAGACAGGCTGAGGCGAAGACTGAAAGAAAAGGTACCGGTAATTGTCTTTTCCTTGTTCTCTTGCAACCGGGAGGACAGCTGAGAGGTATGCTCTTTAATGGGAGGACTTGGGGTGGAGCCTCGTGGCTTGGGACAGGGGTTCCTCTCTAAAAGGAAGCAAGGATTCTGTGGCTGTGTGGACCCACTACGCCAGCTCATCGTGGTCATGGGTATCACTGGGGCACCAGAGGTCAAGTCCACAACAGCTGTTTCTGAACCTCTCTAACACATGCTGGCTCCTCATCTTCGGTGCCCCCCTACCCCCACAAGAGGACTTGGAGACACAGGGAAATTAGATATGATTACACTAGATGCTCTGGGACAAGAGCTGGGTCCTGTTGGCTCTGCTCAAGAAGTCAGACAAACTTTCCCTGAAGAGGTAGATAGTCTAGAAGGGACTAGAGAAGAAGAAAGAGGTCACTTAGGATTCCACCCTCATGCGCTGCACTATGTGGTAAGGCTCAAGGAAAGCGCCAGGGCTTTTCTAGTGTCACCACGTCACCCCCAAGGGAATGGTGGAAAGGAACCACTTTCCCAGTGTGCACAGCCACAGAGAGCTGGATGTAGAGCCTCCCATCACCTCCAGCCCAGAGTTCCCGAGTTGAGAACAGAGGGCCAACAAGGTATCTCACTGTATCTCCTGGCCCCACTCCTCGACTGTGTCCCACACCCCAGAAGAGAGGGCCATTGTGTTCTTGGACCACGGGTCTGTTCTGGAAGGTGCATACAGTTTGGGATAACCTCACTTTCTGCCTTTCCAGTCAGCGGTCTCACCCCAGTTACTGGGCGCTCTCACAGGCACATAAGCGAGGTGTTGTTTCTGGTCTGTGTTGTTTTTAATTTTCCTCCTAGAAGCACCAGCCATTTGGATAGCACGTTAGAGGATTCTTTAATGCTCAGTATTTGTGTACAGAGGAGTGCTAAGCCAGGTCCAGGTCCACATGAAGCCATTCACCCAAGGACATGACTGTCCGTGGCATTCAGAGCAGGACACCTGGCGGCTGTACCCAGGCCACTCCCAGCACCGCTACAGAGGTTTTGCGTCCCGTTCACCCTGGCACTGTCTTCCCCACATCATTTTCTCTTTGACCCAGTTTCCTATTTATCATCTTACTTCATCTTTAATTCCCATTAAATCGTTTCTAGATTAAGGGATCTGATGGATAAGGGAGGATGGGGGAAATATGTGGATGAAAATCCTGAGTAGAAGCTGGAACTCACAAGCAGTATCAACCCGGGACATCACTGCGGCTAAGGAAAAACTCACAAGGAGCAGTGTGGCGGGAGGGTGCGAGTTGCTTTCCCTCAGCCCCGTCTCTGGGTTCTCCCTTCTTCCGTCAGGCCATCCCAATCCCGCTGAGACTTCAGCTTCACTCAGGTGTGTTTTATTCGTCTCCCATACCCCAGGAGGAAGTGACGGTAGAGACAAGCAGTCCTCAGCCAAACAAGATGGACAAGTTGATGGAGATCCTGAACAGCATGAGGAACAACAGCAGCGATGTGGACGCCAAGCTCACCTCCTTCATGGAGGAGGCCCAGAACTCCACCAACTCCGAGGAGATGCTGGAGGAGATCGTGCGGACCATCTACCAGAAGGCCGTGTCGGACCGCAGCTTTGCCTTCACGGCCGCCAAGCTCTGCGACAAGATGGCGCTCTTCATGGTCGAGGGGACCAAGTTCCGGAGCCTGCTCCTCAACATGCTCCAGGTAACCAGACACCAACAGCTGCTGCTCCACTCCCCTGCCCCTCCAACCAGGGTTATTGCTAGAGAGAGGGCTGCAAGTTCTGACGGCAGTTGAACTTGTCCCAAGTTCCTTGCCCGATTAATTATAGAAAATAAGAAGGCATCGAGGGGTGAGAGGTGCGCGGCTGGATTTGTGTGTGTTTGTGTGAGCGCTCCATGGTTACGAAGGACCAATATAATTTTATAGATGCGTTTTGTTCAGCCGGCCTTTCTCTCTTTCTATTTTCATGATAAGAGGCGAGTTATTGGCCCTGCGCTTTGACCTCTACGTGTCTGAGCAGTCATGAACTTGCTGCGGACCTGTCTCTCCCTCCTTTTCCTCTCTCCCACCTCTCCCTACCTCTCTCCCCCCCCCCTTCTTCTCCTTCTTCCTAAGGCCAGTCCCAAAAAGCTTGGCATAGCAGGGATAGCAAATATGTGGGTCAGGATAAGGACATCTGTCTGCTGATACGCTGAAATCCAAAGTGAAGAAAAGCATGGCAATCCAAGGTTTTCTTGACGCCTGGTCCCTTCCCACTCAATGCCCCTTTCCCTTCAGAGAGCTCCTCCCAGTCCTCTTGTTGTGTCCACCAGAGACCAATATCTAGCCTCAGTCTCACAGGCAAGTGTGTAATAAATGTGAGCCTGTGACCTCAGACTGAGTCCATTCCATCCTTCCCTGTTATGTATGGTAAGAGTTAACTAGTGACCCCAGATCTGGCAACATCAAAGATGGCACGGCAGCCATACTAGCCAGAATACCATGTATGGAGATTCTAGAAGAGAATAAATGTCTTTCGTATTACTATATCCAGCAGAGCACTTAAGATACAAACTGTGTCATAGGCCCACCTGGCAAAGCAATCCCCTGGGAGCGAGGGAGGAAAGTAGGGTGATAGAGCTAAAGAGACCACCCACAGTGAACAGGTGAGCAGGGTGACCATACACCAGGGTGTCCAAGCACTGCCACATCTGAGAGTCAAGCAGGCTCCCCTCATAATTGCACTTGACCAACAGAGGTACACAGGGCGCATGGTCGCCTGATTCATGGTTTGCCTTGTCCCTAAAAGCAGAAGAGAGATGACTGCTGGCCCACCTGCCTGTGGCGCGCTGGGCCATTCCTGTCCTCTTCTGCATGTGTCTCGCTGTCTGCAACCTGAGCCTCCCTGGCCAGCCTCAAGCTCCTCTCCAGCTCGAAGCTGTGATCGGGTTGCCATTCCTGGATCGCCCATGCTCCCCTGGTGATGAATTCCCGCATTACCTGAGGGATTTGCACATCGGCATGTTCCTCGCAGGCCGGAATGTCCTGGGAGAGGAGAGAGAGTGACAAACAGGCAGGAGAAGCCTGTCTGCCCCACATCGCCAGGCACAGGGGGAGTCGGGGACAGGATTGGCCTCAGGCTTGATTAGGAGATTTTGTTTTGTTTTGTTGTTTTCAGAGAAGGGTCAGAATAGAAGTCAAGTTCTAGACCGTGGCTGCTAGCTGTAAGAAATGCATGCGGCCCCACAGCAGACAGGCACACAGGCTTTGTGGCACCCAGGAAAGATAACTGGCGGCAGGGGTTACCCCAAGATAGGTTATTTCTTCTAGAGCCCCATGGCAAGAGCAATTTAAGTTGGTGAAATCCTATCGTGTGCCCTAGATAACCAGCCCTCATGGAATAAGTGTGCTGGGACACAGTCGGGTGACCAAAGCCTGAACTGAATGCTGGAAAACCAGGGGCTCAAACTGAACCAGGCATCAGCAGTCAGTGCCTCTGCAAGTTCCCACCCCCCTCGGGAAATGCTGCCAGACATGTCAGGGCCTCAGAAGTGGGCACAAGTAACGCCACATAAGCTGTACCCTTTTCTTACTGGCCCTGGATGAAGCAATCTTGGGTTCCCCTGACCTCACATTGTCACTCAGCGGTAGCAAACTTTTTGACCATCCCCAGAGGCCAGCTTATCCCAGGAGAACTCACATTCTGTCCCGTTCCCCACCAACACCCTACAGCCAGGCTGAGCCTCCGGCTGCACCCTAGTGGGCAAACTCCCCCATCTTGCCTAGAACTTCCTTTGGAATTCTCTTCTATCTAATCCTCAGCCCTTTGCCAGGACCACCTCAGACACCACTCCCCTGGGCAGTCTGCCAGAGTCTCCCACTCTATGTTCCTGCCCCAACACCTGTCTCCCTGCACTGACTGGATGTCCAAGGACACAGAGCAGCAATCTTGGAGCTAAGCCTTTGAATGCTTAAATGTATACAGGGAGATAGGAACTTCATCTCTGACCACAGGAACCCACAGCAACAAACAAGTGCATGCTTGCATTACCCTTCTTCCCCAGGCTCCGATGGGGTGGGCACTGCCTCTGCTGGGTGCAACCCTGTGTCTGGCTGGCCGCTCAGTGCTGGGGCTGGCAGGTCACGGTCATAGAGGAATGGCTATTGCAAGAGGAAGGCACTAGAAACTTCCTTCTCTCTTCTCTGAGTCAAGAACGGAACCCCAGGAGGCAAACAAGACCCACATTGTAAGCTCCAAGGGTGCACCCTCTTAGTGACCCATAGTAATGGCAGTAGGCCGTGTGCCTAGCTGGAGCCTTTGAGTTCTTCTCTAGGCCACCCCCTTCACCAGCTTCCTGTGAGCCAATGTGGGACCCCTCAGAAAGGTGGGACCAGAGACTTGGCCTCGACACTTGGGCTTCTGATGATTGGCCAAAGCTCTGTGGGCTATGAGGAAAATCTTAACTGTACCAGGTGAGAGGGGCTGGAGAGATGGCTCAGTGTTTAAGAGCACTGGCTGCTCTTCCAGAGGTCCTGAGTTCAATTCCCAGCAACCACATGGTGGCTCACAGCCATCTATAATGAGATCTAGTGCCCTCTTCTGGCCTGAAGGAATGTTGTATACATAATAAATAAATAAATAAATCTTTAAAAAAAAAAAAAAAACCTGTACCAGGTGAGGTGCTGGAGTACCCATCGATCCCTGATTACATGGCCGAGAAGAAGCCTGCTTATCTGCTGGGACCTCTGTTCCTTCCTGCATCCAAGGAGGTGGCAATTAAAGCAGGCCTTTCTGAGAAGCCTAATTCATGACCACTTTGCCACCCAAGCTGGGAAATCTAAAAGGAGAAACAGTAGACCTGGGGACTCGATCCACTTACCCTCTTCACACCTCTGAGAGAGTGTGCCTTCACTGCCCACAGGGCCCTTCCCTCCCTTCTTTCTCCCTGGAGCTCCTGATCTCCGTCCACTCAGTCCCACTTGACTCTGGATCCCCAGCCAGACATTCTGTCTGGCAGGCTCCGAGCCTGCCCTCATACTGTCTGACATGGCTGCCATACAGGCTCTGTGGCCCAGCTTGGTGACATGGACTGCAGTGGGGCCAGGTGTAAGGTGCCCTGTACACAGCCCTCCTCGCAGCTGTTTCTGGAAATGGCCCTCCCTGGCTGAGGGCTCTTTCAGTCTGGGCTTTGGCATGAGGAGTCGGCTTTGGCATGGCAGGGAGAGGGGCAGCCTTTAATGTGGTGAACGCTCTTACAGCAGACGCCCAAGGTTCCTGCCAGGTTGGGCTCCCGTGCCCACAAAGTGGAAAATGGGATGTGAGAAGATAGTCATAGGTCCTTCACAGATAGACTCCCTCCATCACCCTGTCAAGAAACCGGAAACTCTTACTTCCTTCATGAGTCCCATAGACCTCTTGTAGAGCCCATCACCAATCCATTCTCATATCTAAACCTGCTCCAGTGTTTTCCTTAGATGTGGGCACTTTCTTAGTAGTGTGCTCATAAGTAAATTTATTAAGTGGGCATTTCTTAAGTATCTATCATGTGCCAAGCCTGGAGTCTCCACCTGTGTTCCTACTGAGCTTCCGGTGATGTTGCCAGGTTGGTCCAGGGGTGTACTTTTTGGAAGCAAAGCATTGGGTAGTTTGCGAGAATAAGGTCACTTTCATGGCTGGGCAAACAAGGCACAGACCCTTACCCATATGGCTGCCCAGCGGGGGATGGAGGCGCCCAGCCTGAGAATTCTACACTTCAGGGGTTCTGCAGAAGGAGGCTCTCAGTCACTGTTTATTGGCTCACATAGAGAGCTGCGGCTTCACCCTGGGGTCCTCCTCAGACCAACTGAATGAAGTTCTCCAGGCACAGACCTGGGCATCGTATCGTAAGGAGCTCATCAGGCCATGTGACGTAAACGTCACTGCCAGGAAGATGACCCAGAGACACTAGGACTGTCCACCATTGTCACTTACCAACCAGCCTCCCACACAGTGCACCCGTGAAAACTAGCTTTCAGGTGCTGGGCTCTTTGCTGAGCAATTTGGAGGACCCGGACTAGGCTGGTGGGAAAGCTTAGCTGTTGACAGAATGCCTTCACCTCCAACCTCATCTCCCTTCCGTGAAGGGGCTGGGCTCCTCATCGCAGGGACCCTTTCTCATACTTTTTCTCCCTCACCCTGGAAAGCCGGAGAGACCCTCTCCTCTTCTCCCTCTGGGTCCCTCTGTTCCCTGCTTGAAACTTCCTGTTTCCTTTTCTTTTGCCTCGGCCGTTTGTGTTTTAGGAGAAGGGCCTCACTCCCACCCCCAGTGCTGACTAGGCCACCCAATAAAGCTGGCAGCAGCCACCTCTGTGGCTCTGCCCTGCCCGTGAGGCTCCCAGATCCTTCCTGTGCCAAGCTAGCCAGCTTCTACACATTGATGGTTTCCACTCCTTGGAGGCTGCAGGCTGCTCTGGACCAAAGCAACCAGAAAGCTCCCGTGGTGCCTGCTCATCAGGGAGTTGCGGTGCCGTCCCAGGGAAGATGAGGGCTCAGGTTTCATGGGGAAGGAAGAATGAGTGTGCCTCTTTTTATGGGACCTTAGGAATGACAGGAATCAAAGGCCTGAGCCCCCTCCACCCAGTCCTGCCTGGTCACCGCCCTCTGCCTTCCCCTTGAGCTCAGAGAGGGCTCTTTTGCCTAGATCTGGTTGGGCAGTGCAAGTTCAAGTCCTTCTCTGTTGAAATGTGCGTGCCCTGTTTAGCCAAGAGGTGTCTGCATCTGAGCTATGCAGAGAGAAGTATTATTAGAGCAGGCATCAGTGGGCCTGTAACTGAACCCAGCTCTCCCTAGCAACCGTTGCCAACAACACATCTAACAGAAGGATGTGATACCTTCTTTTGAAAAGGGGGGAAAAGGAACCAACCCTCTTCATCTGGACCAAGTCATAAACACAGCGGGGCTGTTGTGCAAAGACAACGCAAGATCGGAGTTTGGCACTTGGCCAGATTTCAAAATAAATTGCTCTCCACTGGTACCTTCTAGAGTATAGCCTTTTAGAAAGCTGATGTCCAGCTAGAGAATGGACACTCAAAGTTTCTGGACCGGTCACTGTTCAGCATTGTGTTGGGCGTATGACACAGACTGGCTCAGTTGGATGGTGCTTCTGTGGGGTGTCTGGGAATGTCTTCCATTCTGTAAAGATTGGGGGATAGAGTCCTCTGATCTGGCTGCTCTTATCAAGAAATCAATCTACTGCCTTAAGCCCCAAAGATACTCGTTGGCCGTCATATCCCTTAGAAGTATGTGTGGACCTACTCCTAGCCTGCTTCTCTGAGTCCACCACCCCTGTCCTGAGGCCGAGTCACCGGCTTGGGTGGAGGAACCAGACCGTTCCTTCAACCGATTGTCAGAGAAAGCTCTCCTGCTCTCTGGCTCTCTTGGTTTCTGGAAATGTAAAACATTCTCTGTATCCTAAGTCCAGTGTTAGCAATCCTTATGTTCTACAGAAGAAGAAAGGGCAGGGCTGCCTATGGTTCTGGAGGTAAGCAGTTCTGAGCTGAGGACTTCTCAAGGGCAAGAGCCCTGGCTGAGTTATCCTTCTCCGGCTCCTGGCTTCATGACTGGTCCATGGCAGATGCTCAGTAAAATGTCTCACTGCCCAGAAAGTGATGGAGCATTGAGTTTGGGGCCCCAGTGCTCCTTGGGGCAGAAGCCCATTCCTATGTGATTCCCAGGTGGGTTCCCCCTACACACACACACACACACACACACACACACACACACATAAACACACACACTTGCACGCACACACACACACACAAATGCACTCATACACACACATAGGAAATGTGTGTGATCTCAGCTCTGAAGTAGCTGTTTGGGCTCCTATTCCCATCCCACATCCCAAGCAGGGCAAGAGTTGGGAGCTTAGGGAAATCCATTCCATGAAGCCATCTATGGGGACTGCAAAGTCCTAGGGAAGGGCAGGATTCCCCTGTCCTGTCAGACTGCCCAAAAGAATGTTCTTTTCCAACCCAGTCCATGTCACCACCTTACACTCTGTCTCTCTGCCTCCCTCCCTGCTTGCTGCCACACCCACAGCTGAGTCCATGTGCACTCTAAGCATGTAAACTAATTTTAATGTTGGCTCGGCTGGGCATGCCCAGGAGAGGATTGCATTGTTCTGAGCATTCCAAAGCTGGAGCAGGAGCCTTGGACCATCACCACACACGCTCCCCTCCAAGGCTGTTGGAGCCAGCAGGGACAGGACGGGGCTAGCAGACGGTGCCAACCCTTCCCCACAGGCAGGCCACAGAGGGTGATTCCCTAGGCCCACAGAGGGTCTTGTTTTCTCAAAGGCCTGGCCTCTGAGAACCCTCAGGAGTTGTCTGCCCACTCTGGAATGCCAAGCTTAGGGAGGGGCATGCAGAGCTGGGACACTCATTGGCAGCCCACAGCAAGCTTGCCTCATGTATCCCAAGAGACGGGTGGTCACAGGAGCTTGGACCTCTGCAGAGTCTGTGGCAGGCTAGGGCCCTGACTGGGAGAGCTGATGCCTGTCTCCACACCCAGCCCTTAGCCATGCTGGAGCCAGAGCAGGTCAGAGCCATGTACCTTGCTGCAGGCGCCTTGTCTGTCCTCTAGTGGGGAGTGAGTAGATTTTATCTGCTTTTTCCTCCCCATTGTGTTTGTCTCCTCCCATCTTTATTGAGCGCCTGCTGCATGCTAAGGTAGGCCTGGTATATGAGCCATTTCAGTAAAGACTCTCTAGCTCTCTTGCCTCTGTTAAAATTAGTCAGGGGTACCAGCCAGGTCTCGAGTATTCATTCAAGGAGCGAGGTCAGTATTTAGGCCAGATCTCTCTGACTATTCAATGGAGGGGGTAGAATGAGGACAAGGTGGCTTCTTAGGGCACTGAGAGGCTCTGGAACTCTGGGGTGCTCAGTAGGACAGAGCCACTGATGATTTGACACTAGGCTTGGTGGCAAGTACTTACAGTCTTAGCCTTTGGGAGATGGAAGCGGGAGGGGTGTGCATTTGCAAGAGCAGCCTGAGCTGTGTAATAAGGTCTAAGCCAGCCTGGACAGCAAGGCAGCACCCCTTCTCAAACCAAGCAGAACTAGGCCACTGGAACAAACAGCCGCCCTTTGAGTCCTAGGTCTCTATGCAGGACTTCTACTCTGGAGCCTGAGCTGAGACCCTGGGAGCTTAGTACTGCGGTGGGGATACCTACTGCCTCCTCTACTGAACTGAGTCTTTGAGACCCATCTTGATACTAGTTTCTGCCCTGGAAAAGCCGCCCTGGGCTTTGGTAGAGACTGAATGAGTGTGTAGCCACCACTCTCAGCCTGAATCTAGGCCCACGGTGACAGCTACTGCATGGGCACCCAGTTCTGGAAAGCAGGAGACCTGACTATGACCAGGCAAAGATCACCCTTTGCTTAGGGCCTGAGACACATCTCTCCTTCCCTGCAGATTCAGTATTGGATAAGATTGTGATGGGTGCTTGTAAAACAATGATCTTAAGGATAGGCCTGGGGACCTGACTAGTTTGCTCTTCTCGCTTTCCTGGTCTCCCAGCCAGAGACCCCCAGCCAGAATATTACCTGTGTCAAACCATTTCTTGTTTTGTTTTGTTTTGTTTGTGTCTGACCCAAGGTTTCAGTCCATAGCCCATCTGGCCTTGATCTTTCAATCAATCCTCCTGCCTCCTTCAGTGAGTAGATTTGCTTAAGCTCTTGCTGTCTTGAGACTTTGTGTCTTGGGGATAAAGAATTATCCATGTCCTACCACCAAGTGACATAATAGTGTGTTGTGCCCGTTCTGCTGTTACTGTAGGGCAGAGCAGCCTCAGGTGGACCAAGTGATGGTGCTTGGGTGCCTGCCACTGAAGGGGGCACATGGTGTTCTGTTTTTCTAGTCCCTGGGCCCAGAAAGCTGTCCCTGGTCAGGGACTGTCTCACCAATTACCCATATTCCTGGCAGGCCGTGTTCTCTTCTCTCTTCCCTGCACACCCTCACCTCCCACCCCGGCTCTGTTTTCCCGGCTAAATCCCCTGAGAGAACTTGGCCAGAAGCGTCCCTGTCTGAGGCTGCCAGGCAGGTCCTGCAGATAAGTGGGTTATCGGAGAAGGTGGCTCAGGTGTCCCAGGCCCCAGAGGGTCACCCCTGGCTGGCTGGCAATTCACCCCCAGCACCTCCTCCTACTGTTGTTCCTTCACCCAGCCAGGCAGGCAGGAGACAGCAGATCCCTTCCCACCACCTGCCTGAGGCAGCCACTGGGAATTTGAGCTACTGCTAAGCGACTCCAGATCAGCGCATCTCAACCCTGCCCGGGCACCGCCACCCCAGACAGGGCGCCTCTACCTGCTGTGCCACCACTGGAGAAGCTGGCACCAACTGGCCAGTGGAAAAAATCTCCCTGCAGTTATGTAACTGCTCCCCAGGCTGCCCCTGGCTACCCACCAAGGCTCCTTGGCCACCCTCAACCACAGAGGGAGAGCCGCGCCCTGAAGGGAAGGGTGCCTCTTCATAAAAGGAAATCACTAGTTTGTTCTATTATGAGACCCTCTTCTGGGTCCCTCCTCTGGGTCCCACCTGTGTCAGGCCCATGGAGACTGAAAGAACTTGAAGAATTAAGGGTGCAGCTGAGCCCTGAGTGAGAACTCTGGTCAAGGGACCAAGCAAATCAAAGCCAACAGGGCGGCATGATTTTAAAGAGGAGAGGAAAGAAAAAAAGCACCCTATATAGTTATTTTTTTCAGCATTTTTTTAAATGATGGTCACAGGCAACATAAAATCAACCACTCGAACCATTTCTAAGGTACCAACTCAGCAGCACCAAGGCGCTCACAATGCCAAGCAACCCCCAAACCTAAGTCCTATTCTCACCAAACAGGAGCTTCCCAGCCCACTGACCTCTGCCTCTCTCCTGCCTCCAGAGATTCCCCACTCACACCACACACACACACACACAATCGTGCGTACCATATTTCTCCTCTTTTCTGAATCCCCCTTATTTCACGTAGCATAATGGTTTTAAAACTTCACTCTTATGAGAGCTTCTGTCAGATTTTCTCCTTTACGTGGCTAAATAGTATTCCGTTGTGTGTATATACCATATTTTGTTCCTCTATCAAATAGACACTTGAGATGTTTCCTTTCGACTTCTGTGATCAATGTTGCTATGAGCATGGATGTACAAGCACCAGAATCCCTGATTTGATTCCTGTGGGTGTCTATTAAAGGTAGAGTTACTGGATTGTATAGAAATTTTATGTTTAACTTTTTGAGGAACTGCCAAATGGTTTTCTGGGCATTTTTATGGAGGAAATGTAATGAATTGAGATGCAAAGAAATTACATGAGTAAGGGAGAGTGAAGGTCCTTGTTACCTGGCATCAAGCTGAGAACTGGATGGAGTCTGTAAGATAGTCCAGCTAGAGACTGGAGAGGCAAGACTGAGATGGAGGGGGGGAGGGCCTTGGGCTCCCCATAGGACAGGGTAACCTGCACCATCTTGAGACTGGAGAGGCAAAGGGTTTAAACTAGTGTACCTAGGGAGCTAATGTGGGCTCTTGGGCTGCACAGTTGCAGAATTCGTTTTAAAACTCCACAGACCAGTATAGACCTGAAGGTTCAATATAGATTATCCAGTTCAGCTCACTCATATAGATAAGAAACCAGGAGCCCTGGGAGTTAATGGAGATGTAATGGATAGTTATACGATATTATGCTTCTAAGCAACCTACGTTAGAGATCTTACTGTGTTGTTTGTTTTGATAAAAAATAATTTGTATTACATTTAGAAAGAGTATTGCGTGTATGCATGCATGCGAGTGTGTGTTGTATCTGTGTATGTTTGTATATATCTGTGTATGCTCATGTGTATAGTACCTGTGATACATGTGTATATATGTTATATATATGTCATATCCGTGGATGTGTGTGTATATGTTGTATCTGTGGATGTGTGTATATATGTCGTATCTGTGTATGCATGCATATAAATGTTGCATCTGTGATTATGTGTGTGTGTGTGTGTTGTATCTATGCATGCCATAGTGTGATTGTGAAGGTCAGAGGATAGCTTTCAGCAGTTAGTTCTCTCCTATGTGGGTCCTGGGGATTGACCTTAGGTTATCGGCTTTGGCGGCAATCACCTTTACCTACTGAGCCATCTTGCCAGCTCTAATCTAGGAGTTTTGAGGAGTCATGGTATTGCCTGTGAAGGAAGTATGCAAAGATTGGCACTCACCCTGCCAAAGTCTAAACTTCATGCAGACTTTACTCCCAAGTCTCTTGGGAGCCCAATGCTTGGCCCTGGCAGGTAGAACTGCAGTGCTTCATTCCCAGAAGCTAGACGCTGGAACTGTGCACTGTGTAGACAGCTGACCAGTGCCAGAAATATAGATCTGTTCCCTGCCCCTCGGCAGGCGCCCTGAGAGCTTCTAGAAGGATAGACTAGTCATGTCAAAGTCTGTGAAGCCCCGTATAAACAGGCTTCCCCAGCCAAGGGCACACAGCCTGCATTCTAGAGGGGACTTCAAACTTACAGCCTTCTGACCACATGTGGGAGGTGACTGGGGAGACTCAGTATCTCTGGCTACAGCCCTAATCAGGAAGTGAGTGGACAAGAGAGGGATGGAGAGGACAGACAGACAGACAGACAGACAGACAGGATAACTTTTTGCATAGCGAGGAAGAGTGCCACATAGGTCACCAACTCAGTGCTACAAAAGAGTGTCTGTGCTCACTGTTTGCAGGCAGTGCCCTAGATAATGAGGCCCCTTTGCAGAGACAAATGCTAGCCCAGCTCCCTAAGGAAAGAAGGGCATAGTAGATACAAGGGCACTGGGTGGGGTATGCATCATCTCTGCCTCCATGACTCCCACCCAGACAGCACTAGGTGAGCAATCCTGTTGTTTTTTCCAACATGGACTCACCTGCTGGGTAGCCCCTCTGCCCTGGAGAGAAGATAACATGCCACCAAGAAGCCCACAGACACAGGAACCTGTTGTACCAACCAAGCCCTGGGAAGTCAAGGTTAAGATGAAGGCTCTTGCACACCTCCAGGCCCCCATCCCTTGCTGCTTTGCACCTAATCCTTGGGTTTAAAATGTTTTCCAGTGGACCAGAACTGGAGCAGGAGTTCAGAACCTTAAGAGAGTAACAGGCGAGTGCCTTACTGCCCCCCCCACCCCATCGTGATTCTATCTGGTCTTCAGAGAAAGATGAGTGTCCCATTAGAGACAGGGAGCCACCTACAGGGAATGCCATGCCCTCTGGATCCTCAAAACAAGCCCCAAGTAAGAGAGTAAGTGATGAGTTTCAAACACGCCCGTTTGAAGCATTGGGACAGATGTGTTCAGGTAAAAACAGTGCCCTCCTGGGATGGTCACCCATGTTCCCCAAGTGACCACTATCTTGACAGGGCCCAGCTGGGACCAGGCATATTGTGAAGGGTCTGTAAGCCACCACACCACAACACCATGTTCTCATCAACTAAGCAAACAGAAACATGCAGCTTGGGTGGCATTTGAAGATGACCCCACTCCAGCAAAAGTTCCCAGACACTCATAGAATAAGCGTGTTGAGTACTCCCAGGTTCATTGGCACTGTGCACCCAGAATTCATACCTGCCGTGTTTTCTGCTGGACATCGGTCACCATGTCACTCTAGGAGTTTAACAAACAATCTAGCCAGCCATGGTGGTACACGTCCTGCCAGAATTTAGGAGGCCGAGGCAGGGAGCAGGGGTTGTTGAATTTGAGGCTAGCCTGGGCTGCATAATAGGACCCTGCCTCAAAACCAAATGAAACCAATCTGACTAGAGGAATAAAGTGGAATTAGAAGCAGAGTCCTTTGAACTCAGCCTGCTGAGCCATAACGACCTACTTACTACCTAAATAAACGGCTGGAGCAGCCAGGCACCAGCCACCGTCCCCTGACCCCAGTGTGGTCCCGTCAGAACCTGCAGTCAGCTAACCATCCAGTTAACTCTTCAGTCAGCTGGGATCTGATAGCCTGTCTCACAGCCCTGTTCCCTGTACCAACCACTGTGGGGACGGTCCTGTCATTCTGTGTGTGCTCTCTGAAGACTTGCCTCTGCAGATGAGAATTCTGAAAATTCCCTAATGCATCTTCTTGCCTTCCTGGAGGAGGAGACCCAGCCTTTCACGGCCCTGATGCCCACACACAAGCCCAGGGTCACATACACACTGAGATTTGGGGTGGATTCAGCCACAAAGACAGCTCTGGGTGGGGGGTGGCACGTGCTAAGCATAGAGGCCCAGCTGGAGTCCTGAGCTCTGCACTGTTAAACTGGCCTGAGGGGAGGGGATGATTATTCTCCACCAGTTGCTCAGAGCGTCATTGTAAAAGTCTTAGGTAGGATCAGGCCTGTAAGCTGTGGGAGGAAGAGGCTCCTTGGAGGAGGTGGCCCCAAAGAGAGGTAGGAGACTAGGGTCAAAGTTCAGACTGGCACGTGGAGAAGCCTGAGGGAGTAGGGCCAGTGGGGGGAGGTGTGTCCAGCCCAGAGGGACGCTGCCCAGCCAGGCCATGACCCTGGGCAGAGTAACCACACTGGCCCGTTCATCCTGCTGGCGCCAGCTTCCCACGATTTCAAGCCAAGGCTGCATTTTAATCCAAAACTCAGACTTCTACCTCAAGAGTTGTAAGCTTTCTGCCAGCCTCGGACCTCAGGCAGTATGGGGGGGTTTGGGGCTAGTCAGGGCAGGCTGCTCATCTTAAACCCAGGCCAGACTTAGGGGAAGGGTCCAAACCCCAGGTCTTCACCCAGCAGGTGGCATCAGGAGTCTGGCATCATCCTGCTAGAGAGGTCCAGTAAGAGGCTGGCCTTGCCTCCTGTGGAGAAGCCCCTCCCCAGCCCCAGCACATAGCTTCTATGCTCCCTAGAGAGATCCTGGGGAGACTGGAAGTCTGGAGCCAGCCCCTTGCCCAGCTGCCCCTGCCAGCCTAAGTGTACCTATGAGGAAAATGAGGTCTGGTCATGGGTATCGGGCCTTGTGACCACTGCTCATCCCCTAGTGCCTGGAACTTGTGAAGGTCAATTGGAGGTCAAAGATGGATAGCCTCAGAAACACGCTGGGGACGGAAAGGGAAGACAGAAAGTCCTCAGGGTGCACTTGTCAGACTGACTACCAGGAGCCAGGGTTAAAGGGTTGGCCCTGGAGGAGGCATCCTCAACTGCAGAAGGTGAGGTGTTGAGTATATGCACAGCCTCAGCCAGTTCTTGTACCCTTCTGGAGGTTTCTTCACCCATAAAGTAAGGGGGCTAGAAATCCTTTCAAAGGCCCCTTCGAGCTTATTCCAAAGCCTACACACTACCCCACCATACTGCCATTCCTTTCCCCCACACACCCACCCTGTCTGGCCTGCTTTGCCCACATTTCCTTTGGCAGCAGCCCTGGGTCAACAGAACAGCCTGCAGGGGGCACCAGCACACCAGGCGGACCTCACCTGCCTGCAGTCAGCCCCAGCACTTGGGCACCCAGAGAGGTTGTCCCACAAGGGTTTAAACCGTGTGAAGGTGACTCTGGCATCTATTCTGTCAAGAAACTTGAGACTGGGGACTGGGCCGGAACCTCCATAAAGGGTTTCATGGGAGCCTCCACAGCAGGCTGGCATCCCATTTATACATATGGTTCTTGGAAGCCACAGGCAGGTCACAGAGGTGGCAGGTAGCTAGAAAGAAGGGTCCTGGTTCCCCAGGGACAGTATTTGTCCAGAGATAACACTGTGCCCAGCTGCCCTAGGGGTCCAAAGCACTAATGAGCTCAACCCCTGGAGGCTGCGTATTTCTAGCGAGGACAGCTTGGTTTGTCTGGCACTCACTGTTCTCCTCAGACAGCGGGAGGAGGTGTGACGATGGGCCTGGCTGTCAGGAGTCCTCCCCCACTGTGACAGAAGTGGACAGGAATCTCAGAGATGAAGAACAGTCTGAGACCTTGGGATAAGACAGGCTGTAGCCTCCTAGGCCTCCCCACCTTGAGGAGAGAGAGTCAAGCAAAGGGGTCCGGGGGGGGGCTTCTCTTCTAGAGCAGAAGCTCCCTGCCCTAGGCTCGGCTCTTATCAGGCCACCCTAGGTAGCCCTAGCCAGCACTGCCTTCCAGCACACATTCCTGAACTGTGGAACCTTAGGTCCCTAGGGATGGGCAGCTGGCAGACTCCTGCATTTTAATGCCACCAGTTTGTGCCAGGGCCTCTGTTCGATGACTGTGTGATGTGGAACCTTCTAGTGAGATACTTCAGCAGCCCACTTTGTTAGTCCTAAAGTAGATGGCAAGAAGACTTGGGACCCCAGGATTCTAGAAGTGCCTGCAAGTGTCACGGCAGCCAGTCGCTATGACAACCCACAGCCTGTCTTTTGATTCAAGAAGCCAGGCAGTAAAATGAAGTTGCTTTGCAGACCCCTTAACTGTTCAGATCCAAGCATCTGCTGTTTATAGAACCTACCGGCCACTGGTGTAGAGCCGGAGCTCATACTGCCCCTTCTTACCTATATGGTCCAGGGAAAACTGCTCTCCCTCCCTGGGCCTCATTTGACAGAGGCGGTTTGAACCATGGGTATGTCGGCATGATGATACAGAGCTGTATCCTAAGCGTCTGCATTACAGAGGGGAAAGGAAACCCCAGGAAACCTGGGAAATAAACATAGTCATACGACTAGTAGAAACACTAGGAACTACACGCTGCCACCTTAGAACGCACTGTCAACTGAGTACCCATGACCAGAAACACACTTAGGGGTCAGTGAGGCCCAGGGAGGCCAGGTACAGGCAGAAGGCAGGTGTGTCATTGAGAACGACTTTCAGAACCTCCTCCCCCAAACTAAACAGTACCTATGTGCTGTCCCGCCACCATCCTGAGACCTAAGACTATGGAGACTGTGTAGGGTTGAAGTCTGTGTCCACACTCCCTGTCTTCCTGGAAAGCAGAAAGGATCCCTCTCTAGCAATGAAGAGTCAGCAAGCTGACCTGCCCGGGTTTCCCCGTCCTCTTCTTTCTGTGGTCCATGGTCCATATGATTTATAAAGGCAGGAAATGGAAACGGTTTGGTTTGTTTGGGGGACTGGAGGCTGCAGGTATGGGTGGCAGGGGGGTTGCAGGTAGCATGGATTCCCACTTGTCTTTGAGTAGCCTACTGCATGGTCCAGGAAGGCCTCCTGCAGAAGCCCTGAGGAAGTGGGTCATTTGTCAGATGGTGGTGTACCCTTTGTTGCCTGTACACACACCTTTAACTGTGTCTTCCTCTTTACTCCCAAACCCGCAAGGCTAAGCCTATGCTGTAAGAAGAGCTACAGGCAGACAGACAGACAGACAGACAGACGACAGTGAATACTGTGTACTCTTAATGATTGGGGGCCATGGAATATTCGCACAAGCAGCCTGAGTTGCCCAGACAAAGAGCTGCCTTGTCCAAAGCTTTCTCGGCCGCTGTGGCTATGCCTTTTATTTTTAAACAGCCCCCATTGCTATGTGATTTGTCATGACCCCATCCATTTCGGTGGCTGTGGCTGCATTTCAGAACGGGGTGTTAAGTGGCTCAGGACTCAAAACTGGAAAGATCAGAAGGGGCTCCGTGGAGGGCGAGGGACAATACTGCACGTTCCACATACACACCTCTGTAGCCTCAGCTTGTTAGCATGTATCTTCTCCCTGCAAACTTGGCAGGCCAGCGCAGACACCTTGGCTCCTCTGCCTGATAAAGGGGAAGTTTTCGTGCCGGGTACTTGAACATACACAGATACGGTGGTGTGGGGCTTGCTGTCGGCTCCCCATGCTTCCTCCCCCAGCCCGACCGAGCAGCCTGACAGTGGGAGCTAGTTGACAGAAAAGCCCCAGAGGGACAAACTGGCCAGAGGCCAGCTCTGTTTCACAAGCATC
The DNA here is from genome assembly GCA_028555095.1 of Dicrostonyx torquatus. Taxonomy (NCBI): domain Eukaryota; kingdom Metazoa; phylum Chordata; class Mammalia; order Rodentia; family Cricetidae; genus Dicrostonyx; species Dicrostonyx torquatus. The sequence continues at coordinate 14,513,103 of JAQHUG010000004.1, forward strand.
TATTGAGCACCCTATGTGTGGTGAGGGACAGAGTAGTAAGGAAGGACCCAAGGAAGGAGGGAAATGCATCCATCCCTTCCATGCTCCCGCTCCCTCTCTCATCCCACTCCTTCTCTGGCTGGCACAGTTTTCCTCCACTTAGATCTCAGAAAGCCACACACCCAAAAAATGTGCCGGGGTGGGCGGTCACTAAAGGCCATCACAGGGCTCCTCTTCTCTTTCTGTCAGTCTCCCCAGTGACCCCAAAGGGCTCGCTTGCAAAACTTTGTTCTCTGGACTTTGTGTTTTCCCCATCTGCTCTACCCTCCTAGCTCCTGCTGGCTCGGGCCCCAGCGCCAGCCCCTGTCTGTCCCTGCAAACACAAGTCAGCTGTGTGTGCAGACAAAGCTTGCAACTCCGTGGGGGGCTGGGCCAGGCAGAAGGGACATTTCCAGGGAACTCTGGGGGCAATGGCTGGGAGGGCAGAGGCGACCATCTGATTAGCAGGGACTCGGCGTCACAGTCTAGGGCAGAGAGGGTGCGGGGGCCTTGGCCGGTCCCCAGGGGCCAGTGGCTGTGGGTGGTGACCAGGGGAGGCAGCCAGGCTGGAAGAAATCTGCTGTTTGAGAAGTGGAGGAAACCGGCTGGAGCGGAGAGATAACAGCGTGTTCTCTGTGTGTCTGTGTGCGTCTGCGTCTGCCGGCGAGGGCGACTGGAGCCAGGCGGTCTGAGGCCATATCTAGTGAGATTTTTGTTCTGGGTTGTGAAAGTGACCCATGGAGCCAGCAGCAGGGTTCAGGGCCTGGGAGAGAGGACACGTGTCCCTGGCCTCCTCCCCGTGTCTTGTGCTAGTCTCCCCTCCCTCCCTTGGTCAAAGAGTAGAAGGCGGGGGCAGTGTCCTTAGTACAGAGGAAATAGTACAAAGGCACAGCTTTCAGCTTGATTGAGCCACTCATTTGACATATGAACTCGAATACTTCCCCTAATATTTCTGGCTGTCTCAGTCTCCTCACCTATAAAATAGGCATTATTTCTGTCTTCCCCTGCATTGCCCGCAGGGTGGTTGGGAAGTTCTTATGAAAAATAAGCCTGTGAAAATAGTTTGCAAACTGTAGAGTGCCACATGTAAAGAGGCAAAATGATGAGTCTGCCCTGGGCTGCTTAGGAAGACTCGGCCAGAGCACCTTGCCATGGGAGGGAAGGGAGGGAGTGTGAGATAAGGACCCTAAGGCTCCTGGAGCCACTGAGAGTCTGAGAAGGTAAGGAACCTGGCAGGAAGAACTCTCTCCTGGGTGGGAGGTTCATTCCCAGCTCACTGAGTCAAGGGACAGATGGCCTGCGTCAGGCATGGGCTTCTCCAGGGAGATGAGAAAGCTAAACGAAGACCCTTGCCCATAGCAGCCAGGGCTCTGCCTTGCCTGGGACAGCTACTCGGAAATGTGGGGAAGCCCCTTGCCTTCTTCTCTTAAGCCGCAACTGCCCAAGGAAGCCAGGTCACCTTCTCGCTCCCCCATATCCCCGACCTGGAAACCAGCCAAATGATGTGGAAACTCAGAAGGAGCTGGCAGGGGTGGCAAGACTGAGTCTGTGAGTCTGAGAGAAGCTGAGCTATTTAAAGCATGCAGTGTGGGGGTGGGGTGGGGGAGCATGAATGCCACCTACCCCAGGGGCCCCCTAACAGCTTGTAGGCCTGGCCCAGATGCTGTACCTGAGGGCATCTGTGCAGCTGATATGGCATAAAAGGGCAGCTCAGCCTGGCTCAGGAGCCCCTCCTGATCCTCCAAGCTGAGCTGATCCGGCCACTTGGTCCCCTGTGCCTTATAAATGAGGCTGGTATTTCGAGGAGGAATATATGACTGCAGCCCCAGACTTAGAGGGCCAGTAGGCAGAAGCAGAACCAGGAGTTTTGCCTAGTTGGCACACTCTAGGTTACTTTTTTACCTTTTATATGCCCTGTGGCCAGCTACCTGTCTTGAGTTCTGAGCCCTTAGTGAACAGTGTTCTTCTCTCTGCACCGGGCCCACAAAAGCAGGCTTCATAGATACAAAGTACCACTTAGGCCACACAAGCAGGAGCAGCTGAGAGGACCTGAGCAGAGGGCTTTTCCACAAGTCGGCATATGGATCAAAGCTGTTCTGACCCTGCAGCCGTGGAGGAGTGTCCAGAGGCTCGCCCACCACTCTGTCTGGGAAGGGCTGGCCCTTGCTCTGAGACTGTGGGCCTCCTCTTGTCTTGGCACTAAACTTCCCTTTCTTTTATGAAGTGATGGATGGGCACTTTAAAAAAAAAAAAAAGACATTCTTAGTAAAATAAAGTGTTGGCAACTCTTATAGAGCCTGGGACTCTGGTTCCCAGGACAGCAGTTTGCCAGAACTCAGCTATCCTGGGCACTGAGCAGTCCCAGAAGTAAAGGGATTTGCCGAGGGCAGGATGCAGCCTGGGGTGCTACTGTCTGGGCCCTCAAACCCAAGGTTGTGTGCCCCGGTCTAGTAGTTACTTCCGCTTCACAGCGAGGATCTCCATCCAACCCCACCCCTCTTCTCTCACCATGTGACTTGAGATTCAGCATCACTGCTACAGGCTGCATGCTGCCATAATGCATACAGTACAAGATACTATCCGGACCGCTTGTCTCGGCACATGACATGGTGACCTCAGAGCATCTCTTTCATATTCACGTTCCCTGTGTCCTATTCCCCAAACAGGCCAACTCTGGCAGGCTCACGTTGCTTGGTGGACATACGGATGTCCGCACAGAGCTGTGCCCATTTATCAGGTCAGCACCACCATTTGGCAGGTAGCATTCTAGCAACAAACAGAAAAGATTCTCTTCTACTGCTGTGGCCTTGTCACTGAAGGGGGGATATAGAAAGACAAGTTCGGCCATTGAGTGGGATCACAGAGGCATGCTGGAATACTCTGAGGATCTCATAGAGACGGAAGATAGACAAAGGGTGGCCAGTGGTCGGCGCCAAATGAAGAAGGGTACAAAGAATATGTATCAGGCCAACAACTGAGCAGAGGTGAAGCAAGACAGAGCCGCGATTTTTCCTGAGCACAGTGTGCACAGGAACAGAGGTGGCTGGGCAGAAGGAGGGGCTGGAGCCATGTTGGAAGGGCCATTTGCCCTACCCAGGAACAAGAAGCAGACCTGTGGGTCCCTGACCACTACAAAGCATTGGTAAGGAAAAGGACGAGGATTCCTGACTGGCATTCTCAGGGCGCTCTCTGCAATAGGATGGACAGCTAGCTGGGGGTCACTGCCTTCTCTGCACAGACCATGTTCGCAGAGGGAACCTGAAAGAGCCAGGATAGGCATAAGCAGTGACAGCAGAACCAAGGTCAGGGGATCCACCCAGGAGAGGCAGACTCTGGTTGAAGGTGAGAAGCCAATGAGGGGGCACTTGGAGGTTTCCAGCTTGGGCACAGCATTCTGAGCAGCAGGTCTCTTGGGCAGAATGATCACCCACTCCTGTGCACGTGAACAAACTCTCTCCTGGGCCGCATTTAGCTCGGGACTTTTATGCAGGTCAATCCAAATGACAACCACACTGGGACTTGGGAGTGAGGATGCTGAGCCTGGAATTGCTTGTCTAAGGTCCTCCAGACTCCATAGTACCTTCCTTCTTTGCAGGATGGGGTACACCTGTACCCCCCCCCCCGCCGCCGCATTCAGTTCTTTGCAAGTGAGGAGCTATAAGGAGCTCTGTAGGGCAAGGAACTGAAGGGGACAAAGTACAGTCCCTGGCAGAAAAGCCTCCCCTGCAGCTTAACTCTCAGGACAGAACTGATTCTCACCCTGGAAGAACAGAGGGCCATTTGCCTCTGCTTCAGGTAGCCCCAGGACTCTCTGAGCCCAGCAGGGAACAGTGGGAAGGGGCTTGGACTGTAGCCACATTCCTGCATGGGTTCAGGTCTCAGCTCTGCTGCTTAGAGGTTTGGTGACTTTAGCCTAGTGTCCTGTTCTGTCTGTGCCACAGTCCTTCACCTGCTCTCTCAGATGGCTGACAGGAATGAAAACAGTGCCCTGACACATTGTAAACACTCAATAAATAGCCAGGGTTCGGGGGGATTACTGTTGTCATTGTGCGGTTATTCAGTGCTGAGCAGACATCAGATAGGGCATGCCCCAGCCAGGGACAGGTGAACATTCTAGTTGGCTGTTGACTGTCTTTTCTTATGTCAGAATTCCTGGCCTACAGAATCCATGCCTCGAACGCCAAAGGAAAAGAAGGCTCGGGCCAGCTGTCATCCTTTCTGGTCTTACCCTAGCAGAGCCTATAGGCTGTCCTTTCCCACCGTGGCCCCTTGCCACCCCTTCTCCCATCCGCCTGACTCTAGAGAATCCTGCTGCCTGGGGTGGGGGTTAGAGCTTGGGGTGAACGACCTCCGAGTTTCTTGGCAGCAGTAAAGTCCCTTCCATTATCCTTTCACTCAGCCTGGGCCTCCGCAGGGGACCGCAGTCCGTCCATATGGTTCACCTAGCCGACTGGATGAGGGTCCTGGGGCTGGGACTTTGTTTGAGGCCTCCAAACCATTGAGGCAGGGGCGGGGCCCATGTCAGGACAACAGCAGTGCTTTTAACTGGCTCTCTTTGAGCAGCTGTGGGGGACAGACAGGGGACAGATGACCGAGGTCCACTCTGTCCTCAGTATTTGTAAAGGGTGGCAGAAGGGCCCAGCCACAAACAACTGTGGCCCTCATTGGTTCTACATTAAGTATCAGAAACAGAAGAATGGGAGGGTGGGAGGGAAACGGGGGGAGGGGAAGAGAAAGAAAGTGGAGGAAGGGAAAGGGAGGGGCCCCACATCTTCCAGAAGGCCTTCCCTTTTGGTTTTCCGCTTCAGCAGCCACGTTCACACTTTGGGCTGAGCAGCCGTTCTGCCTCAACTGCTTTCTGGACCCTTAAATACTGCAACCACCAAACAAGGCCATGGCAAGCCCTAACCCTGGCCCTGACCTCTAAGTCGCCCTCCATTGTCTGGTCACATGTTCTGCCTCCCCACGGGTATGCATCTGGCCGCCTGCTCACTGTCCGCCTCGCTCCCAGAGGTTCCTTTGCAGTTCAGATGAGTGGCTCTCAGCTGGAAACAGTATTTTCTCTGTCCTGCCCTAACCACCACAGTACCGTACTCCAGAGAGGCCCTGGCAACATGGAAAGCTCAGGAAAGCTGGTGGTGCTGAGGGCCGGCAAGCTTGATGGTCCGGAGCATGTGGAACCTCCCCAAGAGTAACAAAGACAAGACCTGAGTGGAGGTGAAGGGATAGCCACCCTCTGTCCATAAAAGAGAGCTAAGAGCCCTTAACTTCCGGTCTCTGAATGAAAACTCCCACAGGGGGCATTTAGGTGGCTCACCCTCTAGGTTTTAGTTTTGTCCTTTCCTCAGAACAGAAATAGGTAATAGGAAAGAATGCAATAATATAGTTTGAGTTAGGACCCTGCTCAGGGACCCAATCCAAGGGCCTTACTTATCTTCTTAGCTCTCAAGCAAAGCTGTGGTGAGCTGAACAAGGGCAGACTCTAGTATTTCCCTCCAGGATTCATGAGGTTTGAGTTCTACTCCTGGGAAGAGTCTGGCTGGATATGCCATCTCACACCTCTGGCCTCAGTTTCCCCCACCTGCAAGTGAGCAGAATGACCTAAAGCAATGGGAGCAGGGCCTTTAGGCACTCTCAGTGACTCAGGAGACAGTATTCTTCCTGTGTCCCCGCACAGCCCAGGACCCCACCAGGAGCATTTGACCCCCTTCCAGGTGACACACCTGCCCGCAGTAGCTACATTGCCAAGGAGGTCTCAGAACCAAAGAAGGTCTGGGAAACTGTCTGAGGATCCCAGAAGGTGAAGGGCAGGCAGCCTTCATAGATAAGACTCATAGGTACTGGAGCGGGGGCGGGGGGAATGTATGTCTATGGCTTACACAGATAAAACACCAGACCCATGGCCATGACTTAGACACAGTAACCACACTCAGAGGACTTTTGGGCATGCTGGAGATGAACTTGACATCCCCCTTGGAGGTGCAGGCTACCCCAGAGGACTCCGAAGGTAGCGAGCACAATTGTGTCATGGAGTTGGTTGGTGATGGCCAAAACTGTCCCAGACTTAACCGCCCAATAAAAAGTCCCTAAGGCCTGGGTCTCTGGGCAAACACGGAGGTGCAATGCTAGGCGTGGAGGTTTGTTGGCACCTGACACCTGTCTGCTGTGTACAGCTCCCTTTAGCCCAATCACTCTGGACCGTGCTGTGCTTCCTTGGTGGGAAGGGCTGAACCAGAAAAGTCTGGAGTCATTGACTTTAGGGATATACCAGCTGATTTCTAGCTTCCTACAGTATGGTGGACAATAGCAATCCTAGGTTCAAATCCCAGCTCTGTTAAGTTCTAACCACGTGATCGTTGGTAAGTTTCTTATTCTTTCCAAGTCTCGGTTTCCTTGATGATGAGGGAGAGGGAGATAAGAATACTCTATGGGCAATAAAGTCAATTAAAAAAATAAAAAGAATACTCTATGGGGTTGCTGCAGGAATTAAATTATATAATACAAGTTAAGGGACTGACAACACTGGCCCCCAGTAAGCTCAACAGAAAGCAATGACTCCACTGGAAGCCGGTTGGAATAACTGTAAGAGGAATTTGAATCTTGGTTTGTCATTAGATACACAATCAAGTATAAATCAGGTACAAACCACATTCATGGACTAGAGACTCACGATGTTAGGACTTAGTAGCTGATCTCTGTATAGCTGAGGCTGACTTCCTGCCCACAGTTGTCTTGCCTCAGCCTCCCAAGCGGTGGGATGACAAATGCATAGCTTTAAATTGATCTTTAGATTCAACAGTCCCAACCAAAATACCAACAGACTTTCTGGCAAAAAAAAACAAAAACAAAAACAAAAAAACTGGTAAACATTCTAAAATGTATATGTAAACTCAAAGGACTTGAAGCCATATCCAAAAGCCTCAGAAAAGGAAAGTTTGGAAGTATAGCTAAGAGCAGGCTCAGGTGTCAGAAAGCTCTGTAGGGCAGCTTAGACTGTACGCTGAGCGCCAGTCAGTTCCCCAGGCATGTAGGTCAAGAACAAAGAGCCTGACCCCTGGATTTGTGGCAGCTTTGCCCCCACCCCCACCCCTGCCAATTCAAGATCTTCGCCTCTCAGTACCCCAGGTGCCTCTAATGTACAGTGGGATAATCTCAGTACCACTACCATGGGAACTAAGGATTTAGCAAATTAATCTTCTGATGGAGTACACTTTCCAACAGAGCCCCAAGCTTGGTGGTGTTGCTTGGGCCGACCAGCTCTCCTTACCTAACAAGAAAAATGAAGCTTACATAGGCATGATGATATTTGAAAGAGGCCACATTACTAACATTCAGTAATGCTCGAGGGGTTCGGAGGCCAGGGAGCTCAGGAATGTGCACCAAAAAGGGGAAACTGGCTACAGTGTGCACATGAGGACAGCCTTGGCCCTCAAGGCTGGGAAGAGGATGGGAAAGGAATGAGGACAGAGCTACTGCCCTTGGACCGCTTGTCCCATGGAAAGGGAAGTCTGGAAATGTGAACCCAGGCTGAAAGGCTGACACTGAGGACCTAAAGCATCCTGGGTCCATCCTCCTCTGAGACCCAGCCTTGCTTGCCTAGGGCCACTTGGTGGAATGTTAAACACAGAGGTGATCTCCCCGCAGACCTGGAGAGAGCAAAGATCTGATAGTGGAGTGGGGATCTCGAAGGTGTTGCCTGGGGCCTGAGGAGACTTGCTGGAAAGACACATTCCAGGGGTCATTGTGAGTAGGGGACACCACCAGCATTAGTCACCAAAGGGCAGCCTTCCAAGTCCTACAGGACGCCAAGCAGAACCCTTTGGCTCAGGCCCAGCTCAGCAGTTCCCTCCCCACCCCCTGGACACACGTAGCTCACCAGGCCTGGGGATATTTCCAGAAAGTCTAAGAAAGTCCTGGGACTGGGGAGGCTGTGAGAGTGCCTGCCCAGGGCTGAGGGCCAGGTCCCTCACAGAGAAGCAGACGTGCTGAGGGGAGGGGAGGGGCGGAGGACGTGACCGGCAGCTTTCATTCTCAGAGGCCAGGGATTTCAGAGGAATGCAGCCAACTCCGCCTCTCAAGTTCCCACTTCAGACCCCGCCCGGCTGGAGCCAAGGGCGCCTGCCGAGGCCACCTTAGAAATCAGAGGGATGTGTCATAAGCTCTGTTGTGGAGGGGAAACACGTCCTGCCCATGGAGCAGACTCACCCCCTAGTTCCTGAATACAGCTCCTGGTTTTGCAGAGCCTGGGGGACCTCCTTGACTCTGCTTCCTTCTCTCAGTCCCCGTACCTATCATCCTTCAGCCATCTCTTACCAGAACCAGCTCAGCTCCTAGAAGGGTGCTTCTAGGAATGTCACATCTCTGTCATCAAAGTCATGAGTGCACCTGGGGGAGAAGGGAGATGCTGCACCACCCCTTCACCATGGCTCAACTCTAGAGATGACACCCATGACAAGGAACAACCGTCCCAGATAGTTCCACAGGCCTCCTGCGTGGCTGACTTGCATGCCATGAGAGTCACTTGCTGGGCTTTGAGAAACAAGACTGAAGAGGGGATGTCCTGCTGCAGACATGTTTGTGGGTTTACTCCATGTTTTCTTTTCTCCATTCCCCCTCCCCTTCTATAAATGAAAGGCAAGCTCCGGACAGACTGGCAGACTCCAAGGCTGAACAAGCAGAGACCCAGCAAAAAGGAGGAGGGGGCTGTTTTCAGGGGTTTGGCTGTCTTCCACCTTTAACCCACCCCCACCCCTATCCCAGCTAGCTGGATGCTACACCTCTGCCCTGCTCGCCCTGGGGTTCCTCCTCTTAGTGACAGCGAATAGTTTGCAGACTCAGGAATGTGCTTGTGGCTTGCCCAGAGAGCCCGAGGCCCGGAGTTTTAATATGCTACCCCCCCCTCCCAGAGCCAGCCCTGCTTAGCCTGCCTGTGCCCCTCCATTTTCTGATTCCTGGGATTCCACACTTCGGAGCCCTTCCTGTTCAACCCAGGCCGTTAATGTCCGTCTGTGCCCTCACTGGGTGCTCAGCTCTCTCTGTTGTTTCTGGCCTCCTTTCAAGGGTCCATTCCTCTCTCTCTAACTACATTTCAGGTGACTTTGCTCATGGGATGTGCCATGAATATTTATGAAGGGCCTACTGTGTGCCATGCCTGGACTACACAGGGAGTCAGGAGTAAGCAGAACAGACCAAACAGCATGTCTGATGGAAGCAAGGGATCAGTAAATGAGCAAATTACTCATTTCTTATTCTACAGCAAGTGCGCAGGGAAAGTGTAACTTGGGGGGGGGGTAGTGGGGGAGGCAGTGCAAAAGTCCTGAGGCTGGATGTGCCTGTCCGGTGGAGCAAGGCCAGTAGCCAGAACTGAGAGGACTTAGGTCATCAGGGTCAAAGATCTGCAGGCTGCCACGAGGATGTGTATCAGTGCTGGAGGAATGGAATGTGTAGGGATTGTGACGAGATCTGGCTCAGGATTGACAGGTCTTCTCAAGCTGCTGGGTTGAAATGGTCTGGAAGCTTGGGGTACATCGACATGGGTGTGCGGGGGGGGGGGGAACTAGCTCGCAGGCTTTCGGAGAAGTCCCAAGGAAGGATGGTAGGAGAGAGGAAAGAACAGGCTAAAGGGTCAGGGACCTGGTGTTGAGAGGGGTGGTCTGGTAGGAACAGACCCCAGAAACCATCAGGTAATATTTAAAGTCAAGATACTAGCTGTGCTCCCCGAGGACAAGGGCTAGTGACAGGACCTCTTGATTCGACACCGGAGCTGTGTTTCTGTCGCCTAGAGTTAGCAATGAGTGGGCAATGACCAGCCATGCTGTTGGACCCCCCCCCCCCCCGCACAGCAGAAAGGAGAGGCAAGGGGCTGCAGCTCCCCCTCGAACCCTCTTCCCCACTGGCCCAGCAGAGGGCACATGGGGGCCACTTCACAGCCCTTCCAAACTGAGGCTTCTCCAATAGAGGGACAAGTAGGGGCAGGCTATAGTCCCTGTCACCCCAAACCTCTTGGCATTTCATAGGGAAATAGTGTCATTTTATCATTCCATTCCTTGGTGAGGCTTAGATTTCAGCTTCCAGAAAAGTGACCTAGAGCACAGGATAGGCGCCTAGGGCTATCTTTGCCCCCATGGCTTTAAATAACTCAAGCCTGTCCCCACAACCATTTACAACCCTGGCTTCTGTCCTGTGGTGCCAATAAGATTAAGTAGTTAGCTCCCACTGTATTTTCCCCTCCGTATTTCTGACAGAATGTTTCCTGCCTCCATGACGCTATCTCAGTAAACAGAATGCAGTTGGCCTTACACATCCTTGGGTCTACCTCCACATTCAACCAACTGCAAGAAGGAAAAAAAAAAAATTCAAGATTCCAGAATGTTCCAAAACACAAAACTTAAATTTTCCATGTACCATACTGTAACAAAGTGATGTGTAGGCTTTAGATTGGACATTATATGTTATGTAGAAATGATTTAAAGTCTATATAGGAGGATGCCATGGGTTAGTCATGAATATGACGTCATTTTATATAAAGGATATGAGTGTTTGAAGGTTTGGGCATCTACAGGAATACTGACCAATGAATGTGCCTGGGTAGGGGATAGCATGCTGGGTAGCCATAGGCTCCAGTGCATTTTTTTAATAAATAACCCAGTTGAAGTTCACCTTCGTTTACTTTCCCCTGAAAATGGCTTCCAAAGACTTCTTTGATGTTACTGCACAAATACAAAAGTTGAGAAAAAAATGAAGTTACTCAAAATGGCCAAAATTTCTAGTTTAATTACCTCTACCTCCCTCCCCATTCCATTCCACGTGTTGGGGACTTAAAGTACTGTAGAGATGGTTAAGTGTGTGGAAGATGTCTGCAGTACCACACTGCTCTGCTCAGCTTCCAGATGGATTCTGGAAGGATCTCCAGCCACCGAAGAGCACATAGTCCTGACAGAGAGAGATCAAAACTTAAGCAAAGCCAGGCGGTGGTGGTGCACGCCTTTAATCCCACCACTCAGGAGGCAGAAGCAGGCGGACCTCTGTGAGTTCAAGGCCAGCCTGGTCTACAAGAGCTAGTTCCAGGATAGACTCCAAAGCTACAGAGAAACCCTGTCTCGAAAGAAAAAAAAAAAACTTTAGCAAAATTGAGTTGGGGGTTCCTTCTGCACCTGTTACCTTCTCTCCTGCCCTATACAGATTTTATCACACGTCACTGTCCCTCTGGAAGAGAACGGAAATCTAGACTACCTCAAAATCCTTTTTTCCTCCTGATGAATGGCCCAAAGAATGTCTTCTGGGCCCCAAGGGAGTGCCACAGCTGTCCTTCCTCAATTATCCCATTCCCACTCCCAGCTGCTCCTTTTGCTGGTTTATCCCTCCCAGCCAGGTACAAAGTTGAGGCAGAGGTGAGCTCTGAACAATGTTGAGTCACACTGGACAAGGGGCATTCATCCAGCCCAGTCAAGATGGAAGAACCAGGGTTTCCATGCCAGAGCTAAGGGACACACGACTGCAAAGCTAAGCCTCCAACTGACAAACCAGGGTTCCAATGGCCTCCCCAGGGCAGAGGAAGGCTTGTGGGGCCAGGAGGTGGCTCTGGATAAGCATAGTGATGGGCCTTTCTGTAGTCAACCTCTTGACATGGTGCATGCAGGGACAGTAGGAATGCAGAGGGAAGTTTGGGGATGCTCATCCCAGAATAGCTTTAAAACTAGGCCAGCCTTACAAAGCACCTAAAATGATTGAAAGCAGGTAGGATTGAAGCAGATGCCTTCTGGAGATGCCTGTCAGACCCAAGTATGTCAAAACTCTGTAGGCTTTCCTGATTGTTCAGCAGACCTCAGGACACAGCCTAGGACGTTCCTTCCCCCTGGGCTCCTTATATATATTGCATTAGAGTTGGCACCTGACAGATAGAAGCACCAGACTGATTCACCAGCATCCACGGAAGAAGAGACTGGTGGGGGGTGGGGGATGGTAGGTATGCGGATGGGTGGGCAGGTGATGCTTGTACACTCCAGACTAGCTGGCTTCAGTCCTGGGTGGGAATCCCTAGCAGCATGGGAATCCTAAGTGAGTAGTCTTGCCTTTGCTTCCTGTGTAAATAGATGTTATTGTCTTATAACAAGTGAGCCATGGACTGGAAGCAGGTACTGGCTCACTATTTTGGTCCTCAGTGCAAAGTTGGCTTTTCCAGAAGGAACAGATTGTGAAACATGGTTTCTCGGTGGACAGCTCACTGGAGCACAGATGCTTACCCAGCGGTGCACGTGACTGACATTCTCCTCAGGTGCTGAGGCCCCAATGTGCATTCCCCTGTACGTTGCTGTATGTCTTAGCTTTGACCCAACCTGATTTCTCCAGGGGCACAGTTTCCTGGGGTCATGATAACTTGTGGTTTTTGAGACATGAGCTGGCTCATGAGCTAGCACAGGTGGGGGAGCCTGTAATTCTAGCCAGGACTATGTTCAAGCAATCCTGTGTGAATTCTTCCACGTGATGAGGGTGCCTGATGGGGAGGAAGTCCCTCTTATATCTTGCTTGATGTTGCTTTCTATCAAATGGCTCGTAAAGAAGTCCCAGTCCTCCCCAGGCTCCGTCCCCACACACCAATCTAGATTAACAAGACTGCTGTCTTCGGGATCCCCAGAATCAGGTTCTACACTGAGTACAGGTCCCTTCCCTTGTGATGGTGAAGAATTCCATGTGAGGAGTACTTCAGACTATTAAGAGAAACCCCGTCTCTTTGTGTAAGAGTTGAATGTTGGTGGGAGATGGGAATCCACCCCCAAACATGAGCTGTAGACTCTCAGTCTGGGAATGGCCAAGCCATCTGGTGTCCTCAGCCCTCAGCCATGTACCATGGCTCCCATGCGGTAAGGAAGCCGAACTGTGGATTGGCAGAGAAACAACCCATGACAGCCTAGTGTCCAAAATGCCAAACATTTCATCATGCTGTACGATTTCAGATCAATGAGAGTCTGTGGAGGAGGAAGCTGGCCTGGAGCCATTCTAGCGGAAAGTTAATCTGAATGAATATAAGGCCACCTTAGATCATCTGATGGCACTTTGTATCCATGCCCCCACGCGCCAACATGTGTATCTCACAGCTACCTGGGCCGTGCCGGGAAGAACTCAGAGCATGTTGCCTGTTTACATGTGTGTGGGGTATGCGTTAGTCCCTCCTGAAATCCCGAGGTTGCTGGTATGAGGGGACTTGGGGGTTAGCGACTTAATCTTTCTAAGAAATGTGGCTTGGGGTCCTGCATAACAGCTGGCATCAGACGGGCTCAGCCTGAGGAAAATGATTGTGTCCTTATCAAAGTGCCCCCAGAGACACTAAGACTTTCTGTCATCATTTCCCCAAGGGGAGCAAAAGCCCCTGGTTTCTTCCCTTCAAAGTCTACTGCCTGGAGCCCTACTTCTCTCACAGAAGGGCAGGTTTCTGATCCGCTGAGTGGAACCTTTATGACTTGTCATAAAGTAGTGGGGTAACTTTGTGGAGAAGCATTCCTGCTTCTAACAGTACAGCTGACAGGGTGCGCTCAGGTGAGAGATACCCGCAGAGGGGTCCCATTGATGTGTCACCCCAGTGAGGCCTGCCCTTGTTTAACTGAAGATGCCCTGTCTCCCTCTAAGATGGAGACTGAACTTTTGGAATTCCCATGAAAGATGGCAGGGGACATTTTATAAACTACTGAGCAGAGTGGGCTTCGCAAGGCCAGGTGACTGGCTCCAACCAAGCTTACCTAGTGCTTGGGTAATTACTGAGGAAGCTAGCCCTCTATGCTGGGCAGAGCTGATGGCACACGGAAGGAGTCGCCAGACCTCTGCCCACGGTCACAGTGTGCAGTGGGGACCAGCACTTCCTCTGCCTACGGCAGAGCCAGCATCACCAGGGGCAGGCAGGGCCAGAAGGTGCCAGACACTACCCATCCCTCCAGCTTCCTGCCCCTTTCTTCCGCAGCTCTCTGAGGGAGTTGCAGTTATTTTTATCTGAGGACACTGGTGTGGGAGGCATTTGTCAGCATCATCTGGTAAAGGCAACTGAATTGTCTGTTGTCCAAAGCACCCCCAAATGGGTAGTGCTAAGCATGCTAGGCTGTTCACATTTAAAAATACAGTTGGAGCCATCACAGCTGATGCGTTCACAACCTAAACCCAGACTGTTGGTTCCGGAGCCCAGGCTTATGTTTTACTCTCTTGGTTTTGGGTTTATCACCCATAAGGGCTTCTGTCTTTCAAAAAGCCAACGTTCACTAGATGCCACCTATGCAGAAGGGAAAATGGTCACCATCTCTAGGATGATTGAAGGGCAGGTCATCTCCACTGAATCCCAGAGGGCTGACTCTAATACCGCTGTTTACTAGACATGCCAGGAGATGGTCCATGCAGCCCTTGTGTTTCTAAGGACCATTTTAGGGCATCCTGGGGATGAACTTACATTGATTAAAGTTCCCTCATTGGTGTGAATCTCAACATTACCAAGTACTTCTAAGTCTTACTGCATTCCAAAACATGGCGGGGGGGGGTGTGTCTCTGACTGCTTCCTGTTGGTGTAACAAAATGAAACAGTCTACTGTATGAAGAAATATAGTATATGGTTCTGGAGCTGGCAGTCCAAGAGGAGGCAGTAGCATCTACTGTGGGCTTCATGCTACCTCATTAGATGAGGGGAAGACTGAAGGGCAGATGAGCTTATGAGCAAAGAAAGTATGGGGTGGGCAGATAGATCTCACAAGCCTAACTGCCCCTGTGGGGAGGGCTTCAGTCCCATGATAACCAGCGTGCAGAGGCCCCACTCCCAACATAGCATCTGATCTGCCATCAAGGTTCAACATGAGTCGTGGAGGATCAGGTCACAGTGTGGTGCAAGGTAGCGGTTTTCATCTGGTCTCCTTGTGTCCCCAGCAAATACCATGCTAGAGGGGATGAGAACAGAGCTCTGACTGGCATCAGATTGGTAGAGGCCTCCATGGTCCTGGGTAGCTCCCCGCAGAAACCTGTGAACCTGGCCTTCAGTGTCAGTGATGCTGCTGGGAGGCACGTTTGCATGATCTTGAGGCAGATGGAGCCTCTTGCCCCTCAGCGTGTGTCCTGACAGGAGGCACCCTGGCTGGGCAGGTGGAGAGAGTAAATGGTGCCAGCATGCAGTATGGAGCCACACGTCTGCTTCACTGTGTCTGTTAAGCTATGGCCCTCACGAAAGGCCAAGCCAAGCTGGGATTTGGGAATCTGGTGAGCGAGATGTGATCTCTGGCCATACAGATGAACACCCAGCATTGCTAGGCATTTTTCTTCTTCTACCCATATGATTTGATATCTGCTGCCCCATCCAGTCTTCACAACAAATTGTGGGTCCGATTGGGATCATCAGCTCCATCTTGTGGATAACCAAATTGAGGCCCAGCAAGGGGAATTATTTGCTCAGAGATCTCAGAGATCACAATACCCCAAGATGTTTGTTGGTCCCTTCACTGAAACATCTTAGTGAGGAGAACACCCCCTTTCTCATCTCTGAGCCTTCTTCCTCTTCCTTAGGTCTCCATATGGGTACTCAATGGGGCCTCTCTTCCACATTCACTACTCTGTAGAAACCTGAAGAAGCCTGGGACAAATTTCCTACTCCAGCCGCCACCTTTTCCTTAAGAAGTTTTTCTTGGGCTAGAGAGATGGCTCAACTGTTAAGAGCACTGGCTGCTCTTCCAGAGGACCTGGGTTCAATTCCCAGCACCCACATGGCAGCTCACAACTGTCTGTAACTCCAGTTCCAGGGAATCTGGCATCCTCACACAGACATATATGCAGGTAAAACACCAAGGTGCACACACACACACACACACACAAAACAAATCTTTAATGGCTCAAAGCCAAAATCAACTAGTTTTTTTCCTGCCTTCTCTGATGTTTTACCAAAGCTAAGCAAGAAAACTATCCTATAGTACAGGGACTCGAAAACTACCTCCCTTTTGTCCAGAAGTATCCCCTCCTGGGGACTGCCATCGCCACAGCACCATACATTCACTCTCTAGTTAATGCAACAACACTTGCTGAGGGTCTGTGTTTTACACATTAGATGGGCGTTAGCGCATAACACAGTGATCGGACTCCCTGGAGTCTGCAGGTCCCATGAAGGAGGCAGGCACTGAGCCTATAAAAAAAACACACACGTGGCTTCATACTGGGCCCTGGGCAGTGCAAAAGAGTAAGCAGTAACAAGAGTAAAGGCCCTGCTTAGAGAAGATGGCGGCTGTGAAAGGAAAAGACAGTGGCCAAAAACAACATGGAGTCAGTTTCCCATGGGCTAAAGAAGAAAGTCCCCAGCACCCAGAGTGCATAGCAACAGTCTCACTTTCCCATTATTTCAGTTAGCACATCCATCATCAGAGGTCTCCACCATCCTGGCTCTGCTCTGCTAGATATGTGAGAGGAGCAAGGAGGACTAAGACACCCAACAGGCTTCAAGGTTGGCCAAGAAGATAGAGGATGCACACGAAAACTAACACTAACCCCACCCCTATTTCTAGCTGACTCTGTGCCCTAAGATACCAGTACCAACGACCATGTGCTAGTCCCACTCTCTGCAGACCTAACAACAGTTCCTGTCATGCCTGGCCTCGTGACTGTCATCCCCTCTATGTCTGCCTCTGTTGCTCTGTTGTGTGACAGAATTTTCCTGAGGAGAACACAACACCCATGTCTTCTCACCCCAGATGGGGAATCCACGACAGACTGAAGTACAGATTAGTCCAACTTGGTGAATCAATGGTGACTCAGTTTATTGGGGTGACTTACAGGAGCAGAAATAGCAAAGGCAGCTATCGCTGAAGCCTACCCCAGCATGGGTGACAGCTCACAAAGCTGGGAACCTGGAACCCACTGCACAGCCCACAGGCAGCTCCACAGGTTGGAGAGGGTCCTGTCCAGGTGGCTCAGCTGCTTTCTGCTCCTTCAGGGCAGCCGTTCTGGTCTCAGAGTCTTTGCAGCTCTGTTCCCAGTCTGAGGGACTCTTGGTTTTTGCTGCTTACTGTGGCAGGGAAGTGCCTACTGGATCTAATCTGGTCAGTTTCAGGGACTTCCGGAAGCCCCTGTGAGTTGTTAACCTTCCTGTTTAAGGAGCTTCCCTGTTAGATGGAATGTTTCCATAGCCGGGGACACTGCTACACAACCTCCTGTTTTTCACACAAGGCCTGGGAGACAGGTGTCAAAGACTTTTGGAGACAGGGAGGAGTCTCTTCCAGGCCCTCTCGGCTTTCAAACTCTAGTATGTATTTTGACACACCAGTGGTTTACATGCTTCTTCCTTTTTTTTCACCAGAAGTATTTATTTTCCAAACTCGGTCTAGGGTGTATGCTCAGCCCTATGAAACAGACCTTCCAGTCTCTGGGATCTGGGAGTCTGGAAACTGGGAATTAGGATTCTACCCATCAACTACCCTTACACATCATGTGATTCCTTAGGAATCATGTGAAAGTCCATCTGGTTTTCAGGCTAGACCTCATTCATACCTCATCAAGCTGGCCTGAACACTCCCTTATGTCTGCTCTAACCCTGCCAGACTACACAGGGCAAAACATTCCCAAGTTCAGTTGAGTAGGAGGAGCACACGAACACATTGCCTGTAGCAGTAGAAGACCACGCAGGTGGGACCAACACAAGCATGGTCAAGTGTGTCTTCAAGGGATGTACCCACACACCAATGGTTTCCATGTCCCTAGCCTCCAGAGACACGACCAACATCACAGATGCAAATGTTGGCCCTCCCCAGGCCTGCTAGACTCTGTATCCCTCTTTTTCCTCCCCCAGCTGTTCCTCTGTGTGCCTCACCCATGCCTGTTGCTTAGCTGTCGCCCGGGAAACGTTCTGGGATACGGCTTGGTACAAAGATGTGTACACTTCCTTTGGATCTTCATCAAGGGATAATGCCTTGTAACTGTGAGCCTGACTTTTGAAGACTTCATTTGCGGTAGAGTTTAATGTCACGGGTGGATTTGGACTACAGACTGAGTCATTCTGGAATCCCCAATATACGCCAAATCTTTTCACGAGCATTACAAGGGGTTTTCTCAAATTCTATAAATAGTTTAATAACGCCTGTATAATCATCTATTTTTACCCCTAGCCTTCTGGACAATTTCAGCAGTAATTGGGCTGCACTGAAAGGGTTTCTGAAGTCCTTCAGTTTTCAGTGGCTTCCAGGGCATGGCCTGTGGCCTAGTACAGCAGCAGAGTCCCAGGTAACATCTCTACCTGGGGTTGGAGATCCAGCCCTTGAGTAAAACCTGGTGCAGGTTGAACTCCGAGAGAAAACTCTAGGAAGGTATAAGGGAGTTGGAGAAGCTGAATTCCTACCCGACTCAAAATGTCTCATGCAGAAAACTCTGTCCACACTTGGTTGCTTCCTGAGTCAGTTTCTCGCGTTATAAAATATGGATATTGTCACAATTTTGTTTTCAGAGAGGCTGCCACATCAGTCCAGTGCCTCTCTGTCCATCATATAGATGAAAGTGCAGAAACACAGATAGCAATCGGCTAGCTTTGTCTTTATTTCGCAATTGGCTTGCTCCTCAGACTGACCACACAAACACACATACACACACACACACACACACACACACACCCCTCACATCCCCACAGAGAATTTGGCAGGAAGGCTAACTCTCACCTATTCAGCCTAGGCCCCGATAAACACCTGTCCCTGGGCTGTTGGCTACTCTCCTAGCAAGATGAGAGCCCAAGAGGGAGGAAATCCCGACGCTAGAGACAGCAACCCAGCCCTTTCTTCACGGGAACCTGGAAGGAAGAGCAGGTGGGGGTAGACTGCCACCATGTTGATGTGAAGGCCTGTTTCATAGTCGTCCTCTAGGACTAGAAAGAGCAAGGCTTAGAAAGCAGATCCAGACTTCCATCCTGCCAACCTCAGACAGTGGTCAGACCCAGGTACCTGCACCCCAGCCCTTGGAGATGCCAAACAGTAGGGCCAGCTAAGCATGGGAAGGGCACCATAAGAATGATCACAGAGCCAGGCAATGATGGTGCACACCTTTAATCCCAGCATTCAGGAGGCAGAGGCAGTCAGGCCTCTGAGTCTGAGGCCAGCCAGGTCTACAGAGTGAGTTCTAGGACAGCCAGGGCTACACAGAGAAACCCTGACTCAAAAACAAAAAAGTACACACAGTAGGACAGTCACATCCACCTTAGACTGGCAGTGAGACAAATGCCCCTGGTCTGTGGACTTCAGCCCTCTATGCCCTGAGTTGGCAGCCTGCCCTATGTCTTCCCTGGAGCCAAGGCAGGTGTCACCTTAGCTGAGCATATACCATGGTATTCAGACAGCTCATCCCTCTTCCAGCCAGCTTCCAGCCCTGCTGAGGGCTTCTCAAGGCCACAGCCACTGCAGGTGCTGGCTCCCCTTGCCTGAGAGTCAGGCTTCACGCCTGCGTAAGTGTGAGACAGAATTCCCACCGAATCAGCCCCGCTTCTCGGTTTCTCCTGCTCTTGCACCCCAGCACCACTCCCCCGCCCTGCTGCCATCAGCCGAGCCCAGCCTACCTGACCTGATTTCACCAACTGAAATAGTCTGGGCCCTCACAGCCCAGGACAGTTGGAAATGTCTCTAGAATGATCTAGATTCATCTGGATGTGGCTGAGGGCAGTTCCCAGCCCCAATATGTGTCCTTGCCCTGGAGGCAAGTGCTGGGGAGAAAGTAGTCACAATGATAGTACCGGGAGCCGTCAGTCACAGAGAATGTTTCCAGTTGTTAAAGGAGCATCTGGGCCGTGTTTTTTTGTGTGTGTGTCTGTTGATTAGAACGTATTCAAGATCATCCTTAATGTCATTCTCTTTCACACAAATACACCAGCACATGAAGGTTTTGAGATGATGTTCAGTAGCGTTTGAGGCATACGTGACAGCTACCTGATGGATGTCTGTGTATGCAGTGGCATTATTGTCTGTCTTTTGTCCAGGGGTTTACAGGCACCCTGTAGACCTACATAAAAAGGCTATATGACTTAGGTCGTAGGACATTTTGAAAGGCTGTATGACCCGGGACTAACCAGTCAGTTGCTCCATTTGCACAGTGATTGATCTGAAGGAGGGCCATGTGACAAGCAGGGCCATTTGCAACCCCACTCCAAGGTTGGCTATTAGGAGAGAGAGGCTCTGTCTATCAGGCAGTGGTGGCACACACCTTTAATCCCAGAACTTTGGATGCTGAAGCAGGTGGATCTCTGTGAGTTCGAGGCCAGCCTGATCTACAGAGCGAGTTCCAGGACTACACAGAGAAACCTTGTCTGAAAAAACAAAAAAGAAGAAGGAAAAAGAAAAGGAGGAGGAGAAGCAGCAGCAGCCTGGAGGTCTCACAGAAGAGGCATCTGGTCACCTATCACAGAGCAGTGATCTGTCGGGTCCCCAGTGACTGAACACCTCCCACGAGCCAGGCACCATCCTAGAGGCATGGCATGGATCCCTGCCCCATGAGTTAGCTGACTAAGTTAGCTATCACACTCTCCAGAGTGGAAAAGTAACTGACTACTGACTAAGAATCATCAGGTCAACATGTTCAGGCCCCTGTGTCTGAAGACAACAGCCAGGGGGAGCTAGGGAGGAGCAGGGCAGCTGCTCCTATAGGCAGGTAGTCAGAGGGAACCTCTCTGAGGAGGAGACTTTGGAGCAGAATTCTGGAGGAAGAGAAAGTTGGAGCCCAATTTAAAAAAAAAAAAGTGAACTTGACTTAAATGTCTTTATTCTTTCCAATAGAAAAAAAATCTATCAAATAATTCATTTTAGCCTCCACCAATTATGTGAGAGGATGGCAGAGCTATTGATGCTGGACAGCCTCTAGGTGCCCCCCAGGCCACCCCAACTCACACAACTCCCCATTACCTACCTCTCCCGTGTCCATCCCAACTTCACAAGGGGAAAAAAACCCAAGACTTCCAACAGTTACTAAAAGACCACTTTCTCCCTCCCCACCCACCCTCCCTAAAGAGGGAAGGAGGGACAATGTTGCAGTACTTCTGTGAACAGAACATGTCTGCCGCTGGGGAAGTCCAGTTTGGATGGGCAGATCTCCCTTGGTCGCTTGTTTAAAAAAAAAAAAAAAAAGCGAGACCAGGATGGTGGTGAGTGTGCAGGGTGCAGGACTGCCAGTCAATCCCAGGAAGTGCAAAAATACACCGTGGTCCTTGTGCCAGGCCCCTCCCAGCAGCATCTCCCCACTGCGGCTGGCCTGCCCACAGGGGTTGAGGGGGTAGGGGAGCTGTGTTTTTTCCCTTCTGCCTGTACACAGCTGTTTTTGGCTTGGCCGCAGAATTCTACCACACCAGAGTTCGTGTGGTTATCCAGAGTGGGAAGAATTTCCCAGAATGCCTTGAGAAACCTGAGACACTGAATGGCTTTCAGGGCTTATTGATGTGGCTGGTGCAGGAAATAGCAGTACGTCAATAAATAGTTTTAGGCAGGAAACCGGGCTTAAATGGTAGCCTTAAAGTTTGGGGAAAGACACCAGGGGTTACTGGGCGGGAGCCTGCCCGTCAGATGAGGACCTAGAGCCAAACAGCAGACTTTGAAATGACTGCCCCTGAACCGAGGCCCCTTGCTGCTCTTGGATGCAAGAGGCTGAGGTTGGGGGCAGAGTCAAGAACCAAGGACGGGCCAGTTTCAGCTAGCAGAAAGGGGCTCTTTGTGTAGCGGGAAGCTGGCAACCTCTAACGCGCGTCAGGAGGAGACACAGGCTAGGCTGCTCCGGCCTCTAGGTGAAGCTTATTCACACACCGCCTGGTGGAAGTCAGCGCCAGCTGCCAATCACCCCAAGACTTCCACTGCCCTACTTTAAGAAGAGCGAGGGTGGGGGGTGGGAGGGAGCAAGGAGAGGCACAGTTACAGTCAGTTCCAGTTTTTCTGGTTATGGAAAGAAATTTAGAAAAATTGTAAAATAAAAGAAAGAATAAAAGCCATCCACATTCTCATTATCTGGAAGCACCCATATTAAACATTCTGGACTATTCTTTTTAAAACAGTATCTGTGGATGAAATTATGTAGTACACACAGTTGAGATTCACTGCTTTCGTGTAGCATCAGATAAACATTTTTCCATGCTTTTGTAAATTATTCACAAGCAATTTTTTTTGTTTTGTTTTTTGTTTGTTTTGAGACAGGGTCTCTGTAAACATGGCTGTCCTGCAGCTCACTCACTATGTAGACTACTTTGGCCTCAAACTCACAGAGATCAACCTGCCTCTGATCCTAAGTGCTGTGATCAAAGGCGTGTGTCACCACGTCTGGCCAATAAGCAAGTGTCAGTGAGTGCATGGGTCATCTCTGACTTAACCATTGCCTTGTTGGATGGTTAGACTCTTGAATTTTTATGTATATTAAACTTGCTTCAAGGTAGCACTTACATTTATTGTATTTATTTTGTGTGTGTTTATGTGCACACACGTGCATGTCCTTGCTTGTATGTGAAGGTCAGAGGTCAGCTTGTAGGAAGCAGTGCTCTCCTTCTACCGTGTGGACCCCAGGGATTGAACGCAGGCAGTCAGACTTATAGGAAAGCTCCTTTACTCACTGACCCCCTCGCTGACCCATTAAAGGGATCTTTCCTGTTTCTCATTATTCTTTATCATAGTAACCCAGAGGTGCAGTTGCCAGATGACTCTTAAGGCTTGATTAAGGCTTCTTAGGAAAAGTGTGTACTGCCCATATAGAAGAATGCTTGTCTCTGGCTGAGCTCCTTTAATCCCAGCATCCGGGAAGCAGAGGCAGACAATTGTCTGAATTCAAGGTCAGCCTGGTCTACAGAGTTACACAGACAAACCAGGGTTACACAGAGAACCCTGCCTCGAAAAAGATAAATAAATAAAATGAAATAAAACCAAAAAGGAATGAGTGTCGCTTGAGTCCTTTCAAGCATTGACGGTTGCCATCTTTAAATTTTTGCTGATGTAGATGGGTAAGCATGTATTTTCATGCCTTTATCTGCAACTGGAATTAAGTGTGTGCATTTTGGGGGGTTTTCTTGAGGCAGGATCTCACTGTGTACCCCAGGCTGATCTAAAACTTTTGGTGAATCCTCTGCCTCTGCCTCAGAATTGCTCGAATTATAGGCATATAGTCATGAACCACTATGCACAGCCATTTCCACGTGTTTGATGGCAATTTTTGTTTTGACCAGTAATTCACCCCTTTAATGTCCTCTGTATTTGTCTGTGATGGGCTTAGTGCCATTACAAGCTTTAAGCACTCGTGTGTGTGTGTGTGTGTGTGCATATGTATATATGCACATATATATATATATACACATATAAATACATACCTCAGTGATTCTCAGCCTTCCTGATGCTGCGACCCTTTAATACAGTTCCTCATGTCATAGTTACCCCAACCATGAAATAGTTTTTGTGGCTGCTTCTTAACTGTAACTTGCTACTGTGATGAATTGTGATGTAAATATCTGAGATATGGAATATCTGATATGCAACCCATAGGGTAGTAACTACTGTTATATATTAAATCAGTTACCCTCTGTCCTATTTCCCGAAGGCCTATTGCGCCTCACCTCCAACCCCGGAGCCTCCTAAGAGTTCTGGAGCAAACTCTGCTGCCTCGCTCTAAACCCACCTTTCCCCACCCAAAAGTGTGATTTCACCCCATTGCACCTTCGGGTTCTTATTCTTCTTAATTGCCTCTTTATTGCACCTCTTTATTCTTAGAGTCTGGGACGAGCTGAGAGTGTAGATCCCTTTCTCCCTGATTTTAGGCAGCTGTGGCTCTAGTGTTGCCTCTGACTCGTGGCCCCCTCTGATTTACTGATTCATACAGTAAACCCGTGGGGATGCCAAATTTGTTTCTGTGTTATCTGATCTAGCTGTCCATGCCCCGCCAATCCCGTGGCCTTTTAATTATTAAAGCTTTGGAATAAATTAAAAGTAATATAACCCTTTCCAATTTTGTTGTGTTCTGACTAGTGACTTTTCCCTATGATTCCTTCAAATTACTCTTCAGGTCATTTTTTTTTCAAGTCTCTACATCCAGTACCCTTGCCACACACATGAAAGTTCGTGTTAGGATTTAATAAATTAGCTTCTGATCATTAAAGCATCTCACTGGTAAATTGTGTCATGAAAAGCAAGCTGTTGACTTTTATATATTAATTTAATATCTTAAATACTCATTAATTAGTTACTAAACTCTGATTAATCTTTATTAGAGGATTCTCATGGGTTTTTCATACATATAATCTAATAATTTTCTCTCTCCCTTCTACCCATGGGCATTGCTGCTCTTTTTCAGTTGGAGCCCTTGATGTAATAGATTGCATTTATAGATTATTTCCTGATGCTAAATCATTACAGCCTTCCTGGGACGAACGTCTACTTGGTTATAATGGATCTATTTGCTGGCATTTCATTTAGGACTTCCCCATCCATTCACATTAGAGAGGTCAGCAGACACACTTCTTTCTTTTTAACTTACTGGGAGATTTTGCTGTCAGTGATTAGCTGGCAAGCTCATTTTCTCCTGTGTTTTGGGTCCGTTTCCAAATGACAACAATTAACTCAATGGATGAATATACCTATTAAAGAGCCGTAACTTTAGAGACTCTATAAACGTAATTCCTTCATAACTTCATTTGAGCTCATGTCTTTTAATCTTTTCTGATTTTGATCTCTTTCCTTTTCAGTAAGCTTTACTGGTATTTGTTTTTCTGAAGCATTCTTCACGTCACTGTGTTTGTCAACTTAACATAGTCATGATTTTTGTTATGCCTTACCACTTCCGTATTTGTTTTTATATTGAAAGTTTTTTCTATTTTTTCCTTCTTGCTTTTTATGCAGTTTCCTTTTTATCTTCTAGTTAATTTCCAGTTTTATCTGTATTGTGTTCTTTCATATAGTTTTTTAGCTGGTGATGGTTTTCTGATTTTTTTTTTTAGTTGAGATTTTGGATAACACTGTCTGCTAGAAATGCAATGCAACCCACTCACATAATTTCAAATGTAATTATATGTTCTACTTAACTAGTATATTCGAAATTTCAGCATATCCTCAACCTTTTTTTTAAATTTTATGTGCATTTGCTTAAGTGTGGGTATATCCACGTGGGTGAAGGTGCCCCTGAAGGTGAGAGTTGTACAGGTTGGTTTTGTGTGTCAACTTGACACAAGCTAGAGTCATCAGGGGAAGGAGCCTTAGCTCAATGGGGGACCACCCAGCCCATGGTCAGTGGTGCCATCCCTGGGCTTGTGGTCCTGGGTTCTATGAGAAAGGTGACTGAGCAAGCCATGGGGAACAAGCCAGTAGGCAACACCCTCCATGGTCTCTGCATCAGTTCCTGCCTCCAGGATCCTGCCCTGTTTGAGTTCCTGTCCTGACTTCCTTCAGTGATGACAACAGCAATGCTGAAGTGTGAGCCTAATAAACCCTATCCTCCCAACTTCCTTTTTGCTCACGGTGTTTCATTGCAGCCATCCAACCCTAACTAAGACAATTGGTGCCTGTGTGGTGGGTGTTGCTGGGACAGATCTGACCTTGTTTGGGGGAGGATTGTGGAAGGACTTTGAAACTTTGGGCTAGAAGAGCCTTTGAGCTAAGTGCTCTGTAGGATGTTCTGTGGAGCTTGGAAGATAAGAACACTGAGAGCAGTGCAGAGGATGGAGGCCTGGCTTGTGGAGTCTCAGAGGGAAGTTTAAAGGCTATATCAGGGCCATTTTGTTATTTTGAATTAAGATTCTGTGGTTCTGAGTAGCTGCGGCTGAAGAATCAGCAGTGATTAACAAGATGCCAGAACTGCTAAAGCAAATCTTGCTTTGCTGGGATACTTGATACTAGTCGGCTGGAGCTGAGAAATTAGCAGTGATTAAGAAGAGACCAGTATCGCTGGGGTGAAATCTTCTGGGAAGTGTTTCCTGAGAGCCCAGGGAAGCTGTGTTCCAGAGGCAGCCAAGGTTGTACCTCGTGCTGGCAGTCAGACTTGGTAATATGTAAGCATCACCCAGGTGGTGCTGGTTTTGAAGGCACGAAGGGTCATCTGAGGCTTGGCACTGTGAGAGAGACCAGAAAAGGCCATTGGTGAAGGTGCAGCCTCTGTGGCAGTTGAAGGCCCAGGACTGAAGGCGTCTTGTAAAGAGATCAAGGCTTAGTACCATGAGAAAAGCCTATGAGAGGCTATTGGTCAAAGTGCTCCCAGTTGCAGCAAGGGACCCCAGTATTTTGGAGATGTCAGTAGCATGGGATGACCACCTAGAACAACAGCAGCAATGGAGCGGAGCCAGTCAGAGCCTAGGAGACAAGCTGTGTGTGCTACAGAGGGCGGAGCCAGAGAAGTGACCCAAGCCCTTTGGAGGAGTCTAGAAGATCATGAGTGGATCCCAGCCACTGGACGGTTGGATTTATTTTGCCTTGGTGTGACTTAGCATTCGTGATGCATTTGTGTGTCGAGCTGACAAAGGTCTGTTGTCCTGGCTGGCTTTGTGTGTCAACGTGCCACAAGCTGGAGTCATCAGAAAGGAAGGAGCCTCAGTTGAGTGTCCAATCTGAGTATTCTTCAAGGCATACTTCTCCTTATATTTCTCTGATAACTCAAGCTGAGGGAAAAAGCAATGACATAAAAATCTCGCAGTATAAATTAGGAAGTGATGTTTGCCTTTCAGTCTTCTGTCCTCTTCTTGCAGACTTAACCAGTCTTTAGTAATTTCATTTTGCATTATTAGTTAACTACTACTATAAAAGTATCATTTAGGTTGCATTTAAAAATTAGAATTGAGCCGGGCGGTAGTGGCACACGCCTTTAATCCCAGCACTTGGGAGGCAGAGGCAGGCGGATCTCTGTGACTTCGAGACCAGCCTGGTCTACAAGAGCTAGTTCCAGGATAGGCTCCAAAGCTACAGAGAAACCCTGTCTCGAAAAACCAAAAAAAAAAAAAAAAATTAGAATTGAGCCAAAATGAATTTTAAAAAAAATAAAAGTTAAATATCTTCTCTTCCAAAAATTCTTCCTGGCTTTTGATTCACTCTTAAAAAACAGCTTTTTACTGGCTTATTTTGACTTAACTTCTTCATAAAGTCCGCCTGGTTTCAGTTTCAGTCTCCCCTTCCTGTTCTTCTGTACTACGATTCCCTCCAAACTGAGGCGTGTATTTCACTGGCTGAAACATCCATTCAAGAAAGTTTTAATTTTTCACTTTTAATAAGATGATACAATTTTCAACCATCTTAAGTGTACCACGTGCCAATGTAAAGTGTTAAGTACACACTGTTGTACAAGGACTCTCTGAGACTTGTTCACCTTACAAAGCTGAAACTCCCCACCGACTCCCTGTGTCTCCCTCCCTGGCTCTTGGCAATTTGTCTCCTTCCAGTTCCATTCCATCATCTGACTGCCCTAGGCAGAATCCTAGCCTTCATCTAGACTCTGATTTCCAGTTGAGAATAGTCCTACTTCTGAGCTCCTAAAATCACTTTTTCAGAATCTTTTGATGGCAATTAACCTATCTATCTTACATCAATAACTCAGGGTGAACTTGCTTTACCCTAGCCCTTTGTATATTGCCTGGCATGTAGCACAATAATATATTTTTTTTTTTTTTGGTTTTTCGAGACAGGGTTTCTCTGTGGCTTTGGAGCCTGCGCTGGAACTAGCTCTTGTAGACCAGGCTGGTCTCAAACTCACAAAGATCCGCCTGCATCTGCCTCCCGAGTGCTGGGATTAAAGGCGTGCGCCACCACTGCCCGGCTGCACAATAATATTCTTAAGAGAAGGATGAATGGATGGATGGATGGATGGATGGATGGATGTGTGGGTGGGCGGGCGGGCGGGCAGGAATGGTTGGATGGGTGGATAGATGGGTGGATGAGTGAATGAGGACCTTCAATTCTCCTATTGGGTGAACAAAATGGCTCAACATTTGCATGAAAGGCTGGTGACCTGAATTTGATCCCCTAAAACCATGTAAAGGTAGAAGAGAACTGACTCCATAGAGTTGTCCTCTGATCTCCCCCATGACACACACACCCACATATACACATCATGCACACACATAACATAATGTAAAATAACATTTTCCTGTTATCTGCTAGGCTACTAGCGGGCAGGGTTGTCTTCCACTTTGAGCCTAGCACAGGGTCTAAAATGGGCCTCAGCGGTGGACTGCTGATCTGTGAGGCAAACAGTGTTCTCCATAACTCCCTGCTGGGATGATTGGAGAGTCAGAGAAAACAGACTGAACTGGGAGGTAATGAATCCAAGAATGGTATCATTCCCTACCTCTTCCCACCATACGCACACTTCAACCACCACCACATTCCCAGTCCGTCATCTTGGGATCTTCCAGGCAAGGCTGAGGGACATCTGTGAAGGAGGTAGGTAACCAAGACTGAGCAACTCTCCGAGGAAGAAAAACTGTGCCCCCCAATTCAGGTAACCGCAAGTGGTGTCATGGATACAAGGCGAGGTAGCTTTGTCCTCATTGAAACACAGAATCAGCCTGCAGACTGTAGGTGCTGGGGGACAGCTGGTGCTGCCTGGACCCCTCCCAGCCCCGGTGAGGCTGACATGGTCTCTTGTGCCTCTGCAGAAGGACTTCACTGTGCGTGAGGAGCTGCAGCAACAGGATGTGGAGCGCTGGCTGGGCTTCATCACCTTCCTGTGTGAGGTGTTCGGCACCATGCGGAGCAGCACGGGCGAGCCCTTCCGAGTGCTGGTGTGCCCCATCTACACGTGCCTCAGGGAGGTAAGAGCAGAGGCCTTGGCCTCCCCACTGCCCTGCCCACCTGCTGCTACTGCTGGCTCTGCCCAGATACGCTTGAGAAAAACACAAGAAGGCAATGAAGTTGAATTACATGTAAAAGAATGGATCCCTTGAAAAGGAGAGAGGTGATTCCCCTGTGGTTCCTCTTCATGCATAAAGAAAGAAGTTTAACTCAGACTTCAGTAATTCCTAATCTAGCATTTAGTAGAAGAGGTTTAGGGTGGCGTATCAATGAATGGATCTTTGGATTGAGTTGGTTATCACTGATTTTTTCTTTTTTTAATGTTTTGCTTCTAAAGTTGCTATGGATCAGAGGCTAAGCGTACTCACTGTTCATTTAGAAGATGCAGGTTCAGGTCCAAGCACCATGTGAGGCAGTTTATAACCACCTGTAACTCCAAGTCCGGGAAGTCAATGCCCTCCTCTGGCCTCTGTGGGCATTGCCCACATGTGGTACACATAAACTCATACATGCATTTAAAAATAAAACTTTTTAAATGATAAGAGAAGACAAGAGACTTTGGAGAAGGAAGTTTGGGGTTGCTTGCTCTTCCAGATATAAAAGCTCACTTTATAAGGTCACTGTGGCTGTTGAGGAGGGGAGGTAAAAATAAAAGACAGAAATGGACAGTGGGAGGCCAGCGGGAAGCTCGGTGGTGGGGAAACAACCTGCCTCCCACTAGGACGGGACTCTAGCAGCCTTAAGAGTGGTAGCCATCAGATTGGCTGGTGTGAGCTGGAAGGGAGGGAGGGTGTGTGAGACTCCCGTTAACCAGCCTCATGGCCACCTTCACTGGGGTGTGAATTTCAGAAAGAATCCTTATGGGAATGAGAGCCAGGAAAATAGGTCTCAGAGCATCTATTTGGGTCACTTGTTGAGTCTCCTCAAAGGCTGTCCTGAGGACGGGGGGCAGAAGGATCAGAAGCTCTACAAGAGGTCCCATGGAAAGTATGGAAACTATTTCTGTTGGGCATCCACGTGCACCAGTTCTCCAGGCTGGAAATGGGTGGTATCACCAGGAAGAGGGTGCAGATGGGGGTCGGGTAGGGTCATGTGGGAGGTAGAAGAAGAGTGACTGGGAGGGAGGAGGCAAGTTGGGAGGTGATGTCTCCAGAAAGTTCCAGAAGAATAAATGCAGAGCATCTCAGCATCTTTCAGTAGGAATGGATCCCAGCCCTGGCTCCACCCGTCCCTGTCCTCTCCTGCCTTAGCAGCCCTTGGCTGCTACCAGAACACAGGGAATGATAGTGTCTGGAGAACCAGAGGGCCTGAGCAGAGAAGTGGCAAGAAGGGGTGTGGGAGGGGCGGGGGGGACCATGGTCCTCTGGCAGAGATGACAACAGTGTGGGCAGGTTCTTCCGAGCATCTCCTGGGAAAAGCTACAGAGAAAATGAACAGAAAGGAAAAGAGCAGAGTCGAGAGGCATGCTTGTATTTTCCTTCGGTAAATTGAGCTGAAGGAGGCTGTGCTTGTGTTCAGGGAGCACTCCTTTATAGGACGATGATAGGCCCATTCTAGCCTAAAGCCCAGCACACATCACCCTTGGGTCACCTTTAAACCCGCAGCCCTGAGCCACCCCGTGTGGGCAGTCTCTGTCTCTTTATGAATATGCTGCACTTTGGAGATGATCCACTCATTCCCTGCTTGGCCTCTCTGATTTTACTCCTTGATTTTACTCTTCAGGGCCCCGGTTCAACCCAGCTCAATGTGTAGTGCCAGGAGGACCAGCAGCCTGGCCTTTTGTGCTAGGCGACCTTCTCAGAGGCAGGGGGCTGGAGTCCCCGTTCTTGCCCACATGGCCATGCGCCCCTATGAACCATCTCAAGATAAGAAGCAGTGCTGTTCTAGGACTCTGACCTGAATTGCCCAATTCTTTCTGCATGGTCCGGCCCCTCCCCCTGGTGTTGTTGTCACCTGCCTCCCCAGCAGGAAACAGGCCTGTAGGGAGTGCTGGCCCTGGCTGCTGGGAGATTTTTCACACCACCTAAGGTAGTGCAAACTTTGTGGTGTGAGATCCGGAAGGTGCCTGGAGGTCTGCAGAGACAAGGAGCAGTGAGGCCTTCCTAATGCCCTCTTGTTCCACGAGTCAAGCTTTGGGGGGACGTCTTGACAGACACAGAAAATCACATTGTGTTCACAGGGATCTTGCACAGTAAAACCATCTATGCCTTTCAGCATTTTGTGAAAGGGGAAATCAGAGCCCCCCTGCCCCACCCTGACACCCGCTGGGGTCAAGCTACTCACTGCCTGCATTCACCTGGTTTTTGAGCTGTACCCTCCTGGGAAAGAGATTGCCCACTCTGGGCTCTCCTCAACTACAGAAAGGCTCCCGCCAACGCCACACTTGCCCTGAGTTTCCCCTGCACGGCTGTGATAGAGGGAATGCCGGATGGAAAATAATGAAGGGAGGAAAAATTTGGTTTTGCTCATGGGTTCAAGGGTCATGTCTGTGAGTACATGGGCCCACACCTGAGCAGAACATGAGGTGGCTGGAGCATATGATGGAGAACAAGAAGCAGAGAGCAGGACCAGAAGTGATGGAGGATAAGGTACCACTGCAGGGCATACTCCCTTCACCCCACATCCACCCTCAGTACGGAACTTCTTCCAGCCCTATCCCTCAGAGTTCCCAGGCCTTTTCTGCAAATAGCCCTACAGCCCAGGGCTAAACTTTCTCGAAACAGCCTATGGGGCCCAGTTCAAATTCAAACCGGAAGGCTCTATTTTTCTAACAAGTGTTAGAGAGAGTAGCTGTGCAGGCAGAGGGAGCTGGGTGCACTGGAGTAGCTAGGACAGAGCTTAGGTGTTCCTAGAGGACTCCTGGGCTCTGGGACTCTAAGAGCTGTGTCCTCCAAGCTCGGGAGCTAAGCCTATGTCAGATCTTAAACAGAATAGAGTCTCTGCTCAGAGACACACAGTCAGTCTATGCCCAGGGTTAATCTGGAGATCCGAACTCTCCATTGAAGGGTCTTTCCAAAACAGTACCTTTCGAAAAACCGAAAATAAATAAATAAATAAATAAATAAATAAATAAATAAATAAATAAAGTGGAAAGTGTTCAATAAAGACCCCAGCATCAACCTCTGACCTCAAAATACTTACACACATGTGGACACACACACATGCATGCATGCACAACACACAGATGTACACGCAGACAAAGAAAAAAATCATTAATGTTAACACTTAACCGGCGATCTGCCCCCTTAGCAGAGTCTTCAGTATAAATATTGTGGAGCTACCTATGCGTACAACACTGTGTAGCAGATCTCTAGAATGCATTTGTCCACTTAACTGCTGGATTTTTACTCGCTGATGAGCAAGCAACTCCCCACTTCGCTTTCCTCCAGCCTTAAGAAACCGCCGCTCTATTCTCTGACTCAATGAATTTGACTGTTTTAGAGACCTGAGGACTTAGCGTGGTTTCTCTTGCTGGCATACCAGATGCTGACTGTTTTATTTTTAAGAGGAAGTTTTATTTAGCTTACAAGTTCAAACACCATGGTACCAGCTCTGCCAACTGTGTCACATCATGGTGGATGGCATCATGGCAAAAGATCACAGAATGAGACCGGAAGCGAGAAAGAGATGCAGAGATCAGACCTGCCCTTTTTGCTTATCTTAGAGCAACTGGAGAGCTCACTCCACAGCATTGCCCACTTTGAGGGATAGTAACTCCCCCTCCCAATGATCTGATTTCTCCTCATTATACCTACGCTTCTGAAAGGTTCTATGCCAACTCCCAATACTACCATACTGGGGACCAAGCTTCCAATACATAAACTCGTAGAGGGCAAACCACCTCCAAACCATAGCGCCTAATGCACGTGAACCATGCAGTAGTTAGCCTCTTTGGCTGGCTTGTTTCACTTAGCATGACATCCTTCAGCCTCATCCACATTGCTGGTATTGTGAGGTTTGCCTGTTTTAAACACTGGGTAAGTGTTCTCTTCTGCACATACACCATGCTTCCCTGCCCACTGATGGCAACTCAAGTAGTTTTCCTAGTGTGGTTCTTGTGACCAGTACTGCAGTGAAGTTGGGAGTGTGTACAACAGGCTTAGAGATCGTGTCTCAGCTCATCTGAATAAATCCTGGAAACGGTTCTGCTTTGCCCTCTGCTGAGGAGCCTGGGTACAGTTTTCCATCCCCGCAGTCATTGTACAGGGGTTCCCATTGCTGCAGCCTCACCAGCTTCTGCTGTCTCGTGTGATAACAGCCACCTGGGTATCAAATGATTGCTCTGTGTGGTGTGAATGGGCATTTTCCTAATGATTCACGATGTTGAGCATCTCCTCATACATCTCCTCATGCATGGCTTCTTTGATGAAATGTCTAGTCAAACCCGTAGCTTACTTCCTGGATATGGTCCTAGGCTTTCTGCCATTGAATCCTAGAAATGCCTTAGATAAGAAGTTCTCAACCTGGGGGTCAAATGACCCTTTCACTGGGGTGGTTTAAGGTCATTGGAAAACACAGATATTTACATTACAATTCATAACAGTAGCAAAGTTACAGTTTTTGTAAGCAGAAGCAGCCATGAAAATAATTTTATGGTTGGGGTTACCACAACATGAGGATGTTAGGAAGATTGAGAAACACTGGCTTAGCTTTTTTGGGCATTGCTGCCTTATTTGATGTATGGTTTATTATATCACCTCCCATTCTGTGGGTTGTCTTGCAATCTCACTCGTGGGTCCTTTCCTTTCCTGTGCAGAAGCGTTTTGATTTTTCATAAGTCTGCATGTCTGTGTCTGCTGTTATTGCCTGTACTTCTGGAGTATATTCCAAACTCACTGCACAGTGTCAAGCATCTTTTCCCTATGTTTTCTAATAGTTTTATAATTTCAAAGTCTTGTATCTGAGTGTTTAATGTCCATTGTAAGATAGGGTCCAGTTTTATTCTCCTGCATGTGCATTTTCCCAGGACCACTTACTGAAGAGACTGTCTTTCCCCTTTGTTGAGGATCAGCTGGTATGTTGCTTTATTCTCAGCCTCTCTGATTTGCTCCATAAAAATCTAGAAGTCTGTTTTTATGTCA
Source organism: Dicrostonyx torquatus (assembly GCA_028555095.1). NCBI lineage: Eukaryota > Metazoa > Chordata > Mammalia > Rodentia > Cricetidae > Dicrostonyx > Dicrostonyx torquatus. Next base: position 14,546,902 of record JAQHUG010000004.1, read on the forward strand.
GTACCATGCTGTTTTAGTTACTGTGACTTTGCAATATATTCTGAAGTCAGGGACTATGGTCCCTTTATTTGATTCTCTCCTCAAGATTGCCTTGGTTATTTGGGACTTTTTGTGGTTCCAGTTGAATTTTAAAATTTTGTATTATTTCTGCAAAATTGGGTGATTGTGATTCTTACATGGATTGTACTGAACCGTTGCAGTACTTTGGTTGGTGTAGACATTTTTACAATACTGAACCTTCCGATCCAAGATCAGAATGATTACAAGGATGTGCACTGTCTACTCATATCAAACATTGTCCTAGATGTGACCAGGAGAGAGATAGGAGAAAGAAAGGAAAGGAAAAAGTAAAACCGTCCATATTTACAAATGGCATGACGTTATATATAAAACATTTAATGAGGCGTGGCGGCTCTCACTGCTGATCTTAGCGCTGAACAAGCGAATTAGAAGGATCGTGAGTTTAAGAACAGCAAGACTGAATCAAAAAATTCTAAAGATGTCCTTCAAAGAACTGTTACAAGTCAGGCACGGGGGCACATGCCATTAGTCCCAGCATTCAAGAGGCAGACGCAGGTGGATCTCTGTGAGTTTAAGGCCAGCCTGATCTACATAGAAAATTCCAGGCTAGGCTGTATGGCTAGACCTTGTCTCAAGATAAATCCATTAACAAAAATAAACAAATTCAATAAAGACACATGATGCAAAATCACATATGAAAACCACTTGCATTTCTACATGCTACTAATGAACTATCCAGGAAGGCAATTAGGAAAACAATCCCATTTACAACAGCGTTAAAAAGAATAAAATGCTTTGAATAAGCTTAACTAATGAAGTCAAAGACTTACACTCTGAGAACTATAAAACATTGTGAAAAGATTCCAGAAGACGCAAACAGAGAGGCGTCCTGTGAGCTCTAGTGGTACACTCTCAGACTGCCCCCAAGGAGCCCTATAACCAAAGGTATGTGTCAGGAATGGAGCAGAGAGGGAGCGGGGGTGAGGGGGCACTGTTTTCTGCCAGCAATACCTCTGGACTGCCCTCCAGCTCCTACCAGTCCCCACCTCCACCTGTCCCGCTATGCTTTCCCTGTAGGAAGTGACTCTGAAGGGGTCTGCCTGTGAAGGACAGCCCCCACCCCCAGACCCAGCAAGCGGCAAACTGGGCTGCTAGAGGGGCTGGACAGGCATGCCGGGAGAACCGAAGTCAGCAAGTCAGGCTCGTCGGGAAATGGAACTGCTCTGTACAACAATGAGAGAGACACTTTCTGAACTCTGTGCATGAGCGTGCATTCAATTGCTCCCATTGTTTTGGCTCCAGGGAAATCTGACCTCGGAAAAGGCTGAGATGAAGTGGGTGTGGGTAGAAAGACTCTGCTAATGCAGGATATTCTTCAAGGGCACCTTGCCAGGACCACTCCTGACTTCCCCAGAGCTGGGGATGGGACTGCTTGGCAGCCTAGCTGGGGCCAGGAGAAGCCCAAGGTAGGCTATGAGTCTATTCTCTGGGCTCCTCTCAGGGAGAGGAGATTGCTTGGCTGGATCCATGGGAAATGAGCTTCACCCTGCACCTCTGGAAGTTTTACAAAATTGCTAATTCCCAAATCGGCCCTTGCCCCTCTCCCTCACCCAGTAAACCAAACTTCCTGGCTATGGGGTTGGGCTGTGGGGATGGAGGCTTTCCAAGTTGATTCTGGTCTGTGGCCATGGTCAAGTAACAGGAACATTCATATCCCAGGTTCATTTAGTGAGCAACTACTGACCAGTCCAAAGCATTCTGGGAGTGCCTGGCCTTAGGTACTGGACCCAAGTTCGAATCTTAGCAGCTAGTTTCTGTCTATAGAGTTCTAATCTATCGGCTTTCAGGCCCTCAAGATTCTTTTATGTAATCATGGGAATCTTCTGGATTGGCTTTAAGGCTTCAAGTAAGCCAGTCATTCATGAAAAGCAAGTGGCATGTGGCAACCCTACCGTGACCTGTCATAATGCGTTGCTATGGTGCAGACTGTGTAGTGTCTTGACATGATTCAAGAGAGGTAGCTTACCTCAAGAGGCCACTAAGGGAGACCATGTTCCTAACTGGGCATCCAGGCCCCTGGAGTCAGATGCGATACACCTACCAAGCACACTGCTCCATTGTATTTCCCATGGGCAAGCTTGCATTCTTCCTGGCTCTTGCTAACACCTTACATCCATGGTGAGGGACCCCATGAGGAATTTGGCCTCACATTCATGATCTCCTACCTCTGTCTGCTGGGATGAGAGGCATGGGCCACCAAACCTGGCAGTTTGCAATTCTTTTTTTTGAAGATTTATTTATTATGTACACAGTGTCTATCTGCATGTATGCTTATAGGCCAGCAGAAGGCACCAGATCTCATTATAGATGGTTTTGAGCCTCAATGTGGTTGCTGGGAATTGAACTCAGAACAGTCAGTGTTCTTAATCTCTGAGCCATCTCTCCAGCCCAGTTTGCAATTCTTATAGCATCCTGAAAAGCTACCCAAGGCTGAGAGCATCCCCTCTCTGGACTTGTCCTCTGGCCGGTTGTAGTAATGGCTTACAATCCCTTCCCAGTTACTTTATATTATTTTACTCTTCCACTGCTACCTAGAATCTAAGTCTCACCTATCGCAGAATCGCAGGATTCTATGCTGTTTCTTGGTTTTTGTTGTTTGTTTGTTTGTTTATGGCAGGGTCTCATGTAGCCCAGGCTGGCCTCTAACTCTCTATGTAGCTAAGTATGTATGACCTTATACTCTTGATCCTCCTCTTCTGCCATTCAAGTGCTGAGGTGGCAGGCTCGCACCACCACTCCACACTGTGCTTGTGTTTGAAGCAGCGATTTAGTCTGACTGCAGAGTCTTCCCGTTAGCCCTAGAAGGAAGCGTTGTACTGGCAGCCACATCTGCAGAAATTACATAGCCCAGAACACGCACGGTGGGTTGGGAACTGGATGATTACAGGGAAGGGAGGGTAGCTGGGGAGTGGGGAACTGCCGGGGACAAAGACAAGGCTCCCACCAGTGCCCTCTGCTTCATGCTGTCTGACGTCCAGTCCAAGAGTTTCTAAAGGTTGTAGTCTGAACACAACACCAGATCTCATATAGTGGAGACTTCGCATAGTCGTTCAGCTAACAAGAAAACGCTACTTCCTCATTGGACTAAAACACACTGAGATAACAAAGTCACCTAAATTTGGAGCCAGAGGACCCCAGGGAACTCAAGCACTGTTGGAAACAGTGCTGCAGATGGGGGGAGGGGTCTAGGGAAGGGAATGGTGGAGCCCAAGGGCCATTTTAGCAGAGAGTGGGTCCTAGTACCTAGCTGTCATGAAAGTATTTGTACTGTAATAGTCAAACAGGATATGAAGGGAAGAATTGAATCCTGTAAAACCAGAAGACTCTTTCTCCTTCACTAGTCTCTTTCACCCCTCATCTTAGGTACAGAATCTGGCAGAATGTTCCTCTGAGCATGCAGGCCAGGTACCCAAGCCCAGAGCTCTCGGTTTAGCATCAGCGAGTCCCTGCAGGTTCCAAGACTTGCGCTATGAATACCCAGGCTTAACCTGTCCTGGAAGTATCTCCCACATATCTAGTCCCCTCCCCACCCATTTGTTCCCCTCTTTGGCTTGGCACACATAGCCAAGTCACTCACGGTATGATCCTGACCTGGGCAGAACATCCCCGCCACATCCACACACAGAGGCAGCCTTTGAGGCAGCCTCAGAGTAAAACAGGAGTGTCCTACCCACCCTACCAGCCTTTCCAGCCCTTCCCCACCCCCACCCCCACCCCATAACTGTTCTCTGCTTCCTTAGCCAGACTGAGCTCACTGAAAAGTGAAATTTGAAGCCAGTGTTCCCCTTAGCAACCATGGTAACACAGGATCTGATAGAGAGCCTGCAGTCAGAAGAATACCAGCTTCCACCAGACAGTGGTTTCCAGAGGGAAACCAGTCCTACTCCAGGCTGTTTTTAAATAGTCTTCAAACTTCAGAGATGGCCAGCACACTCCGAGGGCAGCATGGCTTCAGGAGGCTGTCACGGGAAGCTGGCTTCTAGAAAGTGGTGTGAAGCAGCTTTGGGTACGTTCTCTGGAACACAGAATGCCTGTGGCTCAGTGGAGAGTGAACTAACCCTACAATGGGTATATTGGTGGGGTAATTTTCCTAATTGCACCAACTCTTCAGTATTTTTAAGTCAAGTTGAGTGGCAGAGCCCTTGTGACCCTTGCCCTTCCAGGTCCCTTCTAGAGAGTTCTCAGCTCCATATCACCTCGCTGGACAATGACTTGGTCTGTCTTACCTTTGTGAAAAGCAGTGAGGGCTCCCATGGGGAGGGAGACATGGAATGGTTAAAACTTTTCTGCTCACAGTCAGGAGAAGCCATGCATCTCCTTTCCAGTTCTGGGTGGGCTACAAGTCTCAATTCCTAGGCTCAGTGTTCTCTCTGTGTAGGAGGTATTAGCCTTGAGATGAAGCAGAGACCAGGGTATCCACTCACCCAGCCTCTAGCCTGAGCCCCCTCCTCCGCCCCCATCTCAGTGACAACCTCCCCTGCCCTCCCTCTCCTGCTCCTCCCAGCCTTTTGTCTCCTGGGGCCATGCCTTGTAATTTGAAAAATATTCTAACTTGGTAATTAATGTCTGAACTTCAAGAACACCCCCATCCTGCTTCTGCAGAGCCAGCTGAAGGCGGGCCAAGATGAGGACGGAGATGTGGAAAAGCTAAAAGGAGGCGTGGGTTTTCCTAGATGTTCCCTTAGCTTAGCTGGACTGTAACGGTGGGATTCTAGCTTGCTAGGATATGAGTATGAGACACAGGCATGCAGAGATACATGTGCTTGAAGCTGTCTCAACTTGTAAGTTTGGGGGGGGTAGTTAAAAGCACACATGGGTTCCCCCCTGCCATGACCTCGGCCATTTCCTGGTAGGTTAATGACAGAGTCTGCTCAGCTCAACAGATTTGGGAACACTAGGATATCAGACAGGGGCACTTTCTGAGGGCAGTTCTGGGGGAGAGAGAAAGGAATAGGAAGAGGGGGAGGGGGAAAGGGGGGGTAGGGAGAGAGAGAAAACAAGCAAGCAAGCTATGTTTAAAAAAATAATAAGGGGGACTGAAAGGAGGAGGAATTTGTCATGAGTCTATTATATTAGAAACCTATATGGATGTGTTTGTGTCTTTCCAAATTATTTATTAAATTTAATAAAATATATTTATTAACTAGATTATTGGCTACAATTTGCCACATAATTCTGATTTACTTAATTAGCCATTAGCAATGTTAGGTTCTCTGATATTTTTTAAACTTGCTTATTTTACATGTTTAGGAATGTTTGGACTGCATGCATGTATGTGTACCCCATGTATGCCTGTTGGATTTCCTGAAATTGAGGATACCAATGGTTGTGAGCCACCATGTGGGTGCTGGGAATCAAACCCAGGTCCTCTGTAAGAACAAGTGCCATTTGTAACTGCCAAGCCATCTGTCCAGCCTTCATTTCAATATTATTAGTTGCTAATATCAACTCTCGGATCACATGTTATCCCTCAGAGAGAGAAAGATTGCAGTGTGACTAAGAAAGGTCAAACAAAACCAGCTGGGTGGTAGTGGTGGCACACACCTTTAATTCCAGCACGCGGGAGGCAGACGCAGACGGATCTCTGTGAGTTTAAAGATCGAGTGCCACTACAGGCTCCAAAGCTATACAGAGAAACCCTGTCTCGGGGGAAAAAGAAAAAGAAAAGAAAGAAAGAAGGAAAGAGAGAAAGGAAGAGGGAGGGAGGGAGGGAGGGAGGGAAGGAGGTCAAAAACCTTCTGAATTCAGAGGGCTCAGAGATGTCAGATGTGGGTCCCCATGACAGGCCTCTTCAAAGGCCAGTTTAAGGTAGGCTGAGTGTCAAGGCAGATGAAACTGCCTCAAGCTAGAGCCAGAAGCAGGAGCCATTAGCTGTGGTGATTCTCCTGAACAGGGCGTTTGATGAGTGCGGAGGTAGCTCACCAGTGTCCTAGGAGTTCTCCTATACTCTCAGGTGAGGGGTGGTACCTCTAGGTAACTGACAAGCCCGTGTGCTTGGTGTTTCCGATATCAATTTAATGCAGTTCTGTGTCACTATTGATGGACATAAACTTGTCTTCATTAGTTTGTTCTTAGCTGATGTTTGGCAAGTGATGTATACACAATATAGAATCCTTCTTTCTTGGCACTTATCTCCAAGATGGAGTAACTCAAGTCAGGGTTGTTGCTTTATAAGATGGAGTCACTGTAGGCTGGGCACAGCCTGAAGGAATGTTGCTGTTTCGTGGTCCCAGCTAGTTCACAGAGGCAGGGAAGCCGACCCTTATGCTAAGAGCTGGTGCTGCCTGATGCCCAGGCGCGGCCCATGATGCTCTCGGCTTGCACTAGCTCTGCAGACTCACAGTTCACAGTCAGCCTGAACTGATGCCATTCGTCTTGTGTCATCCCCACTGTGGGACAGAAACAGCATTGGGAGCACGTGTCCTCCGAGGAGAGAAACCCAGGAACCATCCCTCCTCCTTTCCATCTACTGAGGTCCAGCTAGAAATCCAGGTCCCTTTGGTTAGGTCTGGGTCAGTAAGGCACAAGGCTGTGGCTTCTGGGCCCGTGGCTTCTGGGCCCATGGCAAGCCCTAGAAAAGGAGGCCTCTTCCACGTGCAGCTTGTTCTTAGCAGGAGGGGTACGTACAAAGAAGGCAGAGTTGAAACTGGCACACTCTAGCAGCTTGCCCTCTCCGGCCTTCAGGGTCCTGGTCAGGTGCAGAATTAAATGCATGTCACTTAGTAGTTTTGCTAATTACAAACAGATTCCTCCCTCTCTACTGCTCCTTGTCTGAGGGATCCCTCCCCTCTGCAAAGTCAAGACAGAAACTAAGGGGATCCTTCTAGTTGTGCAAAGTGAAGTGTTTCTTAGTAGGAAACATTAAGGTGAAGGAAACCAATAAAACCGCCCGGGGCCTTTGCACGTGCTACTCTCAGGTAGTGTGCCTGCGCTCTAGACATTCTGGTCTCTGTTCAACTTTCTGTTCCTCTCAAGGGTCCTGCCTACACTCACCACATCCCAGATGGACCTGTCCCTGTCCTCAGCCCGCCTCCTTTCTCTTCAAGGCCTGACAGTCGTCCGTATTACCTTAGGTTTCCTTTGTTAGTCTGTTTGCTTTCTACCGTGGGAACTCTAGAGGCAGGAAATGTATCTATTTATAGCTAGGTCCCCAGTGGTGCCTGACATAGGGTAGGTACTGGATAAATACTCATTGAAGAAACTAACGAAATAACGTGTCTAGACTAGACGGACAGAAGACGATGGTCAGCCTTTCCAAAAGGAACCCGAGGAAGCTCCTCAGAAGAGAGGGCAGGATCCTTAAAGAGGCAAAGTGAGAGGCATGATGGGCTGTCTGCATGAGGTTCTTAGAGATGAGCCCAGAACCCCAAGAAAAAGAAAGATCAAACTCAGAAGTAGACTGTGCCCACAGGACAAAAAAGCCCTTGGCCCAGCTGTTGGCATTCAGGCCTGCATCTGGCTCCATTTAGCTGGCCTTTTCTCAACGCCGGTCCCCTAAACTTCCTGGGAGATGGGAGATTTAATTCATCTGCCCAGAGCCAGGATCATCAGGAGAGAACAGAGGGACTCCAACAAAGTTTCCAGGAGTGTCCAGGGACATAGCCCCCCTCCCTGGGGTGGGGGGGCATTAAGTAACCACCTGCTGTGTGTCAGCTGGTCATGATGATTCCAGGGGATCTTCCTACCATAAAGAAGACTAAGAGGAGGGCTGGAGAGATGGCTCAGTGGTTAAGAGCATTGCCTGCTCTTCCAAAGGTCCTGAGTTCAATTCCCAGCAACCACATGGTGGCTAACAACCATCTGAAATGAGGTCTGGTGCCCTCTTCTGGCCTGCAGACATACACACAGACAGAATATTGTATACATAATAAAAAGACTGAGAGGGACACCCCAGGCTCAGGAAGCCCCCTTAGATAGAGCTCAAGGATGGAGGAAGTTTAGTAAAGCAGGAAGCAGGGAGAATGGAGTGGCTGGGAGAGGCTGCCACAGTGGCAAACACAGACAGCCTGAGAAACATCGTAGCTCTCCCCCATCCCCCAGAATCTCAGCAATGGAGCCATGTCCAGTGTCACCATATGGGAAGCCACTGCTGCAATTTTCAATTTTCTAGTAGCCACATTTAAAGCCCGCCCCCCAAAGCGGGGTCAGGTAAAACTTTATATTATCAATGGTATCCAAATAATTATAATTTCAACATGATGTAACCAAAAGTCAAGAGTTACCCATGAAGTTTTCTCGTTTCAAACCTCAGCCTGGGTGCTGGGATCACTTTAGCAACCAGTAGTTTTGATAATCTTTTTGTGTGTGTGCACTAAGTCTATGAAACCTAGTGTATGTTTTACTGTGCAGGCACTGCTGAGTTTGGGCCAGACACCCTATAAGTGCTCAAACCACATGTGACTGGTGGCCCTGGTGCTGGCCTGCACAGGTATGGAGGTCATCAGGCTTCGGTTTCGGATGCTAGAAGTCACCAAAGTACTATTTACCTGTTTCTCTCTGGGTACCTAGCAGAAAGGGGGAGCAGTAAGAGCTGAACCCCAAGACTCACAGCCAGCTCCTGGGGCTGGGGGAGGGTTGCAAAAAGCAGTGCTCCAACCCCGATGGGCAAAGTGGGAAGAAAATATAGGAAGCGAGAAGGACCTTGGCATGGGTGACACTTCATGAGAGGTCTCAGAGCAGAACCCACAGTGGGAATCAGTGCCAGCAGCTGTCAGCGGTTCCCTCCTACGCCCCCTGTGGAGAAGGCACAATTGACCCATTCTTTTACTGCCCGCTTGATTTCTTAGGGCGACCATTTCTGTATTTAAGACCTTCTCCCTTGCTCAGACGTATTAAAACATAGAAGTATTTGCTGAACCTGGTTTCCCAGGCTTGGAAGCTAGACCTAGGAAGTGCAAACACTCTGTGGAAATGCAAACACACATGCAGTAACTAATTCTCCTTGAATCAAGGCTGAAGCCCTGCGTAAAACAATCAGTCCAGAGACCAGAACTGTAGGTACAATTCCCCCTTTCGGCTCACAGAGCGGGATATGACCAGTCCTTGGGGCAGAGGACAGGAAGGGAATGAACTGGTCTGCTGCTTTGAGTCTGGGCTGGCCTGCGTTCCGCTTGGTTTGGAAATGGTAGTCAGAGGAGAGTTTGAGGTGTGGGGAAGGGCAGGGAGGATGTGGTTTGGGCAAGGGGAGTCCAGAGGCTTCCCTGGGCTTGGCCCAGCGCCATGGGAAGTCTCAGAAACTCTGCCGGCCACACTGAAGTGCCTTGCCTGGCTGGAGCTGAGGGCGTGGCCAAGGATTAGCTGACTGGAAGGCAATTAGATGAGGTGCGGCTGGGGAAATACCTGGAATCCCAGGGCTGGAGTCAAGATTTGCTTGGCTAACCCTGAAAGCAGGAGGTCTNGGTGCGGCTGGGGAAATACCTGGAATCCCAGGGCTGGAGTCAAGATTTGCTTGGCTAACCCTGAAAGCAGGAGGTCTTGGGGGTTGGGGTGGGAGTAGGGGCGGGGGGGTGGTGTCTGGGGATTAATGGCGCCCTCTTGCTGATAGGAAGAAGTCCGTCAGAATGTAGAGGGCCAGAGGAGCCTTCAGTGCTGAGGAAGAGACCTTTTCCCTTGAAGACCATTGCTAAAGACCTTGCCACCTGGTCCTACCCCTGCTTAGCCCCCTGGATTTTCCTGTCATAACAATATGGTCTTAGGGTTCATGGGGGGTATGAAGTGACCCCTCCAGGGACGTTCACACTGGGGAAGGAGAGGTGAGAAAAGTGGATGTCCCTGAAAGAAAAGGGTGGCCAGCTGTTTGAAAAGGGTAGGGCAGGGTCATTATAGCCCTGCTACCAAGAAAACCCCACATGAATTAAAGCTTGCCTGGCTGCCTGAATCCTGCCCTCTGGGCAGGGCAGGGGACTTCCACCCAAGGCCCCTACTCTAGAAGTGAAATTTCAGGTTTGCTTATAGGCATCATTAGATCTTGAGTGCTTAATAAAAGCCTTCAAGATCACATTCAGGACTGTCACGCGCAGAAGGCTAAGGGTTGCTCAGCGCAGAGCAGGGCTCCCCTAGTTTAAAGAAGCTTCCCCTCCCATCTCCTTCCCATGGATCAGCCTACCAACAGGACATATAGAACAGCAGAACCATATAGTAAATACATTCTAGACTTTGTGGGCCAAGGGGCAAAATCAAGTCCAACCAAACCTGTGCCGTGGAGTCCGACAATCCACCGTCCGGGTGGCTTAGGGGCACCTTGAACTTTGGCCACACTTCACAGCATCCTGGTTTACGGAACTCGGAATTACTGTGCATAATTTGTATGTGTCGCACATTGTCTTTTGAAGGAGGGGGACTTTAAATGTCTTCCCTGCTATTTAAAAAAATAATAATATAAAAACTGCTCTTAGCTCATGAAAAACAAGCCTTGGCCAGATCTTCTTGGTGACTGTAGCTCACCGCCCCTGATCTGGAGCTGTGGGTCTCAACTGGGAAATCCCCATTCAGGAGTTTTTGGTACACATTAACGTGAGAATCGCTGTCATAGGGAGAATTTACAGGTTCCCAGGCATGCAGATGCTATAGCAAGAAAGACCTCATCCTGATACCATAATCCGGGTCAGCCTCCATCACACTTTTGTAGATGGCAAGTCTAATGCCCAGGTAACAGAACTGTCATGTGAACCCTGGCAGTGGCTCCTTCTTTCCGGGAATACAGAGCAGGATGAGTTGTTTCATTTTTGTTTTTGTTTTGTTTTTTTAAATGTGTTTCTAGCTACTCTCAGAGATCTGCCCTGCCAGCTCACACTGCCCAGAGCTCTCTCTGAGACACAGGAAGTGTGTATGTGTCCCCTGGAGTCCCAGTGTGGCCGGGCTCTTGTGAGTCATTTCCCACAAGTGGAGCTGGGTACACTGAACTGTCTTAATGAGAAACTCGGGCCAGCTGTGGGTATCTTCGGGGCAGAACTCTGAGGGAACCTGAAAGTGCCCTCTGGGAGGAGGGCACTAGAATGAAGAATGAGACATCAAATCATTAGACTAACAGGATTTGAAGATCCCACACTGCTGGTGTTATCTGGGGCCTGTGGCAAGTTCCGTTTCATCTGTAAAGTAGGGGGGAACCCCTAGTACCTGCCTAGCTCTTGCAGGAATGAGAAATCTGACTTATCAAGCATCTGACACATGGTAGAGAACACTATTGTATCTTTATTGGTCATCCTGGCTTCTCTCTTAAGCATTCAGTGGCCCATAAGGCACATGACATAGGAGACCGTCACTGTGCTGCTGACCCTATGGAGTCCCCCTTCGTGCACTTGAAGCGTTTTCACTGATGACCCTTGGTACTCCAGTGTGGCCCTCGTGGGAACCCACTGAATTTAGATCTAAACAGGAACCTGTGTGTGCGCGCACATTGTTCTGGGAGAGACCACTAGTGTCCATCAATCTTCAGAGGGCTCCGTGTTGCCAAGAAAGTCAAACACGGAGCTGAGTGCTGTAGGTTAGTGGTAGGACACCTGCTTCACATGTGCAACACCTGGCTTCCATTTCCGGCATGAAAAAAAAAAAAGAAAGAAAGAAATCCATAGTGAGCTGAGAGGCACTGGCTTCCTGCCCTCCCGGCAACGTGTCCTTGGGTACAGTACAGGTGTCTCATTCAGATCTGAATGTCTGTCGTCAGCCAGAAATACCCGGACTAAAACTCCCTCCTTGCCCCACCAATTCCCAGAATCTTTCCTCCAGAAAGAAAACACCTCAGCAGAGTAGCCAAGAACAGGTGCAGCTGGGAAAACCACCGCCCCTAGCATCCCTGTGCTTGCCTCATTCAATATAGAGCTGGGGTTTCCAAAAGCAGGGCCAGGCTCCAGCCTCAGCAGGAGGCAGTGACCTAAGAGAAGGGCCCCCTGACTGTAAGGGCAACTCTGGTTGCATTTCTTGACCTGGCATTCTCTTTATGGAAATGCACCCAAACACTTAGAATTTGGGCACATTTTTGCATGTGTTACATTTAAATAAAAGTCTTCTCAAAGATGTCCAACTGAGAGGAGTCAAAAGATGTTATAAAATCACCCTTTTGCAGACTCTCTATGTAATTTTGCTACCAAGTTAGCACAGAGATGAAGAAAGTCATTTATACATAAACGCAAATAATAGTGTAAGATTTTAAAAATAATCCTAAAGCCGGATTTAAGTGTCCCTCTTACCATCCCAGGCTGCTATCTAACATAGCTTCAGTTGGCTTGAGTTCCCTTACGAGCCCATAGAATGACCAGACTGCCTGACTGCTCCAGTGTATATGCCTGGGATCCAGGGTAACCAGACCTCTTTGTCCCCTCCCAGGTCCCCTCTCATGAGTCTGTCTTATTTCTTATATCACATACACTCCCTCTATGGCGCTTTGTTAAAATCGGTGAGTTCAAGGGGAGAAACCTACCCTTAATCCCACACCCGCCTCTCACAACCCTTTACTGCTCTCCTCTGTAGAACCAGGTCTTTCAAAAGATCAATCTCTTTCCATGCTGTCTCCCTGGTGGCTTCTGCCCCACCAAGCCAACAGCATAGTCCCTGTTAAGTCGACATATGTGTTAAACATCCATTATTGGAAAATCCATAGTACTCCAAATTCCTAGACTTTGTATACTCCATGAAACCACAGATGGAAAATTCCATACTATGAAACTTTATTTCATGCACCAAATTATTTTAAACACTATATAGAATTATCTTCAGGCTGTACATCTATATGGTGTATATGAAGCATAAATGAATCTCATGTTTAGACTTGGGTCCCATCCTCAAGATAACTCAGGGATATGAAATATTCAAAAATTGGAAGAAGGAAGGAGGGGGAGGAGGAGAAAAAGAAAACAACTCAGGCATCCAAAAGGAGGAGAAGGAGAAGAAAGAAGAAGAAAACAACTCAGGCATCCAAAATACATTTGATCCCAAGCATTTTCGATAAGGGATACTTACTTGTATTTGCCAATGCCACAGGACTGTTTTTGGCTTCAGCTCAACTGTCCTAGCTCAAAAGCAGCTATAGATGATGCTCTTTAAATTTTATCGCTGTCGTCATTGTTGTTGTGTTAAGATTCACTACATATCCTAGGCTGAACTTGAACTAGCAACTCTCCTGCTTCCCCCTCCTTAGGACTGCAGATGTGTGTCGCCATGCCTGCCTTATGAGTAAATGGTACAAGAACAAGCATGACTGTCCCAGCACAATGTTTTTATGGGCACTGAAATTTGAGTTTCGTATAATTTTTACAGTCTAGCCAAATGCATTTTCCTCAGCCATTTAAAAAAGTGAAAGCCGGGCTGGAGGGAGAGCTCCATGGTTAACAGCACTGGCTGATCTTTTAAAGGCCCACCCGTGTTCAATTCCCAGCACCCCCATGGCAGCTCACAACTGTCTGTAAATCTAGTTCCAGGGGATCTGACATCCTCACAAAGACACACATGCAGGCAAGACACCAAGGCACATAAAAAAATGAAAAATAAAGAACGCATTTTAAAAGATGCAAAAGCCATTCTTAGCTCTGCAGACTAAATGCCCAAATAAAAAGCAGAGCACAGAAGGGCACGGTTTCCTGGGTATCGCTCCATGTGAGCTACAGTTCTCAGCTACGAGTGCTTGGAAAGGTCTAGATGTCTTTTGGGGTTTCTGTTGGTATCTGGTGGACAGAAGTTGAGATGCTATAGCTCATTCCATTCTACATAACGGTGAGTCATATGACACAAATGGCGGTCATCTACAGCTGAGCACCCCTGATCTAAATGACCCATCTGCTGAGGGCCTCTGGGACCCTGGAGGTTCCTTTATGCTGAAGACTTTCCTTTGCTTCTCCAGCCAGGACCATTCCTGAGTTCCATGCTCCAGTGGCCCAGCCAGATCGTCTCTCCAGACAGCTTCAGTGGTGGTCCTTGTAATTCTTGCCCATGGTTTTTGCTCAGGCTAGGCTGGCATTCTCCCTGACTCTTCCCTCCTGCTCCTCAGATGACTGTCACTTCCTGCCAATGTGGAGATGAAAAGAAATAAAGTTGGTTGTTGTGTCTCCTTGAAGCTACGCTCCTTCCTGGTTGTATCTGGAGCACGGGTATAGGCAAGTAGAATGGGTGCACCCTTAAACAGGCTTACGGTGTATAGCTCACCTCCTGAGAGCCAAGGGCACACAGTGCAATATGAGACTTGACCATGGCCGAGGGATGGGCAGTGGTTTGAGAGGTACCATCCCAGGAGCTATTCAGGATTAACAGCTCCTCCAGACTACCCAGATCTGCGCTGCCATACCTGTGCCCATCTGTCCCCCTAATCCCTCCCCCTGGGATTAGACCCCCTCTGACTTATAATGGACCCACCTCAGCTCCCATTTGCAGGGATGGGTCACCCACTTCTGGCTGTCCATGCCCAGAGCTGTCTCTGACTCTCACCCTGTCCCATCCTGAGTCTGCCAGGTCCCAGGGGCTGTGGACAACTTTTGCAACTATCTTGAATCTGGTCACTTTGTTCTCTATGGCTCAGGTAGGGCACAAACCAGTTTTCTAACAACGCTTCCCTCTGCCTCCCCCGTTCTGTTTCCATCCCCTCTGCCAGCACTGTCGACCACTGGTGTGAGAGAAGCCTCCCTACCTAGAATACTCTCTTTTCTTCTTTCTTTTCCACTCTTACTGCTCTCCCCAGAAAGATCGTTCCCCAGGGCCTCCTCCACACAAGTGAGAAGAGCTTTGCCTGTCACCACACCATCACCCTGTGCCTCATGAAGTCCACTTAGCGATGAGCGATAAGCTGCCCCTGGTGGAGCTGAGCTCGCTGCACAAGAGCTGTCATCCCAGCCGACTCATGTGGAGTATCTGTCTTCATCCCTGCAATCCACGAGAAAGAGAGTATTACTGTCCCTACATTACAGATTAGAAGGCTGAAGCCCAGAGAAGTGAACACTACATTGTACGGTCTAAGTGAGTGGCTGAGTTAAGATTAGGACCAGTAAGGATTAGGGATCAGTCAGTCTTTCTTTATAGCCTGCTTCCAGACATTCATCTCCTTGGATGCTGGGGCTCGTTATGAGATGGATGGATGGGTGGGTAGATGGATGGGTGGATGGGTGGGTAGAGAGACGGGGTGTAGGGAGTGGATAGATGGATGAGTGGGTGGGTAGATAGATGGTATGTGGAGAGTGGATGGATGGATGGATGGAT
>JAQHUG010000004.1:14574892-14594318 GCA_028555095.1 Dicrostonyx torquatus
AAAAAAAAAAAGAATCTTCTCCTTCTAGCCACCCCTTAGAGCATGGGATACATGGGAAGAAGTTCACCACAGCAGGTGTCCCAGAGCTATGCAGCCTCCATCTTCCCTGTGGTGGAAGTGAAAGCAGGCTTATCTCTCCCTCCAGCTTTACCCCCAAAGGTCACTAAACCAGACCTCGGGATTAGCTCCTGCCAGAGTGGGCTAGATGGGAGGCTGGCCTGCTACAAGGTGAGATGTGACCTTTTTCCAGAACATGTTTCCTGACCTTTACTCTGGTTTCCCGAATTATCCAGATGAGAGACTCATGTGTAGCACTCAGAACACCGCCCAGGACATTAGCTCAGTAGAAGCCTCCTGGACTCTCCATAAAGATTTGCAATCCTAGGATCAGAGTCAAGAAAATACCAGTGTAGAAGGACAGACAGCTGTATGCTACACTGTTGTAAGAGGGCTGCTTGGTCGTTCCAGCCGCTCGGCAGCTCAGACCTAAAATAACCACACAGAAACTGTATTAATTAAATCGCTGCTTGACCCATTAGCTCTAACTTCTTATTGGCTAACTCTTACATCTTAATTTAACCCATCTCCATTAATTTATATGTTGTCATGTGGCAGTGGCTTGCTGGCAAAGTTTCAGCATGTCTATCTCTGGCAGCGGCTTCATGGCTTCTCCTTGACTCCACCCTTCTTTCTCCCAGCATTCAGTTTAGTTTTCCCCACCTAGTTCTACTCTGCCCTACTCTTATCACAGGTCTAAGCCAGTTTCTTTATTAACCAATGGTATTCACAGCATAGAGGGAATCCCACATCACTACACAGTCCACTGTGCAGACATCTCCTGAGATGTCCAGGCCCTTGTCTATCCTTTTCTCTGTAGAATGAAGTAGCTAACAGGTGTATTGGATAATGTGTGTGAGTACATGCTCAGAAGAAAGTCCCGGAAGCAATGCTGGGTCAGAGGCTATGAAGTTGGTGATTATCACCACGCTTCCCTAGATCAGTGGTCCCCAACCTTCCTAACGCTGTAACCCCTTAATACATACAGTTCCTCATGTTGTGGTGACCCCAACCATAAAATTATTTTCGTTGCTACTTCTGAACTGTAATTTTGCTACTGTTATGAATCATAATGTAAATATTTGATATGCAGGGTATCTGATATGCAGCCTCTGTGAAAGTGTCTTTTGACCACCCTGAGGGGGGGGTCATGACCCTGTATTGAGAAATTCTGCCCTAGATGGCACTGCCATGTGCTGTGTGTTTGCAGAAGCATCAGTTGTAGTTCTGCACCACCGTGTTCTTCCTGACAGGCAGGTGTGTGGGATGGTACTGGTCACATCCCCCTCACTGCTCCCTTCCCGAGGCTGGATGCACCACTCTGCCCTGAAAGCAGTGGCTTCTCAAAATGGCCCTCGTTTTGCCTCCTGCAGACACTCCAGTTGGGCAGGCTATCTTCCTGCCTCCCAAAGACTCTTATTAGCAAATGTTCTCTGTTTACTGAGCGCCTGTGCCAGGGTCTGGGGATGGCGGTGGACAAATTAGGCTCTGACCTTACTGAGCTTTGTTTCTGATGGAGGAAGAAGACAACAGGCATACTCGAAGATACTGAGGTCAAGGGCCACCGAGAGATGTCAGTGGGAAGTGTATAGGGGCCATCAGTTACACAGCAGGCTGTCCTGTGTGGGCGGGGCCTGTTAGGGTATAACAGTGAGGTTTGTGGTTATGGGGCGGCCTGCTCTCCAGGGACAAGGATAAAGAGAGCAGGACTGTGAGGCGTGCAGTTGTAGACGGAAAATGCCAAATTTGAGCCAAATGTAGCATCCGCACCTGTGGTCTCAGCACTGGGGAGGCTGAGGAAAGAGGATGACTAGTTTGAGGCCATCCTGCACTTTAGTATGAAGATCAAGACATGGTGGCGCACACCTCCAATCCCTAAATTTCAGTATTTGAAACAGGGATATCAGGAATTCAAGGTCATCCTTGGTTATATAGCAAGTTCAGGGCCAGCTTGGGCTACGTGAGCTTCTATCTCAAAAAAAAATTTTTTTTTAATGGTAAATTTTATGTTAGATGAGTTGTGTCTCGGTTTCTAAAGAGAGACATTGAGTGGACAGGTTGGATAGGTAGAGGAAAACTTGGTGGGGTGTGGTCCAGCAGGCCTGGCCATGGCCTTGGTTGGAAAGCTCTCACCGTCACAGTGGCTTTGACTTGCACTGCTGCACAGTGGAGAAGAAAACTTGGTGACTGAACCCTCGCCCATAGCCAGGCCCTGGCTCCTGACCCAGGAGAGAGATGGGTCATCAACAGCATCAAAGCTGGGTCAGGAGCGAGCAGGACAGTGACCCACCTGCTGGGCTGGCAGCTGATGTCCAGCCTGACTGTCGTCTCCTCTGTTCTCTTTTCTGCAGCTCTTGCAGTCTCAGGATGTGAAGGAAGACGCTGTCCTCTGCTGCTCCATGGAGGTGAGCTGTGGGCTCAGGTGGCCTAACCCCAGATGCATGTGCCCTCAGGCCTCACAGTTGGAGCGAGGTGGGGGGCCATAAGAGTTGCTTGTTTACCAGTGGAGCAGCCACTGGTCCGGAGATGTCTGTGGAGCCAGTCATGGGCTGTTCTCTAGAGGAATCAATACAGGCTGGCACTGTCCATTTCCTGTCCCAAGACCTTCTGCTATTTGGATCAGGCATGCCACACTAATGACTTAAGAGGTTGCAGGTGACCTGCTGCCCCCAAAGATGCCTCTTTACTTCCATGGCATGTCATTAGGAGAAGGTGCCAAATGCTTGATTGAATCTCCTCTATTGGCGTAGCCTCTTGGATCTCAAGATGCAACCACTGAACACCGAAACTTCTGGAATCTTTCTTCCAAGTCTGGCTGGGCAGATCCATGCCCTCTACAAATAGCCCAGAGTCACCCAGGGCAGCACACATAGAAAAAGGGCCTCCTATAGCACAGGGACCCTGCCTGTCCATGCCAGTGAGCATTTTATATGTTCAGGTGGCTCTGGCCTGGAGCTTTGTGCCAAGAGCCTGCACAACAACTTTGGTTGGATGGGATGGTCATGAAGTTTATGTGTCGGGCTCCAGCTGGGCACCTGCTTGGTGCTTGGGGAGATTCGAGGGAAAGATAAGGCAAGGTCCGTGCCTTCAGATGGCTTCAAGGCATCCACGTCCACAGTGGCTGGGGACTGCATGGGAAGAGTATACATACAGAGCGTATATCCATGGAAATCAGGGGAGCGGGGTCAGGATGGGTCAGAGAGCTCAGGAAAGGCTTGTGGGAAAGGTAGAGCCTAGAAAAGCAGGTAGGACAAGGCCAAGGCACAGTGGCAATGAGGGTTCAGATTGTATGGAAAGGGACCCGCAGGAGTTGTTAGCCAGAAGTCAAAGATGAGAGCTTCTCCTAGCCAGGTTTTTTGTTGCCCCCACCCCAAGACTGATGGATCTCCCAAGATCACCTGACCGACCTTCTACTTCAGTTCATATGTCTCTCCTATTACTACAAATGTGGGCAGAGGTTAGTTCTGGAGCTAGAGATGGGTTCGGAGTTAGAAAGCAGACCCCATGGCCCCTCCTGTTCCCCACAGACAGACATAGGTACCAATCACCAATCTGTTTCCAGAGAAATACCTGGTAAATGAAAATGATCACAGCGATACCTGATAGCCCGAGGGAGCAGACCGTGGGGTCAAGTGAGAGGCTAAGTGTAGTCAGGGAAAGCTTCTTGCAAGAAGAAAGGTTCTAGGGTAGCAGACACAAGAGGTGAGTTCCTAGTGAGCTGATGTCAGGCCTGGGCAGCAGGCAATAGCCTGGCTCCTGGCTTTCCTGCCGGCAGATGGTTGTTAAACCACCGTTGGCTATTCCTGCCTGGATCTGCACGTCCCTAGGACAATCCATATCTTTCTGGTCCTTGCCTCCAGCCTACCTAGCCAAGGATTTGGGGGAGGGGGGCAGTGCATATTATGGGGTCCAAGTCCCATCCTGACTATACTTTTTACCCACAGCTACAAAGCACAGGCCGGCTGCTGGAGGAGCAGCTGCCTGAGATGATGACGGAGCTCCTAGCCAGCGCTCGGGATAAGATGCTATGCCCCTCAGAGTCCATGCTAACCCGGTCCCTGCTCCTGGAGGTCATCGAGCTCCATGCCAACAGCTGGAACCCTCTGACGCCCCCCATCACGCAGTACTACAACAGGACCATCCAGAAACTGACAGCCTGACAGACAAAGGGGCCTGGCAGGCAGCCCATGGGCAGCTGGGGCCCTGGTCCACAGGGCCAGATGGACAGGCGAAAGGACAGGGGTGGCCCTGGTGGGGAAAAGGAATGAGCAGGGAGGCAGGCAGCAGCAGTGGCCAGTCTGGAACCAGTCACGGAGGGGATCGGATCCCTCAGAAGAGCTCCCCCATGTCGCTCCCCAGCCTGAGCATGTGGCAGCTCACACCAAGGGAAGCATGTTTCTTTGTCCTGGCGGTCACCCGCCCTTGCTCTCCTGGGCTCTAGTCCTCCCCCGCCCCCTGCCTTCCAACCCATCCCCCATAGAGCTTTATGGGAGGAATCTCTGCCACTCCTCACTGTCTCCAGCTGCCTCTCAGCCTCCCACACCTCTGGCCACGGGTTGGGTCAGCCAGGACTGCTGAAGGCTGAAAAAGTGGGTCGAGACATCTCTCATTGTTCCCACGTGCTGTCAGCCGCAGTCGCCAACTGGCAGCCGGCAACGTGTAGCAGATGTCTGGGAGGACAAAGGCAGTCATGGTCCCCACCGGCCGCCCATAATTGACAGCCTTTGTCAACCCCAGTGGAGCTGGGGAAAGGGTTTTTTCCCCCTTCTAACCTTCGTGCTTCACCTTCCTAACTTCAGTTCCTCCTGCTTTCAGCCTCCAGCCCCAGGGCCTGCTGCTCCCTCCAGGCAGAGGAGGGAGTTGGGACTCCCAGCTCAGCTTGCTCTCTTTTATTTTGTTTTTCAAAAGTAGATGCTTTGAAGTCTCTCTTCTCAATGAAAATGCCCTCGATGTGATCCCACAGTCATTGCCTCGAGGACCCCCCCCCATTAGTGGGAGATCAAACCTTGCCCCCCATGTAAAGAATCAAGCCACAAACAGCTTGCCAGTAGCCAGCTAGTAATTGGAAACTTCTGCCCCAATGGGGGTCCCCACTGGAATCCCGTGTTCCTGGGCCCCTGTCCTGCAGTGCCTCTATTCCTGTCCACTGCTAGCTTCTAAAGGGCTGATACTGTCCCCTGGACTGCCTTAGGACCTGCCCTGGCCCCTGTTAGGGCCAGAAACAAAGCTGGCGAATTAAAACCAAATGCAAGTCTTGTTCCAAGCAATTGCTGGAGGAAGAGCCACTGCTGGCTTCCTGGGTCTGGGAGCCTCATCCATGGGCTGTATCCTTGCCCTCACCTCATCTGAAGGCAAGACCTGGAACGGCCTCCCAGACCGATGGGGAGAGGAAATCCTTGGAGTCCTGACTGGAGGACAGTTTGGTAGGTGACCAGGCAGGCAGCCAGATGGAGTTCTTCAGGCTAGCAACAAAGCTAGGATTTCTCAAAAGGTTTTGGTCCCAGGAAGTAACTCTTCAATACCGGCTAGAGAGGAGGATGTGGCTCAGTCCAAGAGGCTGGTCTCTGTGTGGTGACTGGTGGCTTCTCTGCCTCATCTCTGGGAAGCAGGAACCCACACTTTGATGATCCCCCAGAATATGGTTTTCCAGTTTGTTGCTTTTACTGGGATTGGTCGTCCTCTAGGCCATGTTGGAGGCTCTTGAGCAGTGGTTCTCAACCTGTGGGTCGAGACCCCTTTGGGGGTCAAACAACCCTTTCATAGGGGTCGCATATCAGATATTTATATTACAGTCCATAATGGTAGCAAATTACAGTTATGAAGTAGCAGTGAAGTAGTTTTATAGTTGGGGTAACCCCAACATGAGGAGTTGTATTAAAGGGTCGCAGCATTAGGAAGGTTGAGAACCACTGCTCTTGAGGTTTCCTAGCTCAAATCAGGCTGGCTAGAGTAAGGAAGGTTTCTCTTAACTGTTTCAAGTCTAGAAGGTCAGAAGGGGATGTCAGGGTCAGAGAGTTCCCCAATCTCTCTGGCTCTCCCCAACTGAAATCTGGTAAAGATGGGGCCTCAGAAGGACCTGCTGGGAAGAAGGTATGGAGGTCAATGGCCACCCCAGCTTTGATCTCTTTCCTCTCCCTCTCCTCCCCATCTTTCTTTTCTCTGCTTCTTGCTGCCTTGTCTCCCTAGCCAGCCCTTAGGCTGAGTCTGGAGCCCAGGGACACTTACAAGCCCCACAGGTGGTGTTGAGGGAAACACAGGGCAGATGCGTTACGCAGAGAAGACCCCAGGGAAACCATGCTCTTGTAGAGTGGGGCAGCCCAGGTCCACAGCCACCTGCTCCCTGCAGTTTCAGGGAGCCACAGGTGTCCTTGCATGGGCCTGCTTCCCAGGCGTCTCTAAGGCTGGCACGCGTGAGTGTGAATGCTTGCACACGCACAAGTGTGTATAAGCATCTGCTGAGCATGAAGCAGGACCATGAGAAAGAAGGAGGCTGATGGTGGGGATTCAAGTCACGGGAGTAGGGGAGGTCTCCTAGGCTCCATACAGGAGCTCCCAAACACTGTGTAGAGGTGGAGACTGTGGCTTTGTGGGTACCGTGGACCTAATGCAGCTCCTTCTAATGGCCTATTGGGGGGGGGATCTTGCCTCAAGAGCAGCCCCTTCTAGGGCCCTGAGGACCAGTATGAAGATGCAAGATATAAATATGTATACATATATAAATATATTTTTAATTACATGTTGTGTCCTGGTGGCTCCAGACTTACCGTCTGCCTAGTTGCTTGAAAGCACTTCCTGGTCGGTCCATCCTAATATGACACTTCCAGCTGTTTGTTGTTTGTTTGTTTGAAATGCAGAGCCCTGCTACTTTTTCAGACATAGAAAAAAAAACTTTATTTTATTTTTTAAAGAAGCAACAGTAAAGCCTAAAATCTCCAAGTCTGAGTAGCTTCCTGTAGGAGACTCCTCAGGCAGGAAGTGGGGGAAATGCAAGCACCCACGGACCCCTGACCTCTCCCCAGGCCAGAGCCCTCTGCCGCCAGAGGAACAGCATCTCAAAGCTCACCTCTGGATGAATGGACAGGAGGCAGAGCTAGAAGATGTCTGGCTGCCGCCCCTCTCAGGCTTGTGTTGTTTTATCTGGCCATGGTGATCTAATATTGAGCCTTTTCAGGCTCCCCCGCCTGTCAGGACGAGTTGGTCCTTGTTTTTCTCTCAAGTGGCCTGCTTGTCACTGTCCTCCTCATGAACTGGCCATGTTGCCTAAGCTCTGGGACCACAGCTCCTGCAGGACTCCCAGCCTCCCTTGGACAAGGCCAGGAGCCTCACCATCAACCACGGGGAACATGTGCCCCCTAAAACCGTCTTCATTCATGCATTCTTCCTTATCCAGTCTGTAAACCTTTACGGTCTGGGAATCCTCTTGTCCCTCTGTGTAAATGTAAATGTTGACCCGATTGGTATTTATTCTAATTTTTATTGTATTTTATTTTATTTTGTCTGAAGGGTTAGGGGGTGGGAAGTAGACCACTGGTTGCACCCAGGGCAGCTGCAGGGATGAAGCCCACACAGCCCAGGAGCCAAGAGAAGCAGCTCCTTTGGGGCCCTCTGGGTAGCCACATCCTAGGCTGTTATCTGGCGTCAGAAACCAGCCAGTGTTCCTTGTCCCCGACACTCAGGCCTGCCCATGGCGTGATGTCCCTCAGCTGCCTGGCACTGTGTTGGAAACCTGACTAGGTCTTGGAGGAGGTGGGTGGGAGAGAATAGAATTCTCTCCTCTGCTCAGGACACTTGCGCCAGAAGATCTGGCACCTCACCTGAGCCAGCTGGGAACCTGACAACAGGACCTTACCTCCCCAGAGCAGGGTCTGGAGCTTCCCGCCAAAGCTATGGGCCAATCCTGCTCGCACCATTCCTTCCCTTCACCCGTATGTCCTGCTTCCCAGCTGAACCCAAACTACAAATGGGTTTAAAAAAAAAATAATAAATGATACCAAAAACCAAAAGTGTTCCGAGTCTGTCTACTCTGTAACAAGCTCAGCAGTGGTAATCTTTCCCCAAGCCTTTTATGCCTTGCCCGGTCCAGACAAGAATCTCAGAAGAGCCCAGACTGGGAGCTGGTAAGGAGAGTCCTCACTGCCTGGCCACCATCCAGGGCAGCAGCAAGCTCTAGGATCTGTAGAGGTTGGGAAAGGTCTAGTGCAAGATAATGCTGGCAAAAGAACGGGACTTCTGTATCTAAAAGCTAGGCTCTGAGGCCAAGCCAGGGTGGTGGAATTTCCTGAAGAAAATGACTTTTGTGATAGCTTTGGTTTGCTGCAAATTTAGCCAGCCTCTAGACCTACTCCATCCCAGGAAATGTCCCCATAGCATTTAGCAATGAATTTTTGTAAGAAGACTGAGATTCAACCGGGCGGTGGTGGCGCACGCCTTTAATCCCAGCACTCGGGAGGCCGAGACAGGGAGATCTCTGTAAGTTTGAGGCCAGCCTGGTCTACAGAGGGAGTTCCAGGACAGCCAGGGTTACACAGAGAAACCCTATCTTCAAAAAAAGGTGGGGGGGATAGTCTCCCAGGTGATCATATGAGTTTTTTATTCAAGTCATTAATGAGCCCTGTGAGGTATTTCCTATAATACTGTGCCCTCCTTTGGCACAGTTTCTTCCATGGAGACGCTTAGGAACACTGCCTCTTTGTAACAACTCCTGTGTAGCATCCTCCCCTTCATCCTTCCTTAGGCAGGCCCAGCCCAGAGCCGTCTGGATACCTGGAGAGGACATGTTGAGACTGGCCATTGCTCAGGACTGAGCTGATGCCTCCGCGACACTGCCTGAGGATGACCAAACATACATGACTGGGGTAGAAGGAAATGATGATCTGAACAGCTGAGATCCTTATCAAGTCAGTTTACAAAGCTGTGAAAAGAGGAGGAGGAGCAGAGGTGAGAGGTCGAAAGGAAAAGTGTTTGAAGATGACTCCCAGAGAGAGAGAGAGCACTCCAAACCTGAGGCATCACCCAAACTGTTCTGGGTGGCAGGCCTGCTTAGAAGCGCGTAGATTACCAAGTCCCACACAACCTACCATCCAATGAAATGTTCCTACCCTGCATTTCACTCCCGTCTCTGCTGATGTGTGTCCTCTGTCCTGCAAAGAGCAGGTTACACTTGTCCTACCTCCACAGAAAGGCAAAAGAAGGAAACTTTGCTTTGAACAAATCATCTGGAACACTCACACCACAAGACTTAGGAAGGCACTAAGGCAAAGAATGCAGACAGAAGGGGAACCATGTTCAGGGAAACGGGGCTTCTAGCTCAGATGAACGCTCTCAGTTGGGCCGGCGAAGCAGGCAGACAAGTGGTTTTGACTTGCTTAGCTCTTTTGTTTAGGATTTTTGTTTTGTTTTGTTTTGTTTGTTTTTCAAGACAGGGTTTCTCTACAGCTTTGGAGTCAGTCCTGGAACTAGCTCTTGTCGACCAGGCTGGTCTCGAACGCACAGAGATCTGCCTGCCTCTGCCTCCCAAGTGCTGGGATTAAAGGCATGCACCACCACCGCCCGGTTTTGTTTAGGATTTTTAATGTGGGGGGGGAGCGTGTTTTGCCTGCATGGTATGTGCACCACGTGTGCTCCTGGTACCTGCAGAGGTCAGAAGACGGCGTCAGCTCTCCTGGAACTGGAGTTATGAGTGGAGCTATTAGCGACAGGGCTCTTAGCTGCTAAGCATCTCTGCAGCAACTTGTTTTTGTTGGGTTTTGTTGCCTGCTTGTGTATGTAGTTATGTGTCTGTGTTTCTGAGTGTGTCTATGTGTGTGAATGTACATGTGTGTGTCTGTGTGTATGTGTGTGTACCTGTGAGTGTGTACACATGTGTATCTATGTGTATAAATGTGTGTTCATGTGTGTGTCCATATGTGTGTGTGTCTGTGTCTGATGTGTGTGTGTGTGTATATGCTTGCTTCAGTGCATGTGGGAAGTCAAAGGACAACTTTGTGGTGTCTGTCCTTCCTTTTCATCTTTACGTAGGTGCTGGGACTTGAACTCAGGTTACCAGGGTTACACCAGAAGCACCTCTCCCCACTGAGCCGTCTTACCAGCCCTTTTTGAATTTTTTTGTGGGGCTGGGTGTGGAACCCAAAGCCTCATGAAGCTTTAGCACTGAGCTGGACTCCATCCCAGTTAAGTGGTTCTGACTCCCATTTTACAGATGAGCCCAGGGCAACTGGTGCAAGCGCCAGGTCCAGCCTGAGAGCCAAGCCTGGCTGTCATTCTGCCACACCCCTTTGTCCCCCGGTAGAGGCCAGCCACTCAGACAAAGAGGCAGCTAGCTGCCTGCTGAGATGGGGCCAGAGCCGGTTCCCCACACTTCCCTCTAGGCTGATGGAGACCAGGGCAATCTGGGCTTGCTGCATGGGTGTGGGAGGAGCTTGCAAAGCTTGGGTCCATCATTTGTGCACAGTGTGTCTTACTGGTTCCCAGTTTCCAAAGGCCAGTGGCTCCCAGGTGGGCAGGAGAGGAGAGAGTCCTTGTGGGGTGGATGCTTCAAGGGTGAGGTCAGTACCCAATTGCTAGAAATGGTTTCAAATGGTTATATTCTGAAACAGGACACACCTACACAGTTAACTTCCAGAATCCTGACAGTAGAGAACCTTTTTTCTGGCTAAGAGTGTCCAGTAAGACCCTGGAGTTCAAAAGAATATATACCCTGACTCAAGGTTGTCTATGACATTCATAGGCCCAAAGCACTTTTCCTGCCCACTCCCTTTCTGGGAAGTGTGTGTGTGTGTGTGTGTGTGTGTGTGTGTCTGTGTAAGTAAACTGGATTTCATGGCTATGTTAGGATAAAGATAAATATACCAATATTTCTTAAAATAGCTTTTTTAACCTAAAAGTTAAGTTTTCATTCTAATAAAAAAAAACAACAACTTTGTGGGCACCATGAGGGAGCCTCTCTTCGTTCATCTGAGTTACTGTAACAGAGCACCATAGAACTGGGCGGCTTATGAACAACAGGAGTTTAGTTCTGGCAGTTGAGAAGGCAGGCAGTATGAGGCAGAGGTGCCAGCATGGCAGGCTCACGTGAGGACTCTTCTGGCTTCAGACTACCAACTTCTGAATGCATCCACAGAGACAGAAATGAAGGTTTTTGTAAGGACACTAACTCCATTCTTAAAGGATCTACTCTTGGGACATAATCTCCCCCCCCCCAAAGATACCCATCCAATGCTACCATACTAGGGGTTGGAATTCTAACATAGTTGGGACAAGGCCTTCAGGTCATAGCAAGCTACTATGGTGCCAGAAGGTATACCAGCCCTGTGTAGGTAAACTCCCTGAGCTAGGAGCCATGCCTTTCCTGGGTGCCCATTGGTTTTAGGATGACTTAGAGCAGGGAGAGAGTTAAGAGGGCAGCTCACAGTAGCCACATAAAGAAGCCAGTGTTCCCACACGTGGGTCTCCATCCCCAATCTCTTCATTTACTGAACACTCCTGTATCCTAGGCATGGTCCTGAGTACTCACAATCTTAGGTAACTCATAGGAACATCCAGACTATGGGTATGATTAGCTCTGGAGGACAGATGACTACAGCCAGGGTCCCACAGCTCTTCTATGCTTAATGAACTCAGCCACCAAAATTCCTGCTTCTGAGACCCATTACCTGCCCCCCAGGACTTTCCAATTATTTTTACCTTCCAGGCAACGGAGGGTCCCAGACCACAGCCATTCACCCACAAGCCTGGCCCAATTGCTATTGTATACCTGTGATAAAGAATCAATGCCTCACTCAGGGCCTCAAGAAACACCACCAGGCTTGCCCAGCCTCTCGCCCAGCCTCTCGCCCAGCCTAGGGAGAAAAGGCAGTCCCTCCCTACCAGGTGACAAGCCAGAGGGAATCCCAGCACCCATCAGGGCTGCATGAGAAAAACCAGCTAGAAAGCTGAGCACAGACTTCTACTATTGCACTATTAACCCAAGTGCTGCTGAGGCAGTTGGCAGCTGAGTTTTAAAGGTGCACAGAACCCTGTAGTCCCATCTTCCCCAACGGGCTTGCTTCCGATGGGCCAGCGGTGGCAAGTTCCACAGCAGACAGACATTCAACACCTGCACAGTTTAACTCAGGCCGCACCAGCGTCAGCCCCGCAGATCGCCAGTGTGATTTGGAGGCACTTTGGGAAATGTCTAATTCAGTCTTCCTGCCTCGGCCTCCTGAGTGCTGGGGTTAGAGGTGTGCACCACCATGTCTGGCTTCAGCATTTCCTTGTTAGATGTAAGACTGTGCACAGGGCTTCAGAAGAGCATCCCTCGAAGGTGACTTGAAAGGGGCGTATGGATCCACAGCCTGTTCTTCACACACAGGACAGAACTAGCTCTACTCAGTGTGAGGCGTCATGCCTAAGGATCTAGAAACTTCATTTAGCCCTCATTCCTCACATCACAATACAACCCAGCCAGCCCACTCCAGCCCCTCAGCTCCCAAGTAACAGCAAGGGCTCTGGTCAGGACTCTTGGCTCCTCCTGTGATCCCACAGAACACACAGGCCACCAAGTAACTCCAAGGTGAAATCAATGGGTGATTGAGAGGCTCAGGACCCAATCAGGGACAGACATGCACTCAGTGCAGTCTCAGCCTACAGGAACAGAGGAGGTTGAAGAGGGACAGGAAGGGCGACACCATAGACAGAAGAGAAAGCCCTAGGGTTTATGGGGGGGGTAACTCCTGCTGCGGGACTCCCCAGGTCTGTGTCACCGGTTTCGCTGTTGGTGCTCCCAAAGCTGTGGGCAAACAGCAGGGTTGCTCCTTGTTGGCCCAGAAGAGACCCCAAATTCAGAGATCCTGTAGCACACAGGAACAATTAAAAGGACGAGAGATGGTGAGAAGCAGCCAGGAGTTAGTTAACTCTCCAGGAAGGAGACATCTTGACTGGGAAGGAAGACAACCGAGGCCCAGGAGTCTGTGGGCTCTGATCTTCACACTGGCTAGCCATGTGAACCCTCTCTTTCCCAGGCACCTGGCACTGTCCACTGGGACCTGATCATGAAATTAACATAACTCTTTAAACTGTGAAGCTTTTTTTTTAAAAGCTTTTGATTGGAATATCTCCATGGGGATCATTGGCACCCCAATTTCTGACACTCTGTGTTTCACCCTTTCTTGATGGCCCAGGGTCATTTTCAAAACACTAACTAGTAGAGTGCGCTATAATCCAGGGTTAGCCCCAGAGATCATCAAGGTGTGCCCCTCCTGCTCTGCTGGCTTAATTACTAGATCTTTGTTTTACACTTTCGCCTCTTCTCTTATTATCACTGTTGTGGCTGTGGCCTGAGAAATTAAGTCATCGAGCTGGTCAGAACCATTTGTCAAGGAGCACACAGGCCCCCAGCGAGGGCCCAGGGAGCATTCTGATCAAGGCTTTGCAGCGTAGATGGACGTTTTTGTCGTGGTGGTGGTTGTTTGAAACAAGGTCTCACTCTGTGGCCCATGCTGCCTCAAATTTCAGGTTTTGCTCTTAGCTTCCCCAGTGCTGGGAACATAGACCAGTTCCACCACACCCTGCTGTGTGAACTGATGGTTTTAACAGCTAATTCATCTACTTAGAAGCATTTTTGCCTGGTTTCTGATCCCTGATGAGTTCCCAGAATGTGGGATCCACTCAGAATTAGAGTCCTATTACTGGGTGTGACTGGGAAGGTCATGAGGCCGGTGAGTGAGCTGATCATACTTCTCCCAAGGGGAAGATAAGACTCACAGGCCTGGTGTGGACACTCAAGATGAATCTTGGGACTGCTGACTTGAACAACAGCCTCATGGTCACTCTATATCTGTTCCCTCGTCAGAGCATGAGCAAGAGGGCCCTTAGGTCCCGGGAATGCATGCAAAGAGCATGGGTTGTCAGCCAGCAGAACTGAATCCATCCCTGGCTCCACAGCAGCCAGTTAGTTGATTGTGAGAACCGTGCTTCCATTGGTTCAGGTTTTTGCTTGCTTGCTTGCTTGCTTGCAGACACGATCTGGCTATGCAGCCCAAGTTGGCCTCAAACTTGAGGTCTGTCTGCCTCCTGCCTCCTGAAATTGCAGGCTTGGGCCATCACACTGGGTGAGGGTTTCTTCATTATGTTCTCGTTTCCCAACCACCGGAGGAGGTCAGAGTGTTGCTGCTTTTCAAGCTGTGTTCTGTTTAGTCACCTCTGTTAGTCTGGGGGAGAGGAGGGTTTAAAGAAGGGATGTTCTGCCCAAACCACTTTGACCCCCCTCATCCTCTCACACCCCATCTGATTCCCTTGGAGTGCTCCCTCAATGTACTGGGTTTGTACTTAACACTGACCCACCTAGGAAGGCTTTGAAATTTCAAGTTAGCCAAGAGCCTCCAGGCCTTCTAATACAGACAGCCTGCACAAGCAGTGTCCCTCCAAGAGTGAAGGGCCTCAGGTACCCCTTGTCCTGCGGGTTCCACTCAGAAGGCAGGGACACAGCCAGGAGGACACATGCAGAACTATGCTGGAAAGAACCAATGGCACTGGCTGTAGAGGGCCAGAATCTGGCTAGTGCCTCCTCTGGCATCCACACTATTTATTCTCTGGGTCTCTTTTATTTTCCTCTCTCTTCCTCACCTGCTTTCTGTCTCTGGCTACATCCTAACATTCCTGTGACAATCATCTGAAGGCTTTTCCCCTAAGAAGAGCCCAGGAGGGAAAGAAGAGCCACAATGGGATCCTTGCTCTCCACCTCTTCAGATGGACAGGCTGCCCAGCTCAGCACTAATCCTCACCTGCTTATGGCCCTTCCTCATTCTGGGAGTGGAGAGAAAAGCCCCCCACCCCAGTCTGCTGGCTGAAGCCTGGGACCCTCCTCTGCCAGGGCTCCACCAGGCTGGGCCCAGCTTGGCTCCCCGCCTGGGCTGCCGTATTGATTCTTTTGGCTCCTTTTTGCTGGGGATATCAATCTAGCAGGTTCCCGGGATGGCTGTGTTTTAACCTCTCACCCTGGTCTAGACTCTGTCGGCTCCTGCTATCCCTCAGCCAGGAGGAGATGGAGGCCCCAGGGCCTCTTGGGCAGGCTCTGGAGCCAGCGGATTTCCAGGAACCGAAGCTGGGATCGCCTGGCGGCTCCGCAGCCCGCCAACCTGCCTCTCTCCAAACCGGCCGGTGAATTATTAAAGATGCAATTTCCTTTCATCTTTCCAGTAAAATTGCTCCCCGGATCGTGTATTGCTGCCTTCCTGTCACTGGCCAGCTGGGGTCTTGGCAGAACTGTCATTCACCCCAGAGTAGGGCATAGGGAATTGGGAGTCTCAGAATATCGGTGCCTACTGTTTCACGGCCCCAGAGAAGGAAGTTCAGAGATATTCCACAACCGGTCCACGGTAGCTCAGCAAGCTACCAGCAGAGCTGGGCCGTGACCATGTGTTCCAAGCAGGGCTTTGGTCCCCTGTACCAGTGAAGCCTGGAGAGTCCCCACGCTGTTGCTCAGGGCTACTGGCACATACGCTCCCTGGTGAGAGTAGCTGGGTCAAGTTCCCTGTGTATCGATCTTGTCTCCAAGTGTGATTTACAATCTTCGCTTGTTATTTACCACCAAATCTCCCACAGCAGCCGCTCAGCTAGGTAAAGCCGTCATAGTTAGTGCCCTCTTGTCGGTATTTATTGTTTTGGGTTTTGCTGTTTACTGTTGGTGGTCATAATGAGGGAGGGGGGAGGCTGGGAGCAGCAGCTCCGTGTATGTTCTTTGTGACTACATGGCCATGTTTCCAGGTACTTCTCCTTAAAGCCCTGCTCCCTGCTGGCTTTCCCTGGGGATCCCCAAGGGAGGTCTAATCTCCTCTTCAGCCAATGCCATAGTGTTAGAAGGCGTTAGGAGGCTGTGGGAGTCTCGGAAGCGTATATTGATGTCTGTGGAGACAGCCTGGCTCCGAGCTGACACTCTGAAAGCTCCAAACACCTTTGGCCCCTAGGTTCAAGGATTAAAGTCTACTCAAGCACCAATTCTCTCAACTGAGGCAGGCCGAACACAAAGGGGTCTTTGAGGTCACAACTGCCCTCCATTCAACTTGGCCTCAGTCCCACCCCCAGTGGAGAGCAGGTCCCATGCTCCACCACCAGTGGAATAGGAAAACTCTTGCCGGAGTGGCTCACACTTGAGCGGGCAAAGCTGGGGCCGCCAAGACTCTCTGTGCACATGCCCGTGGAAGAAAGTTACTTTGGGGGGCTGGAGAGATGGCTCAGAGGTTAAGAGCATTGCCTGCTCTTCCAGAGGTCCTGAGTTCAATTCCCAGCAACCACATGGTGGCTCACAACCATCTGTAATGAGGTCTGGCACCCTCTTCTGGCCTGCAGACATACACACAGACAGAATATTGTATACATAATAAATAAATAAATATTTTTTTAAAAAAGAAAGAAAGTTACTTGGGATCTCATTAGGGTTTTCCAGGTGTGCTGGCTAGTTTTATGTCAACTTGACACAATCTCCAGTCATCTGAGAGGAGGGATCCTCAACTGAGGAAATGCCTCCAGGAGATCCAGATGTAGGCAAGCCTGTAGGACATTTTCTTAATTAGTGATTGATGGGGGAGAGCCCTGCCCATGGTGGGTGGGGCCATCCCTGGGCTGGCAGTCCTGGGATCTATAAGAAAGCGGGCTAAGCAAGCTAGAGGAAGCAAGTCAGTAAGCAGCACCCCTCCACGGCCTCTGCATCAGCTCCTGCCTCCAGGTTCCTGCCCTGTTTGAGTTCCTGTCCTGACTTCCTTCAGTGATGAACGAACAGTGCTGTGGAAGTGTAAGCCGAATAAACCCTTTCCTCCCCAACTTGCTTTGTTCATGGTGTTTCTTCACAGCCGTAACAACCCTAACTAGGGCAGTTGGGGTTTGGTTCTGGATCAGTTAATTGGCCCTTGCCCAGGCTTGCTCCAGCCGAATCCACCTGGCTGGTACCCCCCCCCACTCCCATCACTAGCCTCATAGTCCTGGCCTCTTCTCCCTCCCACAAACCTTGCTTCACATTAACCTCCTGTAGAAGACAGCAGGTCCAGAGAAGGGCCTCCCTGTGCTTAGGCTTCTTGTCCTCCATGAGGGGTAGTGTGGTGCTGTGGTTAGGATGCTGGCCCTCACTGGTCGAGCGGGCCACTTCAAAACAAACTTCTGCATTCCTTTCTCACCCTCGTCTGCAAAGGGTGCTCATGACACAGCCGCTGTTCGAG
Source organism: Dicrostonyx torquatus (assembly GCA_028555095.1). Taxonomy (NCBI): domain Eukaryota; kingdom Metazoa; phylum Chordata; class Mammalia; order Rodentia; family Cricetidae; genus Dicrostonyx; species Dicrostonyx torquatus. Next base: position 14,592,136 of record JAQHUG010000004.1, read on the forward strand.
CAGCGCACTGTGAATGTGAAAGGAGTCACCTCTACACACAACTCTAGAAAATGGAAAGAAATGAATGACGGCAGAAAACGGGTCAATGGTCGCCCGGGGATGGAACAAGCGGCAGGCAGAACACCTTTAATCCCAGCACTCCAGAGGCAGAGGCGGGTGGATCTCTGAGTTGGAAGCCAGCCTGGTCTACATATCAACTTCTAGGGCAGCTAGGGCTACACAAAGAAACTCTGTCACAAAAAGAAATAAGGGGGCTGTAGAGATGGCTCAGAGGTTAAGAGCACTGGTTGCTCTTCCAGAGGACCTGAGTTCAATTCCCAGCAACCACATGGTGGCTCACAACCATCTGTAATGAGGTCTGGTGTCCTGAGGCATACATGCAGGTAGAACACTGTGTACATAATAAATAAATAAATAAAATTTTAAAAAAGAAATAGGAAGAAGAGGAGGGAGAAGAATAGATTTATTCATTCTCTTAATTGTAGCGATGGTTTTAAAGATTTCTATGTGTCAAACATATCATATTGTATCATTTGCTTTTCCTTTTATTAGCATATGTCAAGTGTGCAAAATAATGGATTTCCAGCTAGGAAGATGGCTCAGCAAGTAAGGACACTTGCTGAGTTCAAATCCCCAGAAGCCATGGGAAAAAACTGGGCACAGAGAACATGTGTCTATAACCCCAGTGTTGTGGGGAAGGGACAGGAAGATCACTGATATTTGCCAGCTGCCAGCCTAGCTCCAGGTTCAGTAAGAATTCCTGTCTCAAGAGAATTAGGTAGACAGTGGGAGAGAGCGGGACTCCTGACACCCTCCACTGGCCTTCATAGACAAGTGTGCCCCCCGACACACACACAAACAAGTAGGTTTTGTTGTGATATTTTTATTCATTGTGTACTTCAAATATGTGCAATTTATTGTACCTCAAAAAGCCAGACCTAGGTGAATAAGAAGAGCTGTGGGCCCTTGCTTACAGTCCCTGCTGCCACCCGTCCCTCTCCTCCTCCTCTCCTGAGCATGAGCTCCCTGGGGTTCCCAACAGCTTCCAGGCTGCCAGTGCTGTGTCTTGTTAGCCACATGTGTGCATGTCACCAGACTCTGGGATTCTCCCGGAGAATCATTAAATCACCACCATCTCAGCCTGGCCACATTCCCAGTCATCACAGCTGCCCCCCTTCCAGCAATTAAAGGGTTAAAGCAAGGCCAGCAAGTGCCTCTGGTGGGTTGGTCCTGCATGTTAACTGCTTTAAAAGTCAGGGACTTTTAAGCTACTTCCATCCATGCCCTGGCCACAATGTCCCTTGGCTAACTGGCAAAGTCTAATGTCCAAAGTCTCAGCGTCTAGTGATGTCACTATCTCTGAGCCTGGCCACAGCTGGGGAAACTCAGTCCTAGAGGATGTTGGAGATTCTCAGAGATGTCCTAGCCTGTATCTTCCAGGAACACTGCTCTGCCATCCTCCCCAGGAGCCATGGTGGAATAGGGCAACGCTTGGCGTGGTGTTGGAAGGCTTACAATGCATACCTAGGCAAAGGTTATAGTAAGATTTTCTTGACTTTGGTTGTATATTGAAATGCTCTAAGGTCTTGAGGAGATAGGATCAAGGGACAATACTTTTTACAAAACAGAGGGTTGTGACTCCATGTTATAAACTTGCCTGGGGACAGTGGTCAATGGTGAGACAGTCTAGACAGGGGTCTGGATCCTCCTGGTTCCTGATTTTTCTCAAAATAGCTTCTCTGCCTCAAGGATGGAGTCTTCCTTCTATCCTTCTCTATGATATATCCCCTCTTGCTAGGGCTTGCAAAACTTCCCCCTAAAATCAACACCTCATGCTAGAGTTGTCCTTGGCCCTTCCTCGTTGCCCTGGAACAAGAGTGTCCTACCTCCCTGAGACTTCCCCACGATGGGGAAGACCCAGTAGCCTCAAACTGGGTCCATCAGAATGAATGATGACCCACAATGCCCTGTGTAGAAAATGACCTTGTCATGCCTGACTGTCAGGGCTGACCCCCAGGGAAAAAAACTGAGAATGCCTATGCCAAGAAGCCGCTGGTCATCTCAGACTCCTGAGACAGCCAGGCAGGATGGATTTAACCATGTAAAAGAACGAGGGGGAAAGCATGTGAGAGAGAATTTTGTGTGTGAGAGAGAATTCTGTGTGAGAGAGAATTCTGTTAGAA
>JAQHUG010000004.1:14603982-14618788 GCA_028555095.1 Dicrostonyx torquatus
GTGTGTGTGTGTGTGTGAAGGAGAGGGTGGTAAGAGCCATGAAGATATATGGTGTATGCATGTGTGTGTACATGTGTGTGTATGTGTGTGTGTGTGTGTGTGTGTGTGTGAAGGAAAGGGTGGTAAGAGCCATGAGGATATGGGGGAATGGTCCTTTTAGAGCCTTCAGAAGAGAATTTATTAAGCTTGACAAAGTAGGAGATTGTGTTTATTTGGTTTCAAAAGCAAATTGTCTCTTGTGATTTAATAATATAAATCAAAGCTTTAAGATATGCATTCTCGGACCCACAAGTCTACTTAGGAATTCAGCCACTAGAAAAATAATGTATACATGTATTTATGTATAAGGATATTGATTAGGGAAAACTTTTAAAAAAGGAAATAAAGATAAATGTTCAACAGGGGAAATGGTTAATTTAGTTACGATCACCCAGACTACTCAAAGGAGTGTTACCTTATCAGCCTTTGGCCAAGGTCAAGTACAACACCAAAGATGTAGGGAAGTGTTCACTACCAATTGTTAAGTCATAATCTATACCTAATAAAATGGCATTTTATAAAGGAAAACTATATTGATGTGTAGAACACATATAAACATCAAATTGTGGGCAGTAATTATTAATAAATGATAAAATCATGGTTCACTTTTGGAAGCTTTTTTAAAGTTTTTTTAAAAAATTTTTAACTTTTAATTATGTGTAAATATGTATGTGGGGGCATATATACGCATGATGGTGGGTGCCTGGAGAGATCAGAGGCACAGGCTCCCCTGGACAGGTGGTTGTCTGCTGATACAGATGTTAGAAGCTGGACTCGAGTCCTCTGCAAGAGCAAGAAAACTCTTAACCACTGAGCCATCTCTCCAGCCCCTTAAAGTAGTTTTCTTTTTCTTTTTGTATTTTCTTTTATTTTCCTTTCTTTCTTTCTTTTTTTTTTGGGGGGGGTGTGTCTGTTGTCTAAGGCTTTTGCACTGAGTACATATGATACTAATTTTTAACTTATGGATATTAGTCAAAAGAGCAGATGATGGGGATCCCTTTTATAAACTCAGCACTCAGAAGACAGGAGGATCCAGAGTCCAAGGTCAGCCTGGCCTAGACAACCAGACTGGGTCTCAAAGACAAACAACAACCAAGTAATTGATACACCTAACTCTTTCCAACACAATCACTCACTCAGCGAGTAGGTGTTAGACAGCACCTCATGCAGGGCCCGAGGAGGGCCACTGTCAGTAATAAATCAACAGGTCGCTTCCGTGTTAGGGAAAGGGCCATGAGAGAGAGGTTGAAGGCACCGCTTGCCTCTGTTTGGATGGTAGAGAGACAGGAAAGTCTGAGACATGGTCATCATGGTCAGTGGGAAGAGGGATATGAGGAGACCATGAATTCTGAAGGACAACCCTGAACATGCCGTCCCCTTGGAAGTGTCTGATCACGTGCCAAGACCAGCAGGGAAGCATCGAGGAACTAAGATCGGAGAATGATCATTCACAAGTTCCCAAGATCCCGGTGACAGAACCCACATCCCAAGGAACAGAGAATGGCCAGAAAATCAGCTGACCGAGGTAAGGAGGAGGCAGAGAAAAAAACATGGCCTAGTGGGGTAGAGCTTCACAGATAGCTGAGGCTCCTCCTTGAGGAGGAGTGGGAGAGATGGCTGGAGAAAGCGGTTAGAAGCAAACATGGCGCCTGCCCCTCCCAGTTCTGAGGTAACTGTGGGAGGGAAGAGGTCTGCCTTGTCAGACTGACTCCAGGAAAAGCAAAGTCTTCAGGGAGAACCAGCCCCACAAGAGTTGAGCCACAAGTCTTTAGAGGTCACCTAAAGAAGAGTTTGTGTATTGTCCCACAGCAGATTTGAGGGATCTGCCCTAGAATGTGGAACTCTGGTTTCCAGTCCTCCCAAGCTAAGGCCATACTCACAGGGCCTCAGACTCAGACTATGCTAAGCAGCCATCACGCTTACGCCGCCTTGGCCCTCGTGGCATAACATTCTCCCTTCCCAAGCATTCCATTGTGTTTTAAAGCAGGGTTGTACTTGTTAAAAGAGTAAATTTAGCTTTTATTGGGAGAAGCAGCAGGGTTTGGTCAGGGAGGATGAGGCAGGACCTGAGGTGCCATGGCAACCTCCGTCTGTTAGGACAAGATTGGAAAGATGCTGATCCTGGACACTTTCACTTCCTCGCCTGCTTCCACCTTTCCTTGCAACCTCTCATTGTCAAGCAGGAGCCGAAGGCACAAGATGAGAGAAAGGAGACAAGCGGGACCCCAGCTCTGCCAGTTCCTCTCTGGCTTCACATGGGAAATGGGTGGAGTGGCCAACAATGCTTCCTCAGAGATGGAAGAGAGGAAACTGTCTCAAGGCTGCCCAGAAGTACGTAGCCTAAAGATTGGACGAGATAAGAACCGAGTTCAGGTTCTCCCACAGCAGAGGTTTTCAACTTTCCTAATGCTGAAACCCTTTAATACAGTTCCTCAGGTGGTGGTGACCCCCATCCGTAAAATTACGTCAATGCTACTTCATACCTGTAATTTTGCTACTGTTAGGACTCATAATATAAATATCTAGCATATGGGATATCTGATATGTGACCCACAAAAGGGGTCACGACCTGTAGGCTAAGAACCATTGTCAAGAGCCTCCAAATACAGAGCTGTGGAGGAAAGGTTTGAAGAGAGCCCCAAGGAATCCTACGAGCCACCCGTGTGCCTTTGCCTCACATGAGAAAAACAGAAACCAAAGAACCCTGTCTTCCCTGCTGTGCTGGCATTACCCTCCAATGTCCCCACAAAGATTCAGTATTGTACCCACAAGGAGTCCGTGGGGACACCGTGTAGGACAGAGCAGGGTGGAGGAAAGTCTCAGCTTCACAGAGCGCTGTGAGGAAAAGTTGACAGCATCTGCCCTGTGTGAAGCGAGAGAAAGACTGCAAAGCCCAGGCCTGCCACTCCCTGCACTTGGCACCCTAAGGGCTAGGTCCCGTCTGCAGCTGGCAGTGGCACCCACCTTGGAGGAGTTCTGTGAGACATAGAGACAGACAACACAGCCACTGACCTCAGCCAAAAGTCTTCACTTCCTACCCAAACTCTGTTTTGTTCTGTCCTCAGCCTGCCGGGCTCTGGCTCATGCCCTGGGTTACAAGGCTGAGAGGGAAACTGTCCTTCCGGCAAGTGTAACACCCAGTTCAGGCCTGGGAGCTCCAGGAAGCACACGTTGGGCAAGTGTTCACCCATGAGCAGGGTGTCCACCTTTAGGAACAGACATGGCACAATGTCAACAGTGTTTGAGGAGTGTGGGGCTCAACAGAGAGCTGGATGCCCGAGGCTTAGGGCTGGTTCCTCTGCTTCTGAGATGATGTCTTAAGAGACAGTTTGTTCCATGGAGGAATGTTGACTCCTCAGAGGCAACAGCCTAGAGGGAAGGAGAGCCATTACCACATGCCCTTTAATCTGGTATTCCTCAGTCCATGCAGACACGTGACTACCCAGTGGGTATAGTCAGATTTTTCTTTGGGCCGCCATCTCACAAAAAAAAAAAAAAAAAGACATGGAGGTTCATTATTAATTATAAAAGCTCAGCCTATAGCTTAGGCTTGTCCCACTAACTCTTATAACTTAAAATAACCCATATCTTCTAATCTACATTCTTTTGTGTGGCGCAATTAGCTTTACACTGTACTGCCCATCATGCTGTTTCTCCCTCTGGCTCTCGACTCCCCCTTTCTTCTTCCCAAAGCTCTCTCTGACCAGAAGTCCTGCCTATAGCTCCTGCCGACCTATTGGTCATTTAGCTTTTACTTAAACCAATCACAGTGACATAGTGACATATCTTTACACGGTGTAATTAAATCTCTCAGGACAATTGGGCCCGTCCCAACGCTGCTCCATACGGCAACATTGTCAAAGCACAAATACCGACAACCCCATGGACTTGTTCACTCAAGAAAGACTTTTGTCTCATTGATAAGGTCACTGACATCTTAGGTCATGACCTATTGCCTCTCCCCTACCCCTCAATGGCTACTCTCCCACAATCTGGCAAGTTGTGAATGAGTCGATCTCCTCTCTGAAGGCAGTAATGTGTTTCTGGTGAGGGTCTAGCCTGAGGAAACACAGTCTCTTTCTACTGCTCCCTGTGTGTGACCTTATCCAAGTAACTTCCCCCCACGCAGGTATGGTGAATAGAGAACTTGGCTTTGGCGGCCCCATGGATTAGAAGGCCCTTTCAGGTCTCTTCTCGGTTAAGACAAGGTGACAAACATGGGCCCTGCTTGTTATATAAATAAATGAACCTGGAACATAGTCTAGCCCCTAATAGGAAGAGACTGCAGTAAGCCTTTAGTAAGGGACTTTCTCAGGGAGCAAAATGGCTCAGGAACTAAGGGAACTGAGATATTTGTGGGTCGTGAAATGGAAAAGAATCTAGGGAGGGACTAGTTTCTTGTCCTAAAACCATTTGGAATGGGCAGCAGAGAATGTCACCTATGAAACAATCCAGGGTGCTATCCCTGTCCTCGAAGAGAATTTAGGAAATAGTGGCATTCCCAAGTAGTTTATCCTTACCAGTTCTGTAGTTTATCCCCACCAGTAACCCTGTGGGATAGGCCTTGCTGTATCTGCTTTATCAGTGAAGCCCGAGAGTCAGACAGTTCTTGTCTTGTTCCGGACCTTCCTCTCTCCACTGTCATGAACATAATCATCCCATGGCACTCCCTTTGACCCCAGAGTAGAGTGTGTGGACTAGAATCTTGTCCCTCTCCCACTGATATCAGAAAGATACATAAATCCAAGAAGGATCCATGGGATCTAGGCTTCCAAACTGGCATCTTGATCCAGAGTAGAAGCTAGGAGACTAGAGTCAAGATCATCCCCGCCTGCTGCAGCCGTGGCCAGAGAAAAATCGGGCAGTTGAAGGCACAGAGCTAAATGACCTCGGCTAAGGGTAACATGCTGAAATGTCACCAGAAACCAGCCAGCTGCAGGGCAGACAGAGGCAGGCAGTCTATGGGCACACCTGGCTTCAGCACCCAGCTCTGATGCCCAGACAGGGCACCTCACTCCACTGGCTGCAGCTTCCTTATTTATGACGCTAGCTCTGGTCCATTACTTCATGTTGGATCTCAGTGGTCTATAAAGATTAAATAAGAGGCTAGAGAGACAGCTTAGCAGTTAAGAGCATTGTCTGTTCTCCTAGAGGACCCAGGTTCGATTCCACACAGGGGAATTATGACTCTCCATTAACTCTAGTTTCAGAGTACCTAACGCCCTCTTCTGGCCTCTCTAGGCACCGCTTGCGTGTGGTGCACAGCCACCCATGCAGACAAAACATCCAGACATATTTTTAAAAATCATATGAGACTAAATAACGTTATGAACAGGAAGCATTTTGGGCTAGATCTGGTGTGTCCTAAGTAGTCAATAGAGGATATCTATGAAGCTGAGGCCAGCCAACCCTTAGAGGACCAGGAGGAAGGACCAGGCCAGCAGGCCTTGGGATTGTACCCACTGAAGGAGATGTGGAAGGGCCAACTGCAGAGGGCATGCTGGGAAGACTGCCATTCCAGAAAACACAGTCCTAAGCCCCTTGTCCTCTGTTCCTCTTGGGCTGAGGCTCCTGTCTGTTTAGGACCCTCCCATGGCCACAGCTCCCAGGCAGACTCTGGTGAGAGCCACACAGAGACACCCACCTGGACAACCAGAGCCAGTGCCCAGCGAGGGGATGGGTCCGAGATTACAGGCAAGCACGCCGCCCCATCACATACACACGCTGGGGAAGGTGCCAGCATGGTCCCAGTAGAGGGGAAGAGCACACTTCCCTGCGGTCCTGCCAGCCCGCACCATGTTCCAGCTTGTTGACCGGGTGATGGCATAATTACAGTTTCAATCATAGATTAATAATAAGTCATTTTTGCAAACGAGGAGGCAGGTCTGCACTGGAAAGGGCCCCAAAGGGCCCATCGCCTCTGCTATCTGTGGCTGCTGGCCTGTTTGATGTTTTCTTTTTTTTTTTTTTTTTTTTGTTTTTTTTTTTTTTTTTTTTTTTGCCTAGCTGAGTTTTTTTTCCTAGGGATGTTTATAACAACCACTACCACCCTGGTAATACCATCTTGGCCTGCCCCACTGGCCTCAGATGGTGATAGAATCAGCTCCAGAGAAGGCACCTTCTGTGTGTACATGTGTGTATGTGCGTGTGTAAGAGTTACCTGTGCCAACGAGATATTGGCTGAGTGCACACATGTGCTAGTTTCTGCACATTTGATGTGCCGTGTGCTTGTGTTCTTATGTGACATCGGCAGTACCAAGGAAGTCCGCGCAGAGAAATCATGCTATACAAACACACTCCACCACCTCCCCAGGGGACTGTGTTAGAACATTGGGGAGGTCAGAGGAAGTCTGAGACCCCCCAAAGTGGTCCTGAAGGCTATCGCAAAGACCCAGCTCTAAAGTAGGCCCGAGAACCTGCCTGCATGGCTGTGCTCCCCATGGGGCCAGTGAGAGGTTGATGGTTTTCAGATTCGCTCCTGTTCTTCTCCATGCTCTGTTCTCTAGCCTTCTCAGAACCTTGTTTTGTTCTCATAACCTATCTGAGGAGAGGTAGGGCAGGCCTCATTACTCTCCCTGACCTCGAGTGGAAATAGGGACCTGCTTGGGAGACACAATTCTGGATGATAAAAGTCCACTGTGATTAGACTCCCAGATGTCCCCAAATGCCACACTTGGTCGTGGGCCCTGCTTCAGCCTCATACAAACATCAAACAACCCTGCACCCTCTCTATGGTTGCCTGGTCCCAAGGTCTTGGGGCATGCAGGGTTCAACACTCCCAACTCCCTTCAAAGACAAAGGGATCCCTGGGCTCTAGGGAGCTGCCATGTGACTTTGTTGACTTGGCCTCAGTCGAGTGCCCAGATCTGCATTCCAGCGTCACCGTGAACCAGTCACACCCATTTTGCCTGAACCTGACTTCTCACAGGACCGTGATTTGGTCAGCTCATCCTCTCCGCCAAGCATGTTCAAGGATTTCCTTTCCTTTTCTTTTTTTTCCTTTCTTTTCTTCCTTTTCTTTTTTTTTCTTGTTCTTTTCTTTTTCTTTTTCTTTTTTAACAACACTGTGAGTCTGGCCCCACCCAGCAAACCCCACAGGAGGCTAGGAGCCAAGATGGAGGTAAGGAGGAAGGGTTCATGGGTTTGGCTTCCTGCCAGGTCCTGCCTGACCCTGCCTGCCCCTACTGCCTGCTCTGCCCCAAGGGCTCCTGGTTACCCAGTGTCTGGAGGGCAGGCCCATCCTCCCTCCAGAGCTGAGAGGCCCCCGCGCTGCTCCCCCAGCTGAGTTGTCTGGCTGCCATGCAGTTCAAAGGGATTGGAGGCAACATCTAATTACACAGGTGGAGCATCACTTGGAGGCGGGGTATGAGTCAGGGCCAGGCCCTGTCTGAGCAACCCCTCAGAGCCTCTGCTCCTGCCTTGTAGCTGGAAGGGAGGAGCAGGAACCCCACCAAGAGCCCTTCCTGCGGAGGCCTGTGGGACTGACACTGAAAGTCCCTTTTTAGCTGATCTGAAGCCATCCTTCACAGCACACCATACGTCTTTAGAGCCCTTCCCCGACCAGGGTCCCTAACCTCTGGCTCCATGGTCAATGCCATTCTCCGCCTATTTAGCCAAGGTTGGGAGCTTTTAAGCCATTGTTTAGCCTCCCTCTGATGGTACCAAGCAATGTTTGCTTCACAGCAAGTCCTTGGTGAGTGTTTTCCTAATGAACAAATGCAGGAGCAGCTGGGCACACAGGTGCCAGGCTTGTGGGCCCTTCCTCCTGTTCCCTTGAGAAGTGTTTTAAAGTGAACTAGCTTCCTGCTGACTGAGCCTCTGGAAGCCAGAGCTGTGCCTGGGCCTCCTCCTTCCCATGTCTTTGGGCGTCCTAATGTGCCCCAGTGCATTCATTGGGGGGCCCAAAAGCCACATTCTGGTTAGCAGAGCCAAGGATAGAGAAGATTTGGTCAGAACACTGAGAAAATTTTGGTTTTTATTTTTCCTTTTGCTGTGCTGGGGATGAAATCCAAGGCCTAGGACACCCTAGACACAAGCTCTACCATGGAGCCTTGTCCCAGTTCCCACTGGTGACATTTTTCAAATTTTATTTTTAACTATATGTGCACATTGGGGGTGGCCCTTGGAGGCTAGAGGAGTCAGAAATTCCCGGATGGGGATGCTAGGAGTCCAACTTGGGTCCTCTGAAAGAGCACCATGTGCTTTTAATAACTAAGCCACATCTCCAGCCCGTCGATGACATTTTTTTTAGAACAGATAGTCTCATCAGGCAGTGGTAGCCTGTGCCTTTAATCCCAGCACTCCAGAGGCAGGAGCAGGTGGATCTCTTGAGTTCTAAAGTCAGCCTGGTCTACATAGTCAGTTACAGGGCAACTAGGGTTACACAGAGAAACCCTGTCTCGAAAAATAACAAAACAAACAAACAAACAAAGATGGGGTCTGTTCTCCTCATCCCGGACCCCACTCTCCAATTCTCAAGAATATGGAACACGTCATTCTGTCTTTGCTTTTATCCCTATAATCATAGCTAAGGTGCTACCTCTGGGCAGGTGCTGCTCTAGACATATAAAATACATGAGCTCATCCGAACCAATGCCTGTCAATCAGAGAACACTTATTGGTAATATCTGCAGATGTTTTTGGTTGTCACACCAGGAGGTAGAGGGTTGTTACTAGGGTTTAAAGAGTGGAGACCCAGGACGCTGATACACGTTCAAAACTGCAAAGAACCGTCCGCGTTTACAAGAGTCATCCAACTACAAATTCCCAATCCCTCAGTCCACCCTACCACTGAGCAAAGCAAGACCCGAAGGAATCGAACTGTTTTCCTGACATCGCATAATTGGCAGATGGTGTTCACCCCAGCAGTCTGGGCCATGGTTCACCATCTGACCACCAAATTCTTCAGCATCACCTTGAGACATCTCATTTCAACCTTATGGCCAGACTGTTCCTTGAGCTCCCCATAGCACTAAAGCCTCCTCCCGGTCACAAAGAAGCGTGTCCTACCAGGAAGTGTTAACCATGGTCACTGTCTTGATACCTATGGATACACCAACTTCTCTTCTCAGAACTTGACTCCAGCCCTAGGCACAGTGCTTGTACATCACATGTACAGGGTTCTGTATGGAGGACCAAAAGGCGTCACAGCTCCTCAGCATCTTCATCCCTCATGGACCCCATCAGGCCTCTACTGAGAGCATCCTGACCTAGGCCATCCCTCTGTGGTTTGACCTGTGACATGAGGGCGGTGGGCTCAGAGGATCTGGTACTGGAGAAGATAGACAACAGTGTGGGGGTCCCCAGGCTGCTCCCAGGTGCCACAGGACTGAGTTGAAGCTGTGATTGAGGTGAGGAACTGGAGAAGGGAGAAGAAAGAAGCCCTGGAAAAGGGAGAGAGCGGTACAGACTAGCACCCATTGTCTGGAGCCCTGGGCCCCTGATTGGCCAATGGCAAGCTTGTGTAATGGTTGTTCAGGGGGAAAAGCCCACACTGAAGCAGGGACAGGAAGGAGACACTTTGCTAATGTTTCTCTTGTTCCCCACTTTCAGATAGACAGGGTCTTGCACAATCCCAGTCGTAAAAGGCCCTGCTGCCCCCTACTTGTCTTTTAGAGAGGAACGGGAAGGGGGGGTTAAAAAGCAGGAGGACAACAGAAACAGTCAGGAGCCTCCAGAGGCAGTGAAGCTGAGGAGAAGCCAGGAGTAAAGCTGCTCCCTTCAGACTTCCTCAGGTGGAAGGGCACAGGGTCTTCCTCCTCCCTTGGCCCTCCCTCCTCCTCAGCCAGCCCCCAGGCCTCCCTAAGATGCCCCCATCCTGGGAGCAGTGCCCTCAACCTCCCTGGAGTCTTTGCCTTGGCTGTGGTCTCTGACACACCTAGAATGGACAGGTGAATTTCCCATGTAGACGGTCAGTTCCTTCAGCCAACTCTGCAGTCCTCCCCCAAACTCTGAAGGGCTCTTCTGCCTCTGTAGGACACCCTCCTCTGCCAGGCTTCCAGGAAGGGGAAGAGACAAGAAAAGCCAAAGGCCAAATCACTGATCTACTTTCCATACACAATCTTACGAGTCCTCAAAACTGGTCATTGCTATCTCCCTGCACCCTCACCACACTGAACACCATAGGCACCTGTTGAAAACTTAACAGACAATTCCAAAAGTAGAATGTATTTCTTTTTATTAAAAAGAGAAAAAAGAAAAGAAAAGCATTGACAATAGCATCAAGAAGAACAAACTGCTTTAAAATTTAACAAGCGAAATGCAAAACTTTTACTCTGAAATTAGAAAACATTGGAAAAGGTGAAGAAAAATCTAAAGAATTGGAGAAGCAGCCTACTGATGCTGCGGGGTCGCTGTCAGAATCCCTGCTGACGTCTGTATGGAGAAGCCCACAAGATGATTAGAAAACTCTTGGGAGCCTTTAATCCCAGCACTCGGGAGGCAGAGGCAGGCGGATCTTTGTGAGTTCGAGACCAGCCTGGTCTACAAGAGCTAGTTCCAGCACAGGCTCCAAAGCCACAGAGAAACCCTGTCGAAAAACCAAAAAGAAAAAAGAAAACTCTTGGGAGAGACGCAGGGGCTGGAGAGGTGGCTCAGCAGCTAACAGCACCCACTACTCTTGCAGAGAACCTGGGTTTGATTCCCAACTCCGCGTGATGGCATGCAGCCATCTGTAACTCCAGTTCCAGGGGAGCCAAACTCTCTCTGGGCACTGCATGCACTTGGTGCACCTACATACATGGCAGCCAAAACACTCACATAAAATAAACTAAAAAATAAATCACCAAGCAGTGGAGGCACACGCCTTTAATCCCAGCACTTAGGAGGCAGAGGCAGGAGGATCTCTGTGAGTTTGATGTTAGCCTGGTTTACAGAATGAGTATCAGGACAGCCAGGGCTACAGAGAGAAACCCTGTCTCAGGAAAAAAAAAAAGTCTAATTTTAAAAATAGGATACTCATGACAAGCCAATCAGAAACAGACAAGGGGGATTAAAAGAGATGGCTCAGTGCTAAGAAACACTTGTCCTTGGAGAAGTCCAGGGTTCAGTTCCCAGAACCACATGATGTCTCACAGTCAACCTTAATTCCAGTTCCAGAGGACCTGGTACTCCCTTCTGGCTTGCCAGGGCACCGGGCACACATGGGCTGCACAAACATACATGCTGGTAGAATTCTCACACACAGGAAATAAAATAAATAATCTTTAAAACTTAGACAAGAGCCAGGTGTGGTAGTACACACCTTCAATCCCAGCACTTGGGCGGCAGACAAAAGAGGCTCTGTGGTTTCCAGGTCAGCCTTGTCTACATAGTGAGTTAGTGAGTTAGGTAGGTCTCTTCCCAGGACAGCTAGGGATACATAGAGAGACCCTGCCTCAATAAAAACAAAACAAAAAAAGGACAAAAGATATAAGTAGGAATCACTCCAGCAGCCAGGAGAACATGAAAAGAGGCTGGACAACACCCCTCAAGGAATGAACAGTAGCCGGGCAGTGGTGGTGCACGCCTTTAATCTCTGCACTTGGGAAGCAGAGGCAGGCAGATCTCTGTGAGTTCGAGGCCAGCCTGGTCTACAAAGCAAGTTCCAGGACAGCGAGTACTTACACAGAAAAACCCTGCCTCAAAAGCAAAAAACAAAACAAATAAATAAATAAATAAGACAAGACATGAACATCAAGGAGAAAAGAAAGGTCACACCTGCCTACCCCAGTTCTATATAATTGTCCTCTGCCCGCCACATGCTCATTAGGGCATTCACACACACACACACACACACACACACACACACACACACACACACACACTATAAATGTCAACATTTTTAATAATCATAAAAAAAAGTCTTGAGGCTAGAGAGATGGCTCTGAGATTAAGAGCACTGACTGCTCTTGCAGAGGATCTGGGTTCAGTTCCCAGCACCACCGAATGGCTCACAATGGTCTGTAACTCCAGTTCCAGGGGATTCAAAACTCTCTTCTGGCCTCCAAACGCAATATACACAGGTAGTGCACAAACATTCATGCATGTAAAACACTCATACACATAAAATAAAATTATTTAAAAATCTAAAAAAAAAGAAGAAGAAGAAGAAGAAGATGAGTATTCAAGCTATGGTGAGGCCCATCCACTAGGACAGCTGTACGCCAACAGTGACTGGTCAGACAGACCAGGGAGCCCATACTTTGGGACACTGAAGAAGGGTATTGTAAGTTCGAGGCCAGCCTGAGTTTCACTGGGAGCATGATGGCATGATGAGTTCCAGGCCAGTGTGATTGGAAGCACACTGGTAGTTGTTGCCTAGGCTTGGGGTGGCTCTGGGGAAGGGAGTTGCAGGAAGTAGATGGGCTGATGCACACAGAATCTGTAGGGGTGAAAAAGTAGCAGTGGTCATGGCTGCTCATGAAAGACCTTTGCGTACACTAAAAGGCACTGCACTGCGTGCTTTAAGTGGGTGGATTGTATGCCACTGTAAACTCCATCTCAATAAAGCCCTTGAGAAAAATCACACTACCGGACAGGGACAGATGAAACTACATTGACTATGGAATAAAAATCTGTGTCAGTGTTAAAACTCTGGTTTTGATCTTTATTAGATAACAGTGGGCCGTTCAATGAGGCAAGCATTATTATGCTATCACTGTATAGATGCTACAGCTCAAACACAGAAAGATCTAGTTACCTGCTCAGAGTTACACAACAAAGAGTCCACAGTCTTTACCACCCTCCTGGAAGCCTGATACCTTCCTTTGGAGCAGTTATCGTGTGATGTGTGTGTGTGTGTGTGTGTGTGTGTCGTACACATATATTTCATATGTCAGTGTGTACACACACACACACATACACACACGTGTGTGTGTGTATTGTTCCCCAAGATGATGAACTCCCTGGGGACAAGTGGAGGTTTCTTCTCATGATCAGTTATTTTAAACACACTCATGTTGAGCTTCTTCTAACTCAGGTTATATATGTAAGAGTCATATGAAACTCGGCTTATAGTCATTCTCAATAGGTATGTGTAGTTTGGACGGGCAGATGGATGGGTGGGAGAGTACTCGACCATGGGAGGGGTAAAGTGGATAGACAGACAAGTAGGTGGTAGATGAGTGAGCAGGTGGGTAGATGGGCACATGGGCGATGAGAGGGATGGCTAGGTAGATGGCTGGGTGAGTGGTAGATGGGCACATGGGCACTTGCTTTTTTTCTTGTTTACTTAGGTAATATTATATCCTTCTGGAGTCTTTGATAGAGTTGAAGAATAGATAGTTATAGTTTTCCTTAGTTATGATAAAAGATAAAATAGATATAAATATGGCAACTGTAATTCTTGCTTGATAACTGTTTTGTTATATGTAATTTTACTATGTTAAAGTGAAAGCTTTTCTTTTTTGTTTAAACAGAAAAAGGGGAAATGGTGTAGGAGGATCCTTCTGTATTTCTGTTGCTTTCATTGGTTGAATAAAGAAACTGCCTCGGCCTTTTGATAGGGCAGCCCTTAGGTGGGCGGAGTAGACAGAACGGAAGGCTGTGAGAGAGAAGGCACTGGAGCAGACGCCATGTTTCTCCAGCCCAAGATGGACTTTGGTTAGAACCTTCCCGGTAAGCCACGATCACGTGGTGATACACAGATTACCAGATATGGGTTAAACTAATATGTATAAGAGGTTAAAACTAATGGGCCAGGCAGTAATTTAATTAATACAATTCCCGTGTGGTTTTTTTCGGGAATAAGCTAGCCAAGTGGCCATGCGGCCAGGAGCCAGGCACCGGGAACACAGCCCGCCCACACCTCTTACTACAGTGGGTGAAGTGAGTGGATGAACAGGTAAATTGGATGCCATTTTGTAGTCAGAGGCTGCTTATTCATTTCCCAGCCACCCAGACCTAAAATAATAACACAGAAACTGTATTAATTAAATGCTGCTTGGCCTATTACTTCGGCATATTGTTAGCTAGCTCTTATGTCTTAAATTAACCCATTCCTATTATTTTATATTTTACCACAAGGCTCGTGGTTTACCAGTAAGGTTCCTGAGTATCTGTCTCCTTCAGCAGCTACATGGTGCCTCCCTGACTCTGCATTCTTTCCTCTTCTATCTGCTTAGAATTCCTGTCTTACTATATTCTGCCCTGCTGTAGGCCAAAGTAGCTTTATTCATTAACCAAAAAAAGCAACACATATACAGGACTTCCCACACCATTTCTCCTTTTCTAGGTGTGTAGGTGGATAGATGGATAGGGGAGATGGACTTGTGGGTGGGCAAATATGCAGATAGATGACTAGGTGGCTAAGTGTATAGATGGGTGGGTAGATGGGTGAAAGGGTAGGTAGGTGTGTGGGTGAATATATGGATATGTAGGAAATAGGTGTGGGACAGTAGGTGTGTATATAGACAGTAATGTGGGTAGAAGGGTCAAGAGTGGCTTTCTTGACAAACTGTGAATGGGATGCCCAAAGCCATTAGTATGGCTTCACCCCACTCCCACCCCTTTTCATGCCCCTGTTTTCAAATGCACCATCTCATCTCCTGAGACAGTGCCCACTGCATGACTGAGATGGTGCCCACTACATGACTGAGATGGTACCCACCACATAGCTGAGATGGTGCCCACTGCATGGCTAAGATGGTACCCACCGCATGGCTGAGATGGTACCCACTGCATGGCTGAGATGGTGCCCACTGTATGCCTGAGATGGTACCTACTGCATGGCTGAGATGGTACCCATTGCATGGCTGAGATGGTACCCACCGCATAGCTGTGATGGTAC
>JAQHUG010000004.1:14621903-14633294 GCA_028555095.1 Dicrostonyx torquatus
CCTGTGGATTGCATCCTGGCCCACCCCGAAATGCATGTCCTGTGGATTGCATCCTGGCCCACCCCGAAATGCATGTCCTGTGGATTGCATCCTGGACCACCCTGAAACCCTCACTGCTTCTATTTTTCTCTCAGACTAGAGTGAACAAATAGACAATGTATGCCAGGCGGTGGTGGCACACACCTCTGATCCTAGCACTCGGGAGGTAGAGGCAGGCAGATCTCTGAGTTCGAGGCCAGCCTGATCTACAGAGCGAGTTTCAGGACAGCCAGGCCTACACAGAGAAACCCTCCACTGTTTCAAAAAAACACAAAAAGGAAACAAATAGACAGTGTGTGCCACCTGTCCTCGAATTCAGCGTAGACTCCTACCCAGGGCATGGGTAAGGCAGTGACCCTCACATGGTTCTTCTCCATAAGCGGCAGAGAGGCAGAGCTAAGGTGAGGTGAGCAGAGGCTCACTGGTGGCAGCACCCTGCCTCTGCTCCCTGACTCATCTCTATGCGCCTCCATGGCAGATGTTGCTCAGAACAGAGTCATTTGTATAAGCCAATGAATGAAGAGATCGATTTCATGAGACCATGGGGCGACACATCGGGGGAGGAGGACTAGGTGCAAAGGTGTCCAGCTGTGGACACAGAGGGCTGCTACAAAGTCACTAAGACATTGGCAGTGGAGGTAGAGGCACAGTGATAGAGCAGAGCAGTTTTTAAAAAAAAATCACCCTCCGAGGCTGGAGGTTAAGAGCACTGGTTGCTCTTCCATGGTGCCCAGGTTCGATTCCCAGCATCCATTTGGTAACTCACAAACATCTGTAACTCCTCTGGCCTCCATGGGTACAGCATGCATGGGATACACACATATAGGCAAACATCCATACACATCGAATAAATGGTAATAATTTAAATCACACTTCAGTGTCATGTTTGTTTAAGATTTTTGTAGGCCTGCAGACCAGAAGAGGGCACCAGATCTCATTACAGGTGGTTGTGAACTACTGTGTGGTGGCTGGGAATTGAACTCAGGTCCTCTGGAAGAGCAGGCAGTGCTCTTAACCACTGAGCCATCTCTCCAGTTTCCAGTATCGTTATAACAAATCTTCACTCAACAAGTTTCCTTTGAACACCTAGTGTGGAGGAAGCATGCCAGTGACTGCAGAAAGAAATGAATTCGTTTCTCAGGGTTAGCTGGGATTGGAGGTGAGGTTCTGTCCATTTAGAGTGATCTTAGAGATATTCCTCCTTTTCCTTTGTGAACTCGTCTCTGTGCTCTGGGGATCGAATCCAGAGCTTTGCATACTCTCTGTGTCTACACCCCCAGCCTCTTATCTAACTTTTAAACAGTGACAAAAAAAGAATCCAAAATAAATGATAAACAAATGACCCACCTATTTTGAGCATCCCCCTCCCAACAGTAAATGAAAAAGCCCCTATAAGTTTGGTTATGCACCTAGTCATTCACTGGCTCAGACACTGTGGAGGCCACCACATCCTCTTTGTACCCCAGGGTCCCACAGTCCTCAAATGTGCAAATGCCAATCAAACAAAAATCAGTATGCGGGAGGAGGGGGAGGTGCTGCTGTAGGGGCCGAGGCTTCCTGTGTGTATGTGGTCCTCCAACATGTGTCTGGCTACCAACTGGAACGCCTGGTGTTTAAAGGGGCAAGGAAGTGACACGGTGAAGCTGACTGCCACTGAGAAGCCGTCCCCACCCATTAGCTGCTAATAGCTGTAAGAGTTGTCCTCACTGCCATATCTCTGATGCATCTGTCCTTGTAGCTCCTGGGGACTTGGAAGCTGACATCTCACACAGCCATGCACCCACAAGGACATCTGTCAGTGCCCTCCAAAGTCAGGAGCACAGACACCACCGCTGCTCCTCTTCCTCTTCCTTTTCTTCTCCCCTGCCCACCCAGCTGCACACTGCCTACTTCACTAACTAGGCTCCTTATCTCTACCCTAGAAAGTCTGGGGTCTGTGCCCTCTCACCCCCCAACAGAGGCTGGCCCCGAGGGCCCAGGAAGTCTCAAACCAGAGTGTCAATGTTGTAAGCTCTCTGCCCCTCAATGAAAATGAAGGATCTCTCTTGAGTGCAGCTGACAAGGTTAGGAGCAAACCTGGGGAGAGACTGACATTTTTGGAGGGGATTGAATGACGATGCTGGTTTTTTTTTTAATTTTTTTAAAAATTTTTTCCATTTCTGTGAGACTGTGTGTGTGTGTGTGTGTGTGTGTGTGTGTGTGTGTTTGAGTATGTGGAGGCGCATGTGTATGGGTGTATGTGGAGGCCTGAAGTTAATGTCAGAAATCATCCTTAAAGCCGGGCAGTGGTGGCGCATGCCTTTAATCCCAGCACTCGGGAGGCAGAGGCAGGCGGATCTCTGTGAGTTCAAGACCAGTCTGGTCTACAAGGGCTAGTTCCAGGACAGGCTCCAAAGCTACAGAGAAACCCTGTCTCGAAAAACCAAAAAAAGAAAAAGAAAAAAAAGAAAAGAAAAAGAAATCATCCTTAATCACTTTTCCACCTTACTCACTGAGGCAGGGTCTCTCAGTCAAACTCGGAGTTTCCCCGTATGGCTAGTCTTGAATAGCCAGTTTGCTCTGGGGATCCCAGGCTCTGTCTTCTGAGGAGTAGAATTACAGACAGGCCAGCACGTCCATCTGACATGTATGTGGTTCTGGGGTCCTAACCCTGGTTCTCATGCTTGCACACTGCAAAGGTTTCCATCACTAAACCATCTCCCTAGCCCGCTCTGCTCCCACTGTTTAAAGAAAAGATGAACTGAATTGGAACATGTGTGTAGAAAAGCACACAGATCACTTTTACGAACTGCACCACATGTGACCGATCCCAGACAAACAGAACCCGAGCAGCTGAAGCCGCTCTCTTGTCCCCTTCCTGATGTCTGACACCAAAATCTAGTTTCACCTGGTGTTGGACTGTATGCAAATGAGACCCTCCCTTATGAGGTTTTTGTTTTGTTTTCCTTTACTGGACATGACTCAGGAAAGCCAAGGCCTTGTGCACATGAGGTAAGCCTACCCCACATCCCTAGCCTGGTGCCTGGCTTCTCTACCAGAGCACTGAGGTTGTCAGGACCACGCTGGTGATTATCCTCCTAGTTCCCTCATTCCTGTCACTTCTCCGGGAGTATTGTGAAGCGATTGTTGTACTTTTGACAGGCATTAAGTCACTCCAAGTGTAGGGTGACTTGGGACAGTGTTGCTATAAAGATATTTATTTCCACGTTGTCTTTTAGAACATATGAGAATGCATTTCAGATGCCAGTATTATTAGCTTTGGCAAAGCCTGCCAAGTGTTTTCCAAAAGTGGTTAAGCCAGGGTCTGTACCCACCACCATCACAAGAGAGTGCCCAGTCTACGCTGTCACTCCTACCCAATATGAAGTGGCATTTCTTTTAAATGAATACTGGCATCTTTCAAGTTCAGCTCCAAATCCTAGACAACTATGAACATGATGACTGACGAAGATATCCGGGATATGTCATTAGGGGACGTAAGTCAAATACAAGTCCGCTAGTAAAACTCGTGTGTGTGCAGATTCATTCGCACATGCCAAATTTAGAAAGGCAGTGTCTGGGGTCTCTGGTCCTATCATCTCTGGAGAGATGAATAACGAGACTATGGATAATTTTGACTTTTCATTTAATAACTTTTGGGTATTAGTATTATTATTATTATTACTGTTTAAGACAGAGTCTTGTTATGCAGCCCAGGCTGTCTTAGAACTCTAGGTCTCCGTGAGTATTGGGATTACTGATATTTTTAATTTTAAAACTGCATAAGCAGACTCCAATCCTCTGCTCCCCTCGCACACCACTCCATTACCCAAGGCCAGCAGTCCGCTCCAGCCCATGTTATTTCCCAGCATTCATCCTTGCTCTGGAATTACCCTGGGCAGGGCCTCTGGGACAGGTCTCCTGGGCACTGTAATTTCCCTGGCTGCAGTGTGTCATTAGACTTGGTGCTGATGGCATGACGCCTGTGTGAAGCAAAGATTACAGCCCCTGCTGGGACAGGATAGGACAGTCTGGTCTTAGAGCAGCCCTCTCTGGCAGAGATCCACACACCCCCACACTCCTGTAGCCACTGGCATCTCTAGTCTCTGTCTGGGGCTCAAGACATACACAGCAAGACTTGGATTGTAACAGGGTACCCCCTCTCTCCCTGTGGCTCTCATGAACCTCCACACCCTCATCTGTAACATGGGCAAGTGACAGCATTCTCTTAAGGACCACACAAGATAACTTACTGAATCTCTCTTATACACAGTGCTCTGTAAATACAAGTTGTTTGTCTGCTTGTTTTTATTACTACCATATGTGTGCCCATGATGCGTGTATATGTGTGCAGGACAGAGAAAGACAACTTTCGGGAGTCAGTTCTCTCATTCTGCCTTCTGTGGGTCCTAGGATCAAATTTAGAGCATCAGGTTTGCATAGTGACCTAGTTAGGGTCACTATTGCTGTGATGAAACACCATGACCGAAGCAACTTGGGGAGGAAAGGGTATATTTGGCTAACATTTCCACGTTACTGTTCACCATTGAAGGAAGTCAGGACAGGAACTCAGGCAGAGCAGGAACCTGGAGGCAGGAGCTGATGCAGAGGCCATGGAGGGGTGCTGCTTACTGGCTTGTTCCTCATGGCTTGCTCAGCCTGCTTTCTTATAGAACCCAGGACCACCAGTCTAGGAATGGCACCACACACCATGGTCTGGGCCCTTCCCCATCAATCACTAATTAAGGAAATGCCCTACAGCCCAATCTTACGGAGACATTTTCTTGAGGTTCCCTTCTCTCAGATGATTACAGCTTGCATCAAATTGACATAAAACTACCCAGCACGACCGACACCTTGTGAGCTTGACAAACATACTACTATAAAGCCACAGCCTTTCCTTTCTCATCCATCCCTAAGATCACACATTAATATAAACATCACAATGTCAAACATCTTACAGACTTACAAAGTTCCCCCAACCTTAGAAATTCAAACGCTGCCCATGGCAAACACCCTTACCCACCGAGCCATCTTTCCAGCCCCTAGGCTGTTCTTATTGAGACTCTTCTGGCATTTGTGGTTATTATTATTACCCCAAAAGGAGAGCTTTTCGTTCACCTTTTGGGAAGAAAATAACAAGAATAACCCCTTTGTTTTCATTAAGTGTCTAAAAGTAAGCAGATACCCGCTGTTCTTGAGAAATGTGGCTGGAATGTGAATGCCACTCCCCCCATCCCTCCCCTGGGAAAATTAGTCACTGAACGTGGATTCATTCATCCGAGTAGAGTGTGCAGTGTCTACTGTGTGCTGGGTATCACTCTAGATACCGGGGAGCAATGTCCCTACTGTCACGGAGTTTCTACTAGTGCAACAACAGACAAAATGCACACACAGTACAACACATTCAATGTCAATACTGCCAAGAAAAATCAGCAGGGTAAGACAGAGGAGGGGCTGGGACACCTGGTGACAGTTTTAATCGTTGTGCTCTGCTCACACTTGCCAGTGGAGTGCCCACAGAAGAAGAGAAACTGCCAAGTCTGGGGCCACCATCTACTCGAACGCTCAGAAACAAGGAAGCATCCACCACGCATCTGGTCTCCCTTCCTCCAAAGCTTTCACAGAAATGGCAGCCCCGGGTCTGTCTTCAGCTTTTGGTGTTCATGAAAGAATGACGAAGCTGGAGTGGGTGTGCCCGACTCTCAAGTACCCAGAAAGACGGGTATGAACTTTAAAAGGAAGAGGCTCCTGGCTGAGGCTTTGTGGGTTTGATGGTCACTACGTAGATCCCAAAGTGGACTCAGCCTGTCCCCACAGAGGCTGTGTGCGCTCCCCTAGCCCTCCTCGCCCCGCCCATCACTAAATCATCACTGAATTAATCAAAGAGCTTGCACTGGTCCGAACTCACCAGAAGCCTCCTCCAGCGGCCACTTTGTGTTCAGTAGATTAATTGCAGCTGGGGGAGGGGAAGGAATCCATTTTTAGAAAATCATTACTTTCAGAAAGAGAGGGGGGCACTTCTGGCTGAGGGAAAAGTGCTGAGCTGGCAGCTTGGGCCTGCAGCTCCAGCGCCAGGAAACCGGGACTGTACTATACACACTGAATCCACACTCCCCGAAGCCAGGTCACCCTGGCTTTCAAGCCATGGCTTCTGTCGGCCTTGCTTCCTGCCTGGCCTAAGTTCAACAGTTTGATGGCATCCTAAACAGAAGGGCTCTCCCCGGGTATTGACCATCCCCTCCCCCCACTGTCCTTTACCGTCTTCTCTCAGCTCCCTTGTTGTGCATACCCCCGCTGAGGACAGTCGGCCCTGTCTGCAGTTCTAGAGAATGATGAAGGTTGGGGACTTTTCATCTCCACTCCCTCAAACCGATCATTCAATAGATTTAACTGGATGAAACTGCTGGATCTGTACATCAAAGTCAGCAGTCCCACGTGGTCCGGCCAGTTCTTTGCATCTACTTTCTCAATCATCCACACCTCGTGGCCCGAGGCAGGTAGGATGCCCGCTGTTTCAGACATTGGCAGAAGTGCTGGGTGACTCACCCAAGGGTGTGCTCAAACCCAACCATGCTTTATTCCTCAGCCTGTAACTGTGAGCCACGATCATATCTTCTACCCCACATGCCTGCAACAACACCTGGAATGACAGACGACTTCTGCTTTCTTGGAACAATCCAGAACACATAGACCAACAAAGAGGCCCCTCTGAGCTGTGTCACCTGGGTGCCAATCAGCCTCAGGTGCAAGCCGTACAGGGGAGGTGGTCGGGGCAAACCATTTACCTTCCGGATACTCTTTCTGGGTCAGAAAAGTCAGCCAGCATCCTCTTCGGTGTGGCGTGGTCTTGGGAGAGTCCTGGTGTCAATGAACATAGCAGATCCTGGGCCCTAGGCTTGAGCTGTCAAATGGGTTGTCCTTTCAAACCAGCATTTACTTAGGAAAACACACACGCCTGCCTTGATCACCCTTAACCCCACCGTCCCCAGAGATTAGCTAGCATGTTAAGTCAGACCTAAACTCTCCAGTGGGGGAACCTCAAGAAGTTGCCTGATGTACAAATGGGGTGATGGTGTGTAGCTAGAGGTTGTAGGGACTGTATGGGGCAATCCTCAGGTAAAACATCAGAACACTGTCCAGCAAGATCAGAACCCAACCAAATAGTCTTATTCTCAGGCTACATTGGGGCTAACACAACTTTGCCATGCCCCCACCTCAAAGCCAGATCATGCCTTCAAGTGAGGCTGGAAGACTGGATATTGACATCTGTGATAGATGCCAACAGCCCAGCCCACCCACACATGGTGTGGGTGGTATCAGCTTCCACCTAATACCAGACTCAACAGCGTCCCTTCCCCTCTAGAATCCATACTCCATACCCAATTCCAGCGTCCTCCTAGAGGCCAGTGTCTGCCTCCCCAGTTCAGAGGCTCTTCTCCCACAACAGGGCCAGTGAAGTTTATTTTAGGACTCTGGCCACACAGGATTGCACCTTGCCAGTTAGCTCCCTCAGCCTTGCAGCAGCTCCATTCTTATATAGGGTCCTAGGGGAAACTAAATGGTTAACTACCCTGCTTCAGCGGTTCTCAACCTTCCTAATGCTTCCTATTAATAGAGTTCTTCACACTGTGGTGACCCCCAACCATAAAATTATTTCATTGCTACTTCCTAATTTTTGCACTGTTATAAATCATAATGTAAATATCTGATATGCAGGATGTTATGTAACTCCCCCAAAGGGGTCATGACCCATAGGTTGAGAACCGCTGCCCTACATAGTTACTACTACGCCTGGTATCTCCTGAAGCTTTCAGTATTAGGGAGCAGTTTGTTGCCCTCATAGAGGTCCTACATTCAATTCCCAGCACCAACCCACACTGCAGCTAATACCTAAACTCCAGTTCTAGGGGAATCTAAGACTCTCTTCTGACGCCCGTGGATATGATATGCCCATGTGGTATACATATGCTGAATCTAACCTAAAACATGGACAAAAATGTCAGATCGTCTTATGCAAAGTACTTAAGAGACCTCACAGCACGAGCCCCAGGATGAGCTGGACCTCAGGCCTGGAGAACGGATCAGTCTTCAACAGCTAAGAGTGAAGCTTGGATTCAGTCATTATTTGAGAGGGAAAGAGGTGGAGGCTTCACCCCTCAATCACCATGGGACACTTAACCTCTCACTTCCTGGGGCCCCGGTGCCCAGGAAATCTCTTGGGATTCTGGCAAAGTCTCCCCCCCACCCCCGAGAAAGATGCACTGGCTCAGTGTGGAATTACCAAGAACCAAAGGAACGTGGCTCTTGATGTACCTGCTCTTCCACCACTGACCCCACCCTTCCCAGCCGACACACCGGTGGGTTCTCCCCAATTCCACCAACTTCCAAAACCTCAGCGCAGGGTCCCACTAGCCATTTCCCAATACACAGTCAGGAAACTTGGAACCACACCAAACAAGAGGACACCTGGAGGAGCGTGGTCTTTGGATCTGGGAACTACTACCGGGAGCCTTAATTCTCCGGCCCATCCACCCTTCTCCACTGGTGAACTTCCCAGCCTCCCTCTCCAGGCAAAAGAAGCAGCAGCTGAACAACATGGGATGAAGTATACATTTTAAAAACTGTTTAATGGAACATAAACTCCTTTAGAAAAACATTCAGCCGGGTGATGACACCCATAGAAAAAACACCCATCTTGTGTTTATCTTTTTTTTTTTAATTTGGCATGTTATTTGCATTTATATTAAAGCAAAGTGCATCTTCTCTTTATTTTTCTTGTTTATACACATTGCACAATACATAAATAATGATGCTTATAAAACGTCTTTATATTTACAAGTAATAATATATTTATATATAACATAAAATACATTTTTTCTTTAATAAATCTCAGCTTTTTTTAAGGAGTCCTTTCTCTCTCAAAGCACTACAATGCTAAATTTCCAATGAGAATGCTTCTCTTGTTCACTTAAACCTTTGTAGTTAGAAAAATAGCTTATGTTGAAGTCTAAACGTGCTCATTGAGCTAAGAACAGTGTCAAAGTATCATACGAGTGTATGAGTTGAGAGAAGAGCTGGGAGTCAGCCTAGGATGGTACCTTCTGTTATGGCGGGGCCACACCCTTCTTGGTGGGAAGGGGGGCCACTGAGCAGTTCCCTCCCCGGGATGCCCCTCGCTGGTCTACAGAGCTCAGCACACAGGCTGGGGAGTGGGGTGCTGAGCTGACTTTCCACACCTGGGGGAACCTGATGAAAAACCAGTGGGGAGACGGGCTGAGGGTCCCCCCCACCCCCACCCCAAGGGTCCTGGGCTAGCAATACTGTGTCTGGGCTGTCCCTGCAGCCCTTGGGAAGCCCATCTCAAGAGAGAGATCCAGGAGCAGATGGCCAAGAAAGACAGACACGACAATGGCAGCGGGTGACAGGAGGCAGTAAGATAGGGATGAAAACAATTGGTTCAGCCTCGAGCAGGCTGGCTTCTCAGAAGCCTGTGGATAGGCCCGTGTCCTAAAAGGGGGGGAGGCAGGGCAGGGGCTTCGGCAGGCTGGGGCAAAGCTTGGCAGCTGCTGGGACACCTGCTGCCAGTCCGCCCAGGTACTGACTCTGCCCCACTGAGCATGTCCAAAGGGCACACAGCTTGACACTGCGGTCTCTCAGCCAGGGACATCCATAAGGAACACAAAAAGCTTTTCCCCATCTGCCGTGTGTGTACGCCCCTACCCGCTTGGGACGTCCACTCCTGACAGAGCTGATCTGAAGGGAAGGCAGTACCCACTACTTTCATATACCACGTTTGGCAGTGCCGACTTTTGCTTCCCATTTTTATATTGGGGTATCCTGTCAACCACACCCACCACCTTAAAAAAAAAAACCCAAAACAAAAAACAAACAAATTCATCATAAGCTATTTCTCAAAGAACAAGACAAACAAAACACAAATAAGAACGAGAAGGAAAAAAAAAAAAACAACACAACCAACAATGGTTAACAGCAAAACTGACCAAAAGGTTTGCATGAAAAGCAAGCACTCGGGAGGGAAGGGTTAGCAGCAAGTAGTTTGAATGGTGGCCTGCTCGGCTCACGCTCCATCCTGTCCTCTTCTCCACACTACCGGCTGTTGAAGATGACCTCCAGCCAGCACGGGCAGCTGCTGATGAACTGGCGGGTGTAGCACTGGCCCCAGCCCTTCACGAAGCTAATCTGCACGGTGAAGCCCGTCCATGGCTGCTGCATGAACTCGTGGTCGTTGGGCCGCTGCAGGCTGTAGGCTTTCTCATAGTCGAAAGCCTTGATGGAGAAACCAGGGAACACCTTGTGCACCAGCAGCGTTCTGGAGTCCGGGTTGTCCAGTGTGGCGGACTTGATGAAGATGGGGTAACTGCTACGGTTGTACACCCACACGCCATCCACTTCCCTTGTCAGCTGGATGCCGCAGCCAATCTTGCTCCGCACCTTCTGCACCAGCTGACTCTTGTTGTCCGAATTGAGCTGTCCGAGGCAAAAACCATTCCCCTGAGGTAGATCGTAGAAGATATCCAGGGAGGGCTCCTGGACACAGTAGAGCCTCCCCACTCGCGTCTTCTCCTCCCAGTATGCCACCACGCACCAGTGTGACCGATCCCCAGGTTCCAGAAGAAGTTGGGAATCTACAAAACAAAAATGGCAGACTTAGTTGGCGGTGATGGTGACCAGGTTCTTTTCCCGCCTAAAATCAAAGCATATAAACACATTTCGAGTCCCCAAAACCAGTGAAAACAAAAATAGTGAGGGTAAGCCTGGACTTGACCTAGGTTCTGTGATGCTAATGGGGGGGAGCCTAAGACATCTTAAACCACTTTTGAAATTTGGGGGGGGGGGCTTACTACTGTTGTCCTCTCCCTCTTTCCATCCAATCAGAACTCCACAGCATCAGCATCGGGGCCTACTTATCCCCGAGAGGCACAGACCCTGAGACCCTCGCTAACCTATTTTGGCTGTGTTGAGCTGGAAAAGGCTTCAGCAATAGCCTAGAATCACACCCCGTGGGTGGAAAGTGACAGCCTCTATGGGATGGCAGAAGCTGGCCTACTGGGTGGTGACCCAGTCACACCCTCTGCAGCTGGCCAGTCACCCAATTCTCACATCAGTGCCTTGTTCAGAAGGGAGAGTCAGCTGGTAAAAATAAAGATGTGGGTGGCTCTGGGGGCTTTAAAAAAAAAAAAGTCATCTTCCCGACAGAAAGCAACTCTGTGTGTGACGGCAGCAACTCGTACAAAAGAGAAGCTCAAGTCCAGAAGCCAAATTACAACATGCATGTGGGCATCAGCCTGGACCACTGCCAAATTACAACATGCATGTGGGCGTCAGCCTAGACCACTGCCAAATTACAAC
>JAQHUG010000004.1:14647349-14669300 GCA_028555095.1 Dicrostonyx torquatus
AGACAGGGTTTCTCTGTAGCTTTGGAGCCTGTCCTGGAACTAGCTCTTGTAGACCAGGCTGGTCTCGAACTCACAGAGACCCGCCTGCCTCTGCCTCCGGAGTGCTGGGATTAAAGGCGTGCGCCACCACCGCCCGGCCAGGAAACATTTTCAAAGAAAAAGCTCAGATTCCAGGGCTATAAATGCACGTTCGGGAATCAGTGCTTTAAAAAACAAACAAAAGACCCATCAGGCTAAAACAACTGTGTTGGGGGCTGTTTTGAGTTTTGTTTTGGTACAGGCTCACTCTGCAGCCCTGGCTGGCCTTAAACCCAGAGACCCACCTGCCTCTGACTTTGGTAATCACTTATTTTTGCCAGGATGATAAATAATACACGCTCATTAAGACAGAATGTTTGACATTAAAAAGCAACATCCTATCTTGTCATATTAGCTATCGAAGATTTTAAAAGATTTCTTTCTTTTATTCTTTCAGACAGGGTCTCACCATGTAGCCCTGACTGGACTAGAATTCACTATTATACTATGCCGACCCTACCGCTTCTGCCTCCCAAGTGCCAGGATTGAATGAAGACACCTGCTTGGCGTGCCGCTCGAAGTGCAAAACCTACCCTGAGGTGAACAAAGACCAACCTAGAGGTTGGGGTTACAGTTCATGGTGGGGTGCTTGCTTAGGGTATGTGAGGGTTCACACTTCACTCTACACGCTTTCAGAAAGAGAAAAATACCGCTATCATCTGAAATACCATATAATATGGAAAGAGGCAAAAGAAGCCAAACCCTTTCATGAATCTATGACACCTCTTCCTTTCACTGTTGCTGGCCCCAGAAGCCATCTATAGCAGGCAGGCTCTGCTGAGAAGAGGCCCAAGGGGGAGCTGGGGGAGGCTGTTTGCAGAACCACAGCCAAAGCCACTGCCACCCTTGGCCTGGCCTTCTCGAGCCCTTCCCCCCACTTGAGGGCTGGACTGGGTTCTGCCTGGGGACAGGATACAGAGGCAGCGGCCCATCTAGTCTAGCCGGCAGAGCAGCCCAAATTTGCTCCAGAGATTTTAAATGCTGTCACCCTGCATTTAACCCCTGCCTGACTACCTCATTCTTTCCAGGACAAAAGAGGTTTATCAGGGAGTCGTTCACCAGGGGCGGGTCCCATGACCTCAGGTCCTACAGAAGAGGCCCGCCAACAGCCCCAATGCTGCCTAGGACTGGTCTACACCAGGATGTGGGTGTGCATCAGGTGAGCCGCCCTAGCCTGGAGCCAGCAGACTGACTTGGTTTAAAGAGACTAGACTTGGATTCTTGGACTTCCAGACTATCATTTCCCACAGTGGCCTGGAGGGAACAGGTGGTCACTGCTGGTCACTCTGCGAGCCCATCCTTATGAAGGCTGTGAGCTCACCAGCGAGTGCTCCACCCTCAGTTCCCAGGGTGTTAGAAACCACAGCTAAACCAGGTAAGAGGAAGAAATGTTGGGGACACAGCAGTTACCTGAGGCCCAGGACTCCTCCTAGCTCAGTATCACAATTTCATGACAGACGTTAAAAAACTCATTCACATTCAGCCGAATGGCTTTCCTTAGACCAGAATGTAGCAGTCCTCCTGAGCCCAAGTCGGCCGTGGGCATTTCAGATTATATAGGTGTTTTTTAAAGTCCTCAGACACTAAGGCAGATGCCACAGCAGGGATCAAAGAGGAGAGAGACTAGTCCTCGTGGTCGATTTAGTACTGACTTGAAACCCTTCCATCCCAAATTTGGAAACCAAAAGCTATCTAAGACCTTAAGCAAAGGAACTAGCCTAGCCGCCCTCCACGCAGTCCCGACCCCTCCACATAAATATGATTGCATAGACAGGGGGTGTCAATGCAGTTTCTTCAATTCCCCTAAGATCCCTTCACGCTTCAAGTGTCCAGGGCCCACCCCTCACCCTTGCCCTGGGAATTCCTCTTTGCAAGCTGAAGTAGCTGTGAAGGGCTGCAGGCCCCCAACAGGGCTCTCTGTAGGAGTTCCAGAGACCCAGTCAGTACCAAACGCTAATCTCTCTGAAGGGCCTGCCTGCAGCTCGGTAACCTAGCACAAATGAAATACTCCTCTTTCTATCAGTCCAGCTAAGACAGGCCACATGCAGCCCCTCCACCCAACTCCAGAGAGAGGGTGCAAGGACGCTAAGCCCGAGGGCAGTTCTTGAGAGCCCAGATGCAAATCATGGCTGTCTCCTCCACTCAGCTCTATAGAAGCCTCCCAGTTATGTCAATTCTTGCCAAGGTGGGTCTCCCTGACTCAATCAAGTCAAAGCAACAGTAGCAAGGGCTTGACCTGGATTTGCACGCCTTCCAAAAGACGTCAGTGCCCAGAGACAAGGCTGAATGCAAGTCTACCAAGACTGCTGATCTAAACTGTTCCAAATACCAGTCCCCACACAGGACACAACTTCATGCAGGAGCCACTTCGTGAGAGCAGGGCCCCAGATTCTCTCTGTTGGCATGGCATCTCTATGCTCAAGTGTCAACACAGGAGTCTGTCTGTCTGTCTGCAGTGTGTGAGCACACACACTCACATGCTTGCACACAGCAACCCATCTGTCTCAGAAAGCCGGCTGTCAGAAATGAAAGTACAATCTCCTGGAACCAAATTACTGCCTTCTAAAAATGTCCCATTTTTCCCAGACTGAGGAAACTTGTAAGGGTGGGGTGTGGTGCTTCACTGCAGGTCTGCAAGGAGCTGGCCTGTCGCCCCCCTCCCCCCACCAGAACCAGACTGCAAGGCTGGAATTCCAACCTGAAGCCAGGGTGCTACTCCCAGAACCAGTCCCCGCCTACTCCCCTTCCTCTTGCAGGCCCTCGGCAAGCGTGCAGGAAAGGGAAGGGCCAGCCTTGGAGTCACCCCTGCATTGCAGGAGGGGCTAGGCCTTTGAGTACGCCCCACCCCCATCTCCAAGGCACCACATTTTCACATTGGGCTGTTTTCGCTTTCCCTTCTTCCCTTGCCAAGAGAATCAAGCCCTGGCTCACACTGGCGACCTTCCTCCCACCCTGAACTGAGCCCCATTCATTAAAGCCCGCTCTTAGCCAGGGCAGGACAGGAAGGAAAGCAGCACACAGGGCCTGTGAAAGAGACTCTGAGAGGTTATTTCAGGGGGGGTGTCACCACCCCCCACCTTGACTGATGCCCATCCTGCTCTGGCCGTACCTCACCCCAGGGTCCACTACAAAAGCCCCTTCCCATCTCCTCCAGCTCCATTCAACACCCCTGCCCCTTAAGACCTAAGCAAAGCAGACATTTGGTCCCTACACACACCCCAACACCACCTTTGTTAAAAGGATGAAACCCTCTGCCTAGGCTCACGAAGAGAACAAAGAGCATCTTGAGCGTCCCTCTGTGCCTGTCACCTCTCCTCTAGATACCCCCAAACCATTGGCATCAACCCAAAAAGTCCTCCTTACAGCCTCCACCCCAGCACATTAATACATGTGCTCCGACAGCATCCAGAAAGAAGAAAGGGCTCCAACTTCGAAGCCTTGGGAATTAGTAAACCAAGAGCTAAAATTCAAAACAAACGCTCTTTCATGTGGAGGCCTCTTTTTTTCCCTTTTTTCTTTCTGCAGTTCTGTTACATACTATGCCATCCCAGCAGAGTCTCATCCATCTAAGGGGTTCATTGCCGAGGGGAGGGGGGGCACTAGAATGCTGCTTTCCAGCTCCTTTCTAGAACCGGCAGAACTTTAGGGACGCGGGGTCCGCTGACCAGGTCATGTTGTTTGGCTCCTGGGGCGGGGTAGTAAGCAGCTCTCAGACTGGTGGTTCTCAGCCTGGTATCGTCATTTCCTCCAGTAGAGGAGACAGACAAGATGTTATCAATAAGACAAGCCTTCCAAAAAGCCCCTTTCAAAAGCTACCACTTCCCTTGCTTATTTCATGTGGTTTGGAGAAGCCAGGGCTCCTCCCTGCACACCCAGAACTTAATAAATAGAGCGACGAAAAACCAAAAAAAAAAAAAAACCAAAAATAAATAAAGCCAAGTTAACAGCATCCTGAATGTGTTATTATTTTGTTCTGATTCTCTCCTGGACCTTTCTTTTGAGAACTCTCACCTCATTTCAGCCTTAGCAAAAGAAGCCGACTTCCCCAGACCACACTGGTTCCCTCCATGGCCTGCTAGGGCCCACCCCCTTTCTCCCTCTGGGGTCCTTCTTTTCCTGCTCAGTTCTCATTAGAAGCTTTGAGTAAACAATACCCTCAGTCTCTAACAGTCAGAGTACACACTGCACTGAAATCAAAACAAACAAGGGTCCCCCTACAGCCATTTCCCAGCAGGCTCAATTCCTGGAGGGGAAAGTCTGGGATGTGGGTCCAGAATGGATTGTACCTCAAACCGCACACAGAGGCAACTCTTCAACAGTTAGTCAGGGGGAGTCTTCCCGCAGCACCGGGTGCACAGGACCCACAACTTCCACTAACTAAGGGATGCACACCAAGGGCCAGCAGTTATACCGAATTTTCCCCACCCCAGGTGACTTTCCCTCTTGCTTTAGCTAGTTCTTAGAAAATAAAATGATGACATGGTAAGGCAAGGAGAAATTAAGCAAAACATCTTTAGAAAAGAACTGTCTCGCCTCCCAGTGTCTCTTGTTCTCAGAGACAGACAATAATGCAGGCTCTCCTCCCAGTGTACCTCCTCCAATCCTAGCTCTCCCTGGATCCATCTCTCCAGGCCTTTGGTCAGTGAGCCCCAAAGAAGGCCTGTGCAGCTTCGGCACCTATTGTCTACAGCGAGCCCCCGTCCTGGGTCAACAGAAGCCCACAGCTTGCACCTGGGCTGTGCCCCATAACCGCGGGTCTGTCTCCTTCAAGGCATGCGCGCAAGAGCAAGCGAACAGCATAAGCACATAAGGTCTTGCCAAAGTTAACAAATGGAAGTTAGGAGCAGCTTAAAAAAAACCATGAGGGATGGCAAGATGGCTCACAGAAGAGCACCCACCACCACGCCTGATGACGTGCACTCAATCCCTGGGGCCTACAGGGTGAAGGAGAGGAACAACTCCTACAGGTTGTCCTCAGAACACATGTGAGTAATGAACACACACAAAATTTAGTAAAAATTAAAAAACCACAAAGCTTGCCTCATGCACACTCATCTCTCAGCTGACTCCAGTTTCCCCATTCCTGGGAAGGGCAAGGTTCTGGCACATAAAGAAAGGACCACAGGATAACAAGTGGAAGGGCACTACAGTCAGTCACCCCGGATACGGCTAGGTTAAGGCATATGACGAGGAGATCAATTCCAGACCAGTCGGGGTGGCAACAGGCCACCCCCATTCCTTTAGCCTCCAGCAATTTCTAGGAAAGGAGAGAGTGTCTTACCTGAAAGCCCCCCAGGGGCCAGATAATTCGTTCCCCCGGTTTCCGCGGAGGAAGGCACAGCATCTGGACAGGCTGCTGCAGAATCAGAGAGAGAGAGAAAGAGAGAAGGGGGTTAGTAAGGGCAAAAAGAACAGAGTGGGGGGCTGTAGAGATGGCTCGGCAGTTAAGAGCACTGACTGATCTTACAGAAGACCAGGGTTCAATTCCCAGCACCCACATGGCAGCTCACAACTGTCTGGTAACACCAAGATCTGACACCCTCACACAGACATACATGCAGGCAGAACATGAATGCACATAAAAATAAATAATCAACAAAATCAGCGTTCATTCTTACAAACACTGAGCAGCATGAAAGAAAGACCACACATTCCAAAGGGCTGACTCACAGCCAGCACGAGGCGGATTATTAATGGTCTACTCGGCTTCGTGGTCCAGCCTAAGACAGACCACAGCACCTTGTCACCCGTCTGGGCTCCAGGCGGCCAGTTAATCATTAGTCAAGTCAGGCTCAATCACAGACTGACTGGAATTTCTCTTCTATTACAAGTCTCCCGTTGAGATCAGGTAATTCCCAAGGTCAAGGAAGGCTCCAAGTGTACTTTCTCAACCCTATTCTCTCTTCTCCTGTCAGGACAAAGCCCCCTTCCTCCCACTCCCAAAGACAAGGGTCTCACTGTGGCCTTTAAAAAAAAAAAAAAAAGCATTTTCCCTTTTAATGGAGATATAACAAATGTAGGGGGGTTGAGTGGACTTGCTGATTTCTATCGCCTGAGCCCGCCAGCTCAGCAAGGACCAAGCAGGAGGGGAACCGTTCTACCTGCTTCCAGACTGGTCCAAACCCACCTCTGGAAACCTGCCCAGACAACCCCATTCTTACAAGGCTGCCTGCCTCAGATCCTACACAATCTCTCTGGCCCGCTTCCCTTCCATTGTCTTTACTAGACCTTAACCTACAGATTCTGTCTCCTCTGTGTCTCCCCTCCCTCCCAGGTGCTCAGCAGTGACCTCACTGCAATGACAATTCCAGCTGAGAGAGAGCGCGGACTCGCAGGAGATAGAGAGACAGAGACAGAGAGAGAGAGAGAGAGAGAGAGAGAGAGAGAGAGAGACCCTTACAGACGCCCTCCAAGCAATTACAACAAAAAAATAACACCCACGAATCACAGTTCATTAGTCCCCAGGAACGCAAATGCACAGGCCCCAGGAACTGGAAGTTTCTTCTGCACCACTGCCAACACCAAAGTTCTTCCCAAGTCCCCATAGAAAGTTTGGCTCTGGGAAAGCAAAGGCTCCACTGGTTTGTCCAGACTCCAGTTCTCCCAGCCCAGGCTACCAGGCATTAGCACACACCCCTTTGGCCACACTGGTAGACAGTCATTCAAGGCAAAAGAGAAGCCTGAAGGCCAGTAAGAAGCCCTGATGTCCCTTCAGTGGCACAACAGCTGCCTCCTGTCCCTGACAAAGGGAAGGTGACTACCAAGCCTGACCAACACACAGTCCCCAGAAGTCTTTTGCTGAGGATCCCTCCTCCCTCTGAGATCTGCTCTTCCCAGAGTCAGAAAGAAGATTAACTCTTCAACAAAACCCTCCAGTGGGGAGGAAAGGGAGGTGGAGCACTTGGGTATATAGCACTTGCCCAGTATGATTTAAAAATTAAAGAAAAACCTCTTCTGCATGGGAGGGAGCATGGAGGAGTGCACGGCAAAGGGAAAGAGAAGGCTGTATACAAACCTCACTTTTTCAGGGGAGAGGATAATTCCTACCAGGAATATACAGCTTTACAGGATAAGCTTAATAATCAAATGGAAAACAATGGGGGGGAGGCAGGAAAGGGCGGTCCTAGCCCTATGGCGCAAGCCTGTACTTTCTAAATTACCCCACCATTTTCTAGAGATTGACTCCTCATTCCCCTCCTCCACTCCCCCCAAATGGAAGACACCCCATGGCCACGCCCCCAGCTCTGGCTGGCAGAATGCCAGGGGCAAGGTGTATTTCAAAGGCAAAGCCTGGCCTCTCCAGGGCAGGGCCCGGAGACCTCAGTCAGGGTGTCAGCTTGGCTCACATCAAAGGTGAGCCAGCTCCAAGATGCAACCACAAGTGATTTTTATGAACCGTGCTCTGGCCGCTGCATCGCCTTTGATCTCAGGAGGGATTTACACACATTAATTAGGCCTCCCTACCACCCCTGTGAAGCAGCAACACATTCGATAGGCACCCAGGTAAACTGAGGTGCCACTGACTGGGCCAGGGGCCACCCAGGGAGCTGAACACCCCGGATCCAGCTCCTATCCCAGGGTTTCCATCCCCAAGCAGGCCACCAAGTTCTAAACCTCTTCCCTGGCCTTGGCCAGGTTCAGCCAGTCTCTGGTGTCCAGATCGGCCCCCAGCTTACAAAAGTCAAGGGGGCCAGATCTGCACCCACCCATCAAACACTCTACAATGGTATAAATTTCTCAAATCAGAGTCTCATCTTCCACTACTACTATCACCTGCTCCCCAGAGCCCAGTCTGGCAGACAGCAGAGCCGGGCCAACCCTTGCTCTCCTCTACCACCATCTATTACCAAGCAGCTAATTAAGCCCTGGGTTCTGTGGAAGACAGACACACAACCCCCTTCTCCCAGCAGGTCTAACAAAACTGCAGCCTAGAGCCTGGGGGACTTTTAAGGTTCTTTCCAACTTAGTTCTGAGCTTCCCAGGTACTGCTTTCTAGAGTGACTGAGGGAAACAGTAAGGAAATGAACGAATGAATGACCTTAGACGGAAACAGTAAGGAAATGAACGAATGAATGACCTTAATCAAACTCATGTACAACCTAGTCTTAAAGAGACTTAAGAGGGGGCCAGATCGCTGATCAAGACGCCAGCCATTCTGCTAGGCTTAGAAGGCTGTTGCATGAAGAGGCCATCCCAGCAGCCAGTCCCCAGCCTCGGGGCAGCAGATACAGTGCTCACAGGAAGTGGTACCTTTAAGCATCCCAACTCTACAAAATGATATCTAGGAACAAACAGCAAGTTCTTTTCCTTGTGGGATGGAGAAATGGGAACACCTTCATGCCTTGCCAAGCCCACAAGTCACAGCCACTTTGCCCTAAGGTCCAGGCATGCCCAACACTCCCTGCAGATAACTCTGTTTGGGGAACTTATATACAGACCTAGTCCAGATACTTCAAGAGGCTGCAGCCATCACAAACCGAGTTCCTAGTTCAAACTGCCAGAGCCTCCAAAGGCTCCCAGTTCAACTATACCCCTTCGAACAGAGATGTCACAAAAGGGATCCCCTCAGCTGTGCTGTCTCATTAAGATTCTAGCAGTTGTCCACTGTAAAACCCTATTTCCTGTTTCACCTATGTAACCCAACACCAAACTCTTCAAACTTGGGCTGGGAAAGGATATCTGAATCCCCAGGTCCTTTCCCATACATGGGGTGGGGAGAAAAATGTGTGACAGCAAAGCCCCCTGAATCTGTCTCCCTGAGTCACCACAACCAGCAAAACCTGCCCCCTAGACCAGTCCCTGAGCCTGCTCGGGCAGTCCTGACCACTCCTCTGCAGGGGCTTCTCTGCTACCCTTTCCTCGTTCTTTCTTATACAATGGTGCCTGCGTTTGGGTCCTTTTTCTTGCTTTGTTTTAGGCAAAACATTTGGGGTGAGTAACCAGCTGCCAGGGTTTCCGATTGGCAGGTTAATCACTTCCTATTGGCTGATCTGGGGAAGGTGGCTCCCCTCCTTGGAAATGGCACATTCCTGTCTTTGTGGCTTCTCTGTTTACACACATTTTGCTACCTAATGTCAACACTTGCTAATGAATAAATATATCACTCCACTCCCAGAAAATGAGGTCCTGGCCTGCCAGAACGACTGATTTACCCAGCATCTCTCCTGCAAATCCAAGAGCACGTGGCCCTTCTTTTCTATGGAGTCTGGACTTCAAGGGCACAGCTACCAGAGCTGTCATCTCTGGCCACAGGGACTTCTCTTTCTATTTAAGGCCAACGCCCCACATTTGAAAGATACCCGGGGGGAGGGAGGGAGATACAGAGGGAAAACAAAACCAGAGAGAGAACTGAAGTGGACCCCTAGAGAAGTAACCTCCTGGAATAATTCTCAACTCTTTAAGCCACAAACTCAAGCAAGTTAGAGTCCTTAGAGTTTGCTAATGCCAGTTAAAGTTTGTTGCAAATACAGACAGCCAGTTATCTTGTCATTAATAACCATTTATCTAGTGTTTTGTAAATCGAAAGCAAAATATCACATATTCTGCAGGCCACCTAGTATGCAGGCACCAGGCAAGCAGCAACGCCTTCCCAACTTGAGAGAACTGGTGCCATTTGTGGAGGGAGCGCTAGTTGGGCCTTCACTTACACATTCAGTAAGTATTTAACTTATTGACAATGTCCCCCACAAAATTTTTTTATGGGGGGGGACAGCCAAAACTCTTGGAGCAGAAGGTTCCAAGAGCTAACTAGTGCCTACCCCTTCACTTTCCTTCTCCTTGGCAAAGCAAAGATGTACAGTGTTGCATTTTTATAACCCCCACATATAACAGGCACAAAAAAACAAAACAAGGTTAACCCTGTTAAAACCGGACTTTCAGGGAATGATTCTGTAATTCTTCCTCTGTAAGAAGGACATGGGGCTTGTCCCTGCTGTCATCCCCAATCTGTTTTGCTGACCCTGTCCCCTGGCACTGTCAGCTCTACAGGGATGGGCCCTGGTGCTGCCAGCCAGAAGTTGAATGCAGACAACCACAACAGGGCTGGTGCCAGCCTCAAATGGGCTTCTGCCCTGGCCCCCTGCCATCCAGCGACAAAGCAACAGGCAGGCAAGCAGAGCGATGCTGAAAACTTTCATGGTCTCTCTCTACCAAGAATTCTGAGAAAACCCCAGGAGAAAACTGACTCTAGGGGGTTGAACAGGGAGAGATAATCCCCTCTGAACTGGTTGCACTTCTGAAAGACCTCCCGTGTGAGGCTTCTGAACCGCTCCTCTCCTCATCCATTTAACTATCACTACCCACAGACGTTCCTGGCGCTTTCAAATATTCCCATCAACCTGTCCTATTTGGCTCCCAGACATTCAACGGATTAAAAGCCTCCATGTGCTAAAGCTGAAGTAACTTCCATCACACGGTTCAAATGCATAAAAAAGGAACAAATTGTAAAACATATCTGGGGAGGGGAGAAGCTAACTTTATGGGGAAAAAAAATCCAATCACAACAACAGGGAAAATCTACCAAACCTACAACAGAAGAAACTGTAACTACCTTGAGCAAGCCAAGCACCACCCCAGGCCCCAAGGTAGACACAGAAACCAGGGTTCTAAGAAAGGAAAAAAACTTTGAAAAATCATCTACTCACCAGTTGGTTTGAGAAAATCCATTGGGTATCTGGAGTAAGGAGGAGGGGGGGACTCTGAAATTAAAAAAGTAAGAGAATATAAAGACTGAGCCATGAGAAACAGAGATAGAAACTTATGATAACTCAGGCATTCTTTTAGCCCAACTGTTTGTCTTAGCTGTGGGGGTTGGAGGCAGGGCCGCGAGGCGGTGATTGCCTTGATATTTAGCTGTCAGATAAACAAAAGAGACCGCCTGGCGCCAGCCTCCGCGCTCCGCTCCTCCACGTTTGCGGCCGCCGCCGCCGCCGCGCTCAGCTGGCCGGGCTGGAAACCACCGGCTGGGCCAGGACTCCACCGGCAGGGCAGCGTACAGAACAGTCTGCAGGGTGGGGGTCACCCGGGGCTGCTTGACGTCCTAAGAAGTACAGAACCCGCTCCCCCGGCCGGACCCACCTCTAAGGGCACAATTCACCTCCGCCCCCGCTGCTCAGCTTGGCACCAACGCGCCCAACTAGGGATTCCTACCCAGCCCACCCAAGAAAAAGCACCCTAAGTGTGCTGCTGAACTTGGAAGACTTGAGGGGAGCAGCGTACGCTCCTCTCCACCTTAAGCACAAAGATATGGCGAAAAGAGAAGACTTCGAAGAGCTAGGAAGATAACATGGACAGTAACCCTGCTCAAGGATCCCAGTCATGAAGCGCAGGCTCCAGGGCAATTAAGAAGAGGGTCTGCAGGGGGTTGGGGTTCTAAGACCACTAATTATATGCTTTTCGGTGCAAAATAAAGGAAAAAGGAGAGGCCACCCAACTTCTCCAGGCTGGTTTGTTCCTTCTCACCCTGAAGCTGGCACAGCTGAGAGTGGACACCCAATTCGGTCTCCATCCTACCAATGGCCCCCAAACTCCAAAGCTGTGAGGCCAGGACAGTACAGTATCTGGGCCACTTGTGCCCCACGTGACTGTCCTTATTTACTAAAGGAGAGGAGACGTTCCAGCTTTTATAGCTTAGTTTCTCCCAGCCTTGCTTGGCGGGCTTGGACCAAATCCAACTCGGCCACACACCTCACCGCCTTTCCGGGTGCGGGGGAAGCGTGATCCCCACTTCGCTCTGTATTCCCTTGCTGACCCGGAAATAAGTGTCTCATTTTCTGCAGCCTGTCTGTTCACTATAAGCAGCAGTATCCATGGGTTCTCCTCCGGAGGGTGGAGGGGAAGTGCGAAAGACTATTGAAAGGGAACCCCAAGAAACGTTAGCTTCCCCTTGTTCCTTCCCTGATTGAGTTCCCACGTCTCCTCCAGAAAAGGGGGATACACATACACTCGGGCATTCTACCAGCACTTCCACGCCAGAGGGAACCAAAGGTGGACACAGAACAACTTCTTACCTAGTTCGCAGAGTCGACTAAGGTGATGGGGGTTGCAGCACACCAGCTCGGGGTTGATCTTCCCGTAAGATTCACAGCAACACAGCCTCTTGACTTCCGAGGAATGCCTGAGATCCGGCCACCTGAACACTTTGCACAGCAGGAGGGGGAGCGAGTAGGACGAGGGCGGCTGCGCGGGCTGCGCGCTGGCGGGCGCCCCCGGGCCCAGCCTGCAGTCCAGGCGGCCGGGCAGCAGGAGGCACGCGGTGCGCGTACCGCCGCGGGACTCCACGGCCTGGAGCAGCAGCTCCAACTGCCGCTCCTTCAGTTTCTTGAGCACCGAGTGCGTGAGCGCCTTCAGATCCGCCTCAGCGCCCCCGGCTGCCCCTGCACCCGACGTTGGGGGATGGGGATGGTGGTGACCTTTGGCACCTCGGACCGCCTTGCCCAGGCAGCAGCCAGCCCTGCCCGCGCCGCCGCCACCAGCCCCATAAGCCCGGCCGTCCGTCGCCCCTTCTCCCCGCAGCTCGCCTCCTCCGCCGCCACCCCCCACGCCCTCCTCCTCGTCCTCGCCGCCGGGCGCACGGCTCCTCCAGAGACGCC
Organism: Dicrostonyx torquatus; assembly: GCA_028555095.1. Lineage (NCBI taxonomy): Eukaryota > Metazoa > Chordata > Mammalia > Rodentia > Cricetidae > Dicrostonyx > Dicrostonyx torquatus. Next base: position 14,660,018 of record JAQHUG010000004.1, read on the forward strand.
GGACGAGCGTAGATCGTTTGGTCCTGAACATGCGGGGCGAGGAGGCAAGGAGAAAAGTCGTTTGCCGGCTAAGGAGCGAACATGACCTCCGCAAACCATGAAGAAGTCGGGCGCCGAGTTGAGGCAGCAGGCGCAGGCGACAGCAGCAACAGCAGGGGCCCGGGCAGGAGCGGCGGCGGCCCGAGGGGCGCTCCGTGGCATGCGCCAGTCTCCCGGAGGCCGGGGCACGCGCGGGGGCCCAGGGGCGCCCGCCGGGGATCGGGGGCCTGCGCTTCGGCTGCCCCACCCGGCGCGGCCCGCGCCCTGCGCGGCTCTCGGGCCCCGGCGCGCCCCGGAGGAACGCGGCCGCCGCTTCCCTGGGGGCGGCCGAGACTGCCCCGGTGGACGCCTCCCCCAAAAGAGGCCCCCCTACAGTGGCTCCCGAGTGTCGGGCTCGCCAGCCTCGGCTTCCTACATGGAAGATCCTCAGGGGCAAAAGAACGAAAGACGTTAGGCTGAGCTACTGAAGGGAGAAAAAAAAGCCTCTTTCCCCCTTGCTAAGCAACTTAATTTGGGGGTGGGGAGAAGCAGGCAATTAAAAAAAAAAAGCAAGCACTCGATTTAATTTTTTCTTCTATATCCTTAGTAACCGGATCTCCTCGAATTCTGTGCACGCGAAGACTAGAGGGAGGGGGCCGAGTAGACTTCACCCCGAGTGAGACGTCTGTAGGGTCTCTCAAAAAAAAAAAAACCAACAAAAAAAACCCCAAAACCAAATATGCAAAGCCCCCAGTGAAAAAACACAACACCTCCTCGCACCTCCGAGGTCGGGGGACACCGGATGGAGCCCGGGTTTAAAAGAGAAAATGTTTACAAAGTAGAACAAGATGTTCGAGAGATGGGGAAGAAAAAAAAACGTATCCACGAGTTACATCCCCCTTTTTTCCCTTGCAGAACCCCGCCGGTCTTCCTTTCCTTTTCTTCTGCCCAAAAAAAAAAGAAAGAAAGAAAATGTATTTCTTTTAATCCACAGAAAGGTCTGGCTAGGCTGCTTCAATCTTGCGTGTCTGGGTGTTTTAGAGTCTCTCTCTGGTCTTTCCTCCTGCGCTCCCGGGGGCCCAGGTCCTCGGCGGGGACTTCCTCGGTGCTGGGGAAGCAGGGACAGAAGATGCTGCGGCGGCGGCTGCGCCCCGGGGGGCTGTCAGCGCGGGGGAGGGCGGCGCGGCGGCGGGCTCTGGCGGGTCGCAAGCTCTAGCCCCCGAGGGCACAAGCAGCAGACTAGTGTGGGGGCCGCTGGTGCCCCTTCTCCTGGTCACGGGTGGCCGCCGAGGCTGCCCGCATGAGCTGCTGGCCCGGACCCGACTGTGGCGGCAGGAGGCCCGGGTGTCCTCTCGCTGCCTCTTCCTCCGAGACTCTCCTCGTCGCGCCCGAGAGCCTCCTCGTCCCCCGTCCGCCCTCTCCTGGCGCTCGAGTCCTTCTGCCGCCGCTGGGGGCTTGCCGCGCCGCACTCAGGGACTCCGGGGCCGAGCGCTCGGCGGCGTGGCGCCGGCCGGCTGGCTGCGTCTCGGGCAGCTTTCTCCGGCGCGGCGAGCGGACCGAGCGAGGCGCCCGGCTGGCTTTGCTGGCGCAGCTCGGGAACAAGATCCTCTGTGGGCCGATCTGCGAGCGAGTGTGCCCGGGGCTCGCCGCCTCCCGCAAGGCCTCCCGCCTCCGCCCCCTTCCCTCCCCCTCTCTACCCCTCCCTCCCCCGCCCCCAGCCGCCGCCGCCTCCTTCCCGCCCCCCCACCCGTCCTCCGCTCGGCTGGTTCCACTGCGCAGTGGCGCGCCCGGCTCCGGCCTCGTCACGTGGCCGTCTAGACACCCTGTCGCTTTAAAAAAAAAAAAAGCGATTGTGTTTCGCAAACAACAGATCGGGTTTCTAAAAGCTATTTCAACCCCTCTCACCGTTACTGCCACCCTCTCCCAGGTCTGCAGAGGGGTACCCTTGGGCGGAGGGAGGTTGGAGGCCGAGACAGCCCCAGGGTCTGCGGAGACCCGGCGGGAGCAGGGGAGAAATCGGAAGAGCTGGGGGCATGGAGCGGGCGAGTTTGGAACCGAACGAGTCGGTCGGTGACCCGATTTAGACCAGCAGAGCTCGCCCCGGCGCTTCATTCATTCGATTTGTTTTAAGGCCCTGGCTGCGGATCCCTTGGAAAGGGGAGGCGAGCGCTGTCTGTTTCAAAGACATTTACACCGGCCAGGACAGAGGCCCTGGGAAGTGTGCGCTAGAGGGAACAGCCGGGCGGCCGAGGGCGGAGAGGCGGCGCGAATGTGACCTCAGCGGCCGCCGCACTCCCTCCCGCCCTCTCCCGCTCCGGGCTCGGGTTTCTAGGACTGCCTGGAGAAGTGTGTCTTGTGCACAGCTCTGGAATGCATTTGGCAGGCTGACGAGCAGCGAGGGGCAGCATCCTGGAGGGAGGAGGGGTGCAGCTCGCCTGCGCGCCGCCGGCAGGTTTCCTCCCGGCCCGGAAGACCTCCGGCACCCGCCACTTGGCCTCCCGGCGCGGGAAGGTTACCCAGCGAGCAGACCTGTTTAGAGCTTTCATTCGCACGCCGGGCCTGTCTCTGCGCCCTGCTTGGCCTCGTGGCTTTCAAGGTGCTTAGGTCAGAGTGTTTAGCCCTTGACCTCAGGTACCAGAGAAAGGTATCCCCAGATGCAGGTGACTGCTTAGAAGTAGGAAAGATATTTGTCAAGCAAAGGTCCTGGGTGCTGGTCTGAGAATAGTACCAGAGTGTTTACTGAGCCCTCTAGTTGGCATGGTGATCCAGCCTCACATATTTACTGGGTTTTAAAAAGTCGTGAAAGGGTGAAATTACGACTGTAATGAAACTCAGAGGGGACTTAAAGAATTTTTACAAAAGGTGGGATGTAATATTTATATCTCTCCATCGGAATTATGTGATTTGAAAAGGGTAATTTTTAAATGCCCTCTCCATTCAGTAACAACACACACACAAGTAGAAATCAGCACTTAGAGTTGGGTATTCAGACTATTCTCCTACCAAAATCATACGAATGAAAAAGAAAACCAACAGTTTTGGTCAAAGGATCCTTTCCCGGCTACAAGGCCCTAAGTTGTAGAGAGAAGACAGCAAAATGCCAAGGGTAAGGAACCATCAACAGGGCAGATCAGAGAGCAACACTTGGGAAGTGACTGGGTAGCAGAGTAACTTAGCTAAAAACTGAAGTACAGCTTAATTGGAATTGTGTGTACACACTTTAAAGCCACCTGGGAAGAAGGCCATAGTCAAAATGGCCAAAGAAGAAATGGAGAAAAGATGAATTCACTATTACAGGCAGGGAGTGACCAAAGAGACAGAACTACACATCTAGGAAATGTGTGATACAGTCACCTTGGAAAGGAATAGGAAGGGGCTGGAGATGTGGCTCAGAGGTTAAGAGCACTTGCTGCTCTTCCAAGGGACCCAAGTTTGCTTTCCAATATCCACTTCTTCAGCTCCAGAAGAATCTGACACACACACCCCTTTTCTGGTCTCCACACTTCATTCACACACACGTGCACACACAAATAAATCTTAGAAAGGCACAGGAAGACTAAAACAAAACAAAACTGATTTCATGTTGGAGTTCTGCCCCTCACTGGGTGGAGCTTGTACAACCAGTGGTCCTCAGGTGAGATGCTGCCTTGGAAGATTTTTCTGAGGTAGTGCCATGTTCTTGCAGGGTCTTGCTTTCTCTCTGTGTTTTCTGGGTCTCACTAGACCAGAAAGACTAAACCAGGCTACAAGGTGACAGGAAGAATTAAATAAACAGAAAACAAATGCCATCCTTCTAATTAAGCTTTGTGGCCACACGGACAATCTGAAGAAATCTGGAAATGTGAGTGGTACTAATATCTCCGTGATGAAAGGCCTGAGTGTGTACAAGGCAAATGGGTGTAATGGGTATCTCAGGAGGCTGAATCTGATGTCACAGCTTGTCTGGATGGAACGTGCATCTACTTGCAGAGCTATGTTCCCATCTAGTGTAATTGTGGGTGTTTTAACTCAGGCGTCACCTCTGTTTTGCCCTCTGTACACAGCTTTCCTCCTTCGTTTTACTACTTGACGTAGAAGTGGGTGGGATGCTGGGCAAGTACCTGCAATGGCTGATGCTTTATGGTTCCCTGGCATCCCCTGAATCTGTTAGCATCCCAGCCTTCTTGACAGCCAGCCCCACCCCATCACATTCTTACTCCTTCCCTTTCCAAGAAAGAAGCCAGAAGCCAGCAGTAGAGCTCTTCCTGGCTGGCATGCCTAGAAAGGGAGGGCTCTCCTTTTGCTTCGCCATCGCATGTGGGGCCCACAAGCACCCGACTTCAGACTATCTGATCCTTTGTAGAAGAAAGTTAAGAGTCCAAGCTATTGTGAAGGAACTTGATAATAACCATTTTCTGGCAGAGAATGTGGAATAAAATATCTCATCTGCAGTTGTTTATTTCCTGTTGTGGCTTCTATTTCCATCTTTTAGTCACTTTGGTGATAGTAATCAAACCCTAATCATGGTGCAGCCACAAGTCACCAAGACCGAAATAGCAGACTTATGACAGACAAGGATGGAGACAGCTAAGGACCTGGCTATTAATCACCAGTCCCTGTGTTCACTGCCCAGTGGCTAGGTGTCTGGAGAAGAGCTGAAGCAGAGAGATAGCGGCCTGTGCCCGAGGCCTCTGAGCAGCCAGAACCCCTAGATCCAGAGTGGCAAAGTGCACAGGAAGTGGCCTCAGTAAAGGTAAACTCTCTGTATCCATCAAGGAAAGACATGGCTCACAGAAGGCCCTAATTTGAGCCAAATAGAGGACAAGAAGAGTCTCCCAAAACTCTTGACAACTCAAACCGACCGCAAGCAAAGGCAGAAACCCTCCTCCCTGGGAAAGACAAGATTCTGTCTCTTGATTCTTTTCTCATGTTTTAGAGGTTCCAAGATGGGAGAGCAGTAACTTCACCGTGCCTCGGGGGTGGGGTCAGGGTGAGGCAGGGACAATTTTTCTTGCAAAAGCCAAAAGGGGAAACAATTGGAAAATATCAACATTTCTTGCACAATCGCTCCCCTAAAGAATGTGTGAGCGAGTCCTAAACCATTCTCAGCTGGCGGTGAGACAAGTGGAAGGGAAGTTATGAAAGGAAGACTGCCTGAGTGAGGCTAGTGTGGCGCTCAGCACTTCTTGCCTTATCTCGGGAAGAACACGAACTGAGTGAATGGAAACACGTCTAATTCACAATCAAATGAAGATGCCACAAGCCCTGACTCATCAAATATTCGAGCATTACAGGCATACTGTCAGCCGGCCCAGAGCGTCTGCCAGGTATCTGTCCAAAGCGTTCAGTTAGGTACTGGATTTGGGGTGAGGACAACAAAATGGGTGCTTGTTGTAGCAACGAAGATGAAGACAGAAATACGAGGGCTAGAATAGACATTTAAATACATAATCATGTAGAGATTCACTGCCCCTCTCGCTGCAAAACAGGCATCCAGATTGCTAATGGGCAGAGATGGGAGGGGAATCCATAGTGTATAACCTTTTGCATTTCTTGAATTCTGAAGCATGGGAGCACATTACTTATTCCCAAATGCAGTTTTGTAAGCTGTTTTAATCCTTGCCTGCTTTTCTCATTTCCTGTAAATCGTGACTGACAGTCTTGTAGCAGAGGACAAGTTGGACGGGTCCCATGTAGAAGCAATGCCGTAGATAGCGCCTCTCTCTGTGTCAGTATGCTAAAGGAAGGCCCATGACAGCAGACACCAGTGTTTCGTCACAGACAGCAAGGAAGGGTGGAGGCTGCCCCATTATGACCCTGGCAAGAGTCAGCAAGGAAACATGACAGCCCTAATCAAAAGTCACTCTGGAAACCAGTCAGGTGCAAATCTAACCCAGGGCCAGTGGCCTAATAAAGGCTGATGCATTAACAGAGGTCCAGGAAACTGCCCAATCAGAGAACACAAGAGCTTTGCTTGGGGAGAAACAAACAAAACAACAAACAAAAAAACTGAGTTGTACAATGTTTCATTGACTTGTGCCAGGCTTTGGGTGAGATCTCCGAAGGGTGTTGGTGGGAGTAGGAAAACAGCTTCTGTTCTGAAGAAATGCATGATGGGCAGGGCAGTGGTGGCGCACGCCTTTAATCCCAGCACTTGGGAGGCAGAGGCAGGCAGGTCTCTGTGAGTTTGAGACCAGCCTGGTCTCCAGAGCGAGTTCCAGGACTGGCTCCACAGCCACTGAGAAGCCCTGTCTCGAAAAATTAAAAAATAAATAAATAAAAAGGAGCGCATGATGGAGGGGTGGAGTAGGGATAAGAAGCCAACCTAGCCTCACAAAATGGTCAGTGCCCACAGAGCAGCCAGAGTGGAGCGTCTGAGGGATGGTGGGATGGGGAGCTGTGAGTGGAAGTGTTGATAGTACGAGTGGTCCTAGTGAAAAGGTGGACAAGCAAGGCTAGGCTGTAGCTCAGTGTCCAGCACATGCAGGGCCCTGGGTGAAGGTCCCAGCACTGCAAGATTTAAAAAAAAAAAAAAGTCAAAATGGAGCCTAACCTAGATGAACCCTGGTCTATCCTGGTGTTATTCTGAACACTGTCCATGCCCAAATGAGCCCTGGTCTATCCTGGTGTTATTCTGAACACTGCCCATGCCCAAATGAACCCTGGTCTATCCTGGTGTTATTCTGAACACTGTCCATGCCCAGATGAGCCCTGGTCTATCCTGGTGTTATTTTGAACACTGTCCATGCTGCAGACAGGCTCTGCACTAGGACCTCAAGCCACACACAAATAGACTTCGAGATTCTAGTCATGTGAAGCTATCAATTACTGTTTGTTAGTTTCCAGTTTATGGCTGGTTTCTACCTTTCCTTTGCTCTGTGAAACTCATCAAAGGGTCGCTTAGGTGCTGGATTCTGTCTGGTGGGTGCTGCTTAAGATCTGAGCAAAGAAGCCTGATAATGGGGATTGCAGTCCTTTCCCTCTGTAGTAGGATGTGGCTGTGTCTAATGCCTGGTTTGCAGTGGGACTTACTAGATGAGCCCAGAGTCTGACAGAGTTTCTCTCTGTAGCTTTGGAGCCTGTCCTGGAACTCGCTCTGTAGACCAGGCTTGCCTGGAACACACAGAGATCCACCTGCCGGAGCTTTCCAAGTGCCAGGATTAAAGGGGTGTGCCACCGCCGCCCGATGAGTCCGGATTCTTTAGGATGGTCGCAGGTGATCCAGAGCGGTGGGTCACGTATCAGCTATCCTGCATAGCAGATGTTTACATTATGATTCACAACAGTTGCAAAATTACAATTTTGAAGCAGGAACGAAATAATGTTGAGGAGGTCACCACAACATGAGGAAAGGACAGGAAGGACCCCAACCCAATTCTGAAATTAACTACTTTCCTGTCATTACTAACTACTGGGAGGCCTTTTCGAGAAGCAGTTTCCGTTGTCTGCCGGCCTTCCTCCTCCAAACTCCCGAATTAACAATGTCCTGTGTGTGCCAGACCAGAAACATCACTCAGACAACAAAGTGCTCCCCACAGGGTTCCTTGGTAGGGGCGCGGGCACCGCGAGAGCCCAAGTGTATGTAAACCGGTAGCATACAGATGCTAATCTCCGTGTTTATCACGGGCTCCGAGGTCTGAGCCTCCTAACTGGTCTAACTTTGCAGTGCTTAGGAAATGAATTGGTGATTGGCCCAGCCTAGGATAATGTAAAAGGAAGCCTCTCTGTCTGGTGGATGGGATTTTGTTTGTGTGTGGGGACTTACAGTGACCAGTTACTATGAGTCCTTAGGGAAGGCTGGTGTCTGAGTTTAAAAACAAATATGACTGGGAAATCTTTTCCTGTTGCAAGAAGAGAAAGTTAAGTGAGCAAACAAGTGTGGCTTTAGTTCTTTTCTAGTGTTCTTTGGGATCAGAGGATTTTCTTCCACCCCGGCAATAGCTCCATTGGTAATGACGAGAAGTGAGGACCGGATCCTCACAGAGGTGGTACCCGAGATCCTCACTGCCCCTCTGGATCCTGTTCCTCCATGCCCTTTACATTTCTTCAGAAGGCTTTCACGGTTATACAAAATGATGTTACTGGGTCTCCTTAGTGCTTTGCAGACCAGAGGGTGAAGGATTGGGAGAACTGCACAAAATGGGGGTGACGGTGGCTGCAAAGGGTTATAAAGGGTCTCAGAGCACCAAACAACCGTCTGCAATCCAAACCCCATTGTTTATAGCCAAGTTCATGTGTGCTGGGTGTTTTTCCAAAAACTGAAGTTATTTGATATTTTAACTTGTGTTTTCTATTTTATTGATGCATGCATAATGGTCTATAGCTGGATGAACAGAGCCAGCTAGAGAAGAAAGGCATGGTTGCATGGTTTCCTGGGTCCCAGGCACTTGCTTATCCCTGAGGCAGCTACTTGTATTTGGAGTAACTGGATTCAGACAGGGTTTCTATGAGTAGCCCTGACTGTCCTGGAACTTGCTTTGTAGATTAGGCTGGCCTTGAATTTATAGAGATTCACCTCCCTCTGTCTCACAGGTGCTGGGATTAAAAGCGTGCACCCTAGCAGCCTGGCTGATACAGGACTCAGGATGAACACTGGGCCTTTACTTTGAACTTCAGCCCCACATAGCCATCAGCCTACTTAACCTTGCAAAGACATCTTAGTTCTTCTGTCCCAGACAAGCAGCCATCCTAGAAGCTCTTCTCTAGAAGAGCCAAAGACCAAGGACAACCTCTCTCTACCTTACCCTCCTTCACACAATGTCAACTTTGAAGGATCTCTCAAGTCATGCTCATCCCGGGGCTTACACAGAACACAGCCAGGGTACCAACCCTCAGCACGTGTCTACTTTACTGTCTAGCCTTACTCAGATCTACATAGCTCTTCTGACCCCCGGAACCTGCTCATCAAAGATCTCACTGTAACACCACCCAAGTGGTCTTTGTCCACTCTGAGAACAAAGACAGATTCTCTGCCTTGGACATTAAAGTCCTAGTGGCCTGGAATGCCTCCCCTATCCCAGGCACCTTCATGTCCCTGCTACAGTGCCAGAGCTGAGGGAGTGAGGGACAGTCAGTGAGGGCACATGCTGTCCCAGCCTGGAGTGCTCTCTCCTTCCCCATGAATCACTTGTCTTTGAGACTGGGTCAACCTTTAACTCTGTATCCTCAGAATGCAGGTACAGCTGCCTTTGTGGTCCCTCCCCTCTCCCTATGAATCTCTATGGCACAGGGAACAGCTTCCTAAATAGAACCCCAGCAGCATAGACACTGAGAGAAACAATTAATA
>JAQHUG010000004.1:14674543-14694815 GCA_028555095.1 Dicrostonyx torquatus
GGTTTCTCTGTGGCTTTGGAGCCTGTGCTGGAACTAGCTCTTGTAGACCAGGCTGATCTCAAACTCACAAAGATCCGCCTGCCTCTGCCTCCCGAGTGCTGGGATTAAAGGCGTGTGCCACCACCGCCCGGCTTCAATTTCTTTTTTGAATGGACAGATGCATGTTAAGTAACATTTGATGAGAAAGATGCTGACGAAACCCTCTGATAACAATGGGAAACCTTCCATTTGCTGAAAACCCACACAAACATATCTTACCCTCAGAAAAACAAAAGAAAAACCAGTTTCTGAAGGCAGGGGTGAGCTCCTTTTGTAAAGCCTGGAGCCCCTCTGGCTTGGATTGAGCTTTCTCAGAAAAGTGGTTTCTTTGTACCTGCTCTTGCACTTAACAGTTACTGAGGTAAACAGAAAATGGGTACCCACCCTGAGCAGCGTTAGAGATCTCTGCTTCCTCCCCCCGCCCCACCTCATCTTATCAAACTACCTGTTGAGCTGCAGTCCTCAGGCTGAGTGATTCCTGGGGCCTCCCTGACTAGACTGTACCCTCAGCCCAGTCCTTTCTTTCAACACCCCCTTTTTCCAAGTCACTACATTGCAAGGGATTAGAGTTATGTCTTCTGCAGGCCCCACTGGGAGACACTGCTTAAGAGCCCGTGTACCCACAGCTACTACCCAAGTGAATGTCTGTGATTATCTGTCAAGCCAGAAGACTCCTCTCAGATACTCCACAGGAAGTCAGTACCTTGTGTAATCAGGGAGGGGTGTCCCACCCATTGCCCAGCCAGCCCAAGTATGACCTGAACCAACTGTCTTCTAATGTACTTCACTGGCCTGAGAGAAAGAAAGGTTTAGAAGAGAAGCAAGGAAATCTCACCAAGCTGAACAGCTACTCGGCCCAGGAAGCCCTGCACAGAGGTGTGCTTTCTCCTCGAGACTGAAGGAAAAGGTCTGTGAGCAGTGGAGTTCCATCTTTGAAGATTACATACTGTGAGCCGGGTGGTGGTAGCGCACGCCTTTAATCCCAGCACTCAGGAGGCAGAGGCAGGAGGATATCTTTGAGTTTGAGGCCAATCTGGTCTACAAGAGCTAATTCTAGGACAGGCTCCAAAGCTACAGAAAAACCCTGTCTTGAAAAACCTAAAAAAAAGAAAAAAAAAATAATAACATACTATGATGTTGTATCTTTAAGGCAAGGTCTTGCTGTGTATGTAGCCTAGGTCGATTTGCAATTCTCTTACCTTCAAATACTTTAAAGTTGCAATCCTTCTGTCTCAGCCTTTGAGCATTTAGAATTACAAGTACCTCACCAGATTTGGCTACTCCTTTGTACATTCACAGGAACTTCCAGGCCAGCACTCAGTCTCTCAAGGGATGCCCTTGACACATTAAAGGACCTGGCCTGCTGGTAAGCCAATGTGGCTGTCTGCCTTAATTAATATTTATTGAGTGTCCTATTGAGTGACTGTTAAGTGTTGTGTGTCACATGGATACAATTTCTGTTCCCCTTTATCTCCAAGAATGCAAATTCCTGGGAGAGCCAGGTGGGCATACAGCTGAGCAATAGCCTGTCCTGCACAAGGTACAGGTTTGCAGAACACAGAGGTAGATATGCACAGGAAACAGGAGTTTGAGTCTGAGGATCACAGGGTAGCTGTGCAATCTCCAGCAGGGAGCACCACCATTGGAGGCTATGTCTACACAGATGTGATTGACAGTTCACCCTGCTGGCTCCTGCAGCTGGGACTGCAGAATCCCGGTGAGATCATAAAAGCGATTCCCTGAGAAAGTTTTAACACAAATGCCGTCCCTGGCTGTAGATGAAACCTTTGCTTTATTTTTGTTTTCGTTTTTCAAGACAGGGTTTCTCAGTGTAGCCCTGGCTGTCCTGGAATTCTGTAGACCAGGCTGGCCTCGAACCCCTGCCTCTGCCTCCTGAGTGCTGAGATTAAAGGTGTGCACCAGAGGCAGGCAGATCTCTGTGTGAGTTCGAGGCCAGCCTACACTACAGAGTGAGTTCCAGAACAGGCTCCAAAACTACAGAGAAATCTTGTCTCAAAAAACCAAAAAAATGAAAAAATAAAAAAATAAAGGTGTGCACCATCATCCCTTCTGCACATAAAATCTGGACTGTCATTTTTGCCTTGAACTCACAGACGTCCGTCTACTTCTGCCTTCCTGAGTGCTGGGATTAAAGGTGTGCACTACCATGCCCAACCTGGTAGACAACTGAATCAATAACCTTAAAAAAATGTTTGCATGGAGCTGGGCAGTGGTGGCGCACGCCTTTAATCCCAGCACTCGGGAGGCAGAGGCAGGTGGATCTTTGTGAGTTCGAGACCAGCCTGGTCTACAAGAGCTAGTTCCAGGACAGGCTCCAAAGCCACAGAGAAACCCTGTCTTGAAAAACCAAAAAAAAAAAAAAAAAAAAAAAAAAACCTAAAAATGAGAACAATATATTCACATGTGGGGATTGACTTAAATTTTATATTGAAAAAAAAATGAGGAAAACCTAGGCAAAACCATGGCAGAACGAGGAACTTACAGAGTTATCTTCCGTGAGAAGAGGCAGGATGCCCCTCCATTGCCACGCCTACTCCAGGAGGGCAGGGAAGGAACATCAAGAGGAAGCAGGCGCGACTAGTCGCATTTCAAACCATCTCCACAGAGCAAGCCCCGCTGGAAACATGCATATAGGTCTAGTTGCTGGGAAAAGGGAAACAGTGGGTATTCTGGGTGGTAGGGACCACAGGGCCTGTTTATGATCTTCGTCTGCATCCCAGTGTTTGGAGATGAACGTGCATTAATTACTTTTATGTTGGGAAAAATGATAAATCAATTTTAAGAAAGCCATCGAGCTTGCAGGAGCGTCTCCGTTCCCAGCTGGATCTGGTCTGTTCGGGAAGTGGTTAGCACCCCAGGCGGCTTTGCAAGCACATGCTTTGCATCACTCTCGGGGCGGGTCAGGTCTGTGATGTATGTTGGTGTCTGCAAAGCACCGGGCCAGTGTGGGTGTTCATAATGAGTGTTTGTGCTTAGGTAACTGTGGCCTAAAGTGCGTTCCTTTGCTTTGAGGAGTCTGGGGCATTGGCGGGTCCTCAGTGGCTTCAGCAAGACCTTTCGAATATCTGCAGACAAGTGAGTACAGATCAGAAATGCTACAGACACAGGTCTGTTGTGTATTTCACATTTGCAGAGGATGTGGTTGACAAGAATGATTCACAGGGGGTTAGCCAATATGTCAAAACACAATTGCGTGTCAAATACTTAGCAGTCCATGTTTTCTGTTCAAGGCATTAGCAGTTTGATTGAAACAATATATTATAATAGAAGAAAAGCTCTCATTTTTCAATAGTGACCAGCAAAGATAAGGTGTCCCCCCAAATCTACATACATATGACAGAATGAAAAAACTTTGAACTCAGAGATCTGCCTATCTCTGCCTTGTGGGATAGAGATACCTGTCACTGTCACCTAGGTGAAAACTTCTATATATTAAGGAAAAGCTGAATATCCCCTTCTAGGCTAGGAAGACCCCATGCTATGGAGCTGTTAATCCTTTTAATTTAAGGTATAGTGTAATTTGGTCCCAACTGAAGCTCACACAAAAGTTAAGCAAGGGAGTTGGCCAGGCTGAGAGACCGCAACTTAAGTTTAAATGAAAGATAAGTACTAGGTATTTTGATAAATAAGAACCATGGGCAGGTATTAGGCCAACCAAATATTAAAAGTACTATAAAACTTTCATAATGTATGAGTTGGTTCATAGTTCATAGTTTCTAACTGGTACTTGCTCAGCGAGACTTGCAATAGAGCAGAGAAGCCAAAAATACTTCAAACACATAATCTGAAATATTAAAATCACTAATTTCCAGCCTTCCTTCGTCATGGGAATGCAGAATATACTTTTTTTGTTTGTTTGTTTTTGTTTTTGTCTAGCTCTTGTAGACCAGGCTGGTCTCGAACTCACAAAGATCCGCCTGTCTCTGCCTCCCGAGTGCTGGGATTAAAGGCGTGCGCCATCACAGCCAGGCCAGAATACACATTTTTCTTTCTTTCTTTCTTTTTTGGAACTAGCTCTTGTAGACCAGGCTGGTCTCAAACTCACAGAGATCCGCCTGTCTCTGCCTCCCGAGTGCTGGGATTAAAGGCGTGCGCCATCACAGCCAGGCCAGAATACACATTTTTCTTTCTTTCTTTCTTTTTTGGAACTAGCTCTTGTAGACCAGGCTGGTCTCAAACTCACAGAGATCCGCCTGCCTCTGCCTCCCAAGTGCTGGGATTAAAGGCGTGCGCCACCACGCCACCACTGCCCGGCCACATTTTTCTTTTACATAATGTTAGGGACAGCCTTCCAGTCTTGGCATTTTCTAGTTCCACTATTGTTCCATCCACAATATTTCCACTTAGGTCATTAAAAATGGGCTTCTTTGTTCCCAAATATTTGAGGACATTTTCCAGCCTTCTTTTTGTATCTTAATTTCACATTGGTCAGAAAGTATATTCTGAATGGTTTTAAAATTTTGTGGCTATTAGTTACCTACAAAGATAGAATTTCAACCTGGCCATTTTGACCCATGTGTATGATCTTAGTACTCCGGAGGGAGAGGCAGAAGGATCACAAGTTTAAAGCTAGCCTGGGCTAGATGGCAAGATCCAGTCTCAAAACAAAGCGGTATACAAATAAAATTAAAACTTGTATTTGTTTGTTTGTGTGGGGATATGATGTCTCAGAAGTGCATGGCACATGGAGTCAGCGGCAACTGTGTGAGGTCTCTTCCCCCTTCCCTTTCAGGTGGCCGGGCCCTTCACCTGCTGGGCCATCTCACAGGCCCTGTGAAAGCCATGTGCTGTTTTTAGAGTCAGACCTGCTGGCATCAATAATTCTAGCAGCTACTCAGGAGGCAGAGGCAACAGGATCAAAAGTTCAGGGCAGCCTGGGCTACAGAATGAACCAGTTCAGTCTGGATAACTTAGAAGAGACTCTGTCTCAGAAATAAAATGTACCGGGCTGGAGAGATGGCTCAGCCATTAAGAGCACTTGCTGCTCTTGCAGAGGACAGGAGCTTGGTGCCAGCACCAGAAACTCCTGCAACTCCAGTTCCCGGGGATCTGATTCCTCTGGCTGCTGTGGCCATTCATCCTCACATGCACACACCTACACAGACACACATACATATCACACACACAAATTACATACACAAATATCACATACATGCACACATCACACACACATATATCACACACACATTACATACACAAATATCACGTACATACACATCACACACATACATTACATTTACATACATCATACATGCAAACATCTCACACACATTACATTCACAGACATCATATACACACACATCACACAAACCACACACACATTACATACACAAATATCACATACATACACATCACACACACAAATTATCACATACACCTTACATACACACACATCACACACAAACATTACACACATACATATCACACACACAAATACCACACACACACATACATCACACACACACACACATCACATACATAAACATCACACACACATCACATTCAGTGAGGAAAACAATAAAAAGTAAGACAGGACCAGGGTGTAGCAGTGTAGAGTGCTTGCCACTTGCCGACTTGCCACAAGCCTTAGCTCCAGGCTCTAGTGCTGCCAAAGGAAAGAAAAGAAAGTAGAAGACGGTGTGGTCAGAAGCACAAACTCTGGGGCCAGACGACCTAGGTCTGGATCTTGGCTCTGTCGCTGACTAGCATCCTACCTCAATATTCTCCCGTAAGGTGGGGAAGAATAACAGCACTTTCGTCATTTCATCCTGAGATTAGTATAAGAATAAAGTAATAATATCATCAACAATCATTAAACACTTAGAAGTACTTGGCACATAGTAGGGGTCTCTAAGTGATTGCTTTTAAAAAAAAAAGCAGCAATCATTGGGATTAAGTTTTTAAATTTAAATTTTGACTCTTTTGAGACCGGAGCTTGTTGTATGGCCCCCACGTGTTTCATCCGGTGCCAAAGCTTTCCCAAGCGTTTTGTACCACCATAGCTAGGTACGATTATTATTAATGAAGTCGACCCAAACACAGGAACAATCGACTCTTATGCCAGGAGACAGATGAGCTCACGTAGAGTTAAAGATGAAACCTAAGGTCCTGAAACGAGAGATGCTGGGAAGTGCCTTTCCTTAGGAACCCTGGACTCCTCAGGAAGAGCACTGGAGGGATCGATGGCGGATCGTTCAGTCCTGTGCAGACTTCCTTCAGGGAGTACGGATTCCCTGCTTTCAAGGAAAGCTCTTGTCTTGCAACTTTCCGGTTAGCAGAAGGACCTGTTCCGACTTCCTCGACCTACTGGTCTGAAACTTTCCACAGTCTTTTTCAACTTCTGTCCTAGGGACTAATTCTGTTCTGTGATCACCCGGAGACGTGATTTCCAAATCCCCTCCATCACGGCTACTCTCCTTTGGGGACCTCCTTAGGTCAACAATCCTGTTGAAATCTAGCACCCAAATCCAGCTTTTGGGTCTGGAATGTTCTATGCTTCGGTATCAAATGAGCAAATGAATGCAGGAATGAATGATGTAATCTGGTCATGTGACTTGCTCTCGTCACTGAAATGTGAGGGAAACAGCCTGGCACTGTCCTCTTGTTTTTCACACAGAAATGGAACCTGGCAGCACAAAGCGCCCCCACCCCACCCCCCAGCCTGCCACAGTGGCTGCTGCTATTTTTCGTGCAGTTGTGTCATTGGTTGGGGGAGGGGAGGCTAATCTACCTCCATCTTCCCCAACTGAGTTACAGACACCTGGAAAAAGGAAGATAGTAATCATGCAGGCAGAACCACCAGGACCCAGAGGGGAGACCAGATCCTGCAATGCGCAGGTGTGATCTGGGAAGGTCACATAACTACCAGAGAGTCACTCTTTTTCTTTGTCTAATATTGAAGCCAGAGCCTCACATACGCTGGGCAAGCACTGTGCCACTCAGCTCCGGCACCAGTGCCAAATGGAAACCTTAAATCAAAATACTGTATAGCTCACCTCTTCCTCTCCTTTCTTTCCCTCCTTCCTTTCTCTCTCTCTCTCTTTCTTTCTTTCTTTGTTTTTTTTCTTTCTTCCCTTTTCTTTTCTTTTTCTTTTTTCTTTTTTGCTTGTTTTTTGTTATTTTTGAGACAAGGCCTCACTATGTACATTATATAACCCTGGCTGGCCTGAAACTCCCAATGTAGGCCTGCCTGCCTGGCCTCAAATTCAGAGATCTGTTTGACTCTGCTGGCATTAAATGGATGTGCCACCACACAGGGCACTGTACCATGTCTATGGTCACATGTGAATTTATAATGCACTAGGAAAAATAATCTTAAACAAGGTGATTAAAAACTCAGTTATTGGGCTGGAGAGATGGCTCAGGGGTTAAGAGTACTGGCTGCTCTTCCAGAGGTCCCAGGTTCAATTCCCAGCACCCGCAGGACAGTTCACAACTATCTGTAACTCCTGTTCCAGGAGATGGGACATCCTCACATAGGCATACATGCAGGCAAAACACAAGTGTACCAAAAAAAAAAAATACAAATAAGTAAAATTTTAAGAAGAAAGTTAAAAACAAAACAAAACTCAATTATTTCACTCTGGGAAGTTCACAACGCTGCAATAGCAACTTGAGTGAGTTCAGCATTCCTTGGAAACCATTGCTATCTCTCCTCCTTGGAGTTTTAGAGTCCTGTGGTCCATGGACTCAAGCATCTGACACGCCTTTAATCCCAGAACTTGGAGGAAAGCAGGTGAACCTCAGAGGCACCCTGATCTACAAAATGAGTTTCAGGACAGCCAAAGTTACATAGGAAACCCTGTATTGAAAGAAAAAAAAAAAAAGATCCAGGTCTGTATATAGATCCTCCTCTAAGGTTTTTTTTGTTGTTGTTGTTGTGTTGTTTTGTTTTTTTCTTTCAATACAGGGTTTCCTCTGTTACTTTGCCTGTCCTGGAACTAGCTCTTGTAGACCAGGCTGGCCTCAAACTCACAGAAATCTGCCTGCCTCTGCCTCTCAAGTGCTGGGATTAAAGGCATGCGCCACCACCGCCCAGCTCCTCCCCTAAGGTTTTCTTGTTTGTTTCTGTTTTTTGTTTTTTCAGAAAGGTTTCTCTTTCTTTAACTTTATGTGAATTGGTGTGAATGTATCAGAGCCTCTGGAACTTGGGTTACAGATAGTTGTGTCCTGCCATGTGGGTGCTGGGAATTTGGAAGAAGAGACAGTACCCTTAACTGCTGAGCCATCTTTCCAGCTCTGAGACAGGGTTTCTCTGTATTTCTGGTTGTCCTGGAACCAGCTCTGTTGACCAGGCTGGCCTGGAACTCACAGAGATCCACCTACCTCTGCCTGCGAGTGCTGGGATTAAAGGCGTGTGCCACCACTGCCTGGCTTTCCCCTAAATTTTTATTTTCAAATAGTTTTAGGTCTACAGAAAATTGTAATTCCAGCTCTAAGGGTACCTAAGGCTTTCAGCCACTAGCCAACACACATACACATAATTAAAATAAAACAAACTCTGTAGTTAGTTCCAATTCAGCTAGCTTTTCCATGAAGTCTTTTTCTTCTCCCAGCATCTATCCAGGATATTATGTTACATTCACTATTTCATGTCTGCTTGGGCACTTCAGATTTTGTCTTTGATCACGCGACAGTTGAGAAATTCTGGTCACATATTCTGCACTGTTCCTCCACTTAGCTTGCTGATGTTTTTGCATATTTAAACAAGGGTTGTGGAGTTTAAAGAAAATGGAGAGATGAAGTGCCACTCTCATGCTGAGGGGCACCCTCAGTGCTGATATTGGCACCCAGCTGAGGGAGGAACCTTTGCCAGGGACTTTACTACCATAGTAGTTTCCCCTTTCAGCCCTCACACTGTCCCCTTGGGATCTGGTCACTAAGTACCACCCGCCCTCAAGAGGAAGAGAGTTAAGCCCACTTCCTTTAGGCCTGGTAGTAGTGGCCCACACCTTTAACCCCAGCAGAGGCTGAGACAGGCAGATGTCTTGAGTTTGAGGCTAGCCTGATCTATAGATCTAGTTCCAGGACAGCCAGGGATACACAGAGAGAGCCTACGTTGAATCCTCCCACCCCCAAAAAGAAAGGAACATCTGCATAAATTATTTGAAGTTATCTGTATCACCTGTGTCGAACTCCCCCCCAAAAAGAAAGAAACATCTGCATAAGTTATTTGCATATTTGCATCATCTCTTCTTTCCTATCCATTGGTCTATTCAACTGTTTCTTTGTATCCGTAGGGATCCATTTCTGGGTATTTACGATACACTTTGGACTGAGACGGGGTATTTCCTATTCTGATCCACTGAATTGCTCCACTCTCTTTCAGCCTGTCCCTTTGACATGCCACCTCCTTTTCATTTCTGAGCACTTCCTCACTGTCTCTCAGAAAGGTGCTCCAGGCTCCCCATGAGTATTTCCTGCCCCAGCATTAGAATCAACCATTTATTCATGGAGTGGACTGGCAGGTTTGATCCTCATGGCAGGAAGTCATCCGCCCTCATTATCTGGTACAAAGCGCTCATTTGCAAAGAATTTGAAATTCGGTGTTTTCTGGCGGGTGTGTGTGTGGGGGGGTGTTCTTCAGAATTTCATTTGTTTCTATGATTACAGTAGCTATGTAGTCCCCTTCGAGCCATTGTCCCCTTACCCAAAAAGAGTTTGCTTGAAGCCAATTTCTTTCGTCTGCACTCACTTCCCTTAGACTGTGATGTAGATCCACCCCAGATGAGTCAAGCCAGAAGGGGGATGAATCGGAGAGGCCCTCCGCCCCAAGGCCTCTGACCTCAAAGTCTAGAAATCTGCTACTGAAAGAGAGTTAGGTAGAAATACACACACACACGCGCGCGCGCGCGCACACACACACACACACAGAGGCACAGGCACGCGCACCCCCTATTACACCCCAAAAGGAAGTCAGCTGCCAATGGAGTCCCCCTGAGAGGCCCTGTTCAAAAGGGAAGGCGAGAGAAGCACTTGGTACTTGGGCAAGCCAGAAATGCAGGTCTGAGCTGGCCTGGGGTTTTCACAGAGGAGGAGCGAGTGCTTTAGAATAGGACCAATTAAAAACTTTTTAAAGTAATTGTTCCCCTGTCTTCTTTCAAAGCCGAGCTCTCTTTCATTCTTCCAGTCCATCATTTTAAATTAACGCCCCTGCTTCTCTCCCCTGCTCTCTCTGGCCCATCACAGAAATGCTAACCCGTGGCCCCGGTTGTGCACTGCGCCAAGGGGGCCCTGACATCTGCTTTGCCTAGCACAATCACTGCGGGCTTTGTCTCCACTCCTCCACCAACTCCACCCCTGAGCAGAGGACAGGAAGGAGCCAGGCAGGTAACCAGAGCACATGACCAGGTAGTAAAACCTCAGCCCTGCATCACCCAGGGGTGTCCACTTACTCAGTCTCCGGAGCCCTGGTGGTAGGGTGGCGGGGCCTCCTGGACAGGGCCATAAACTGTTTATGGCTCCCTGAAACGTGACACATCAAGTTGACCTCACCTATTCGCCTCCATTCTTCTCTCTCTATGGAGTCCCTCTCTGGCTCCTATGGTGTCCCGCCCCTACGTCCCTTTGGGGTGGAATAGTACAAAGGTCCGAAGGTTCCCAAGTGGAAAATAAAATTCTCCGTAGAGGTTTCCTCCTGGCGACAGGGTACTTCATAATTAATGGAACTGCCCAGACGTGAAGGTTACCTTGACCCTGTCTAAGCCATAAATATAACTGGAGCTAGGCACAGGGCACAGCATTCAGGAAAGCAAATTGCTTTCGTCTTCGTTATGTTTAATCTCATCTTCGTTTTGCTTCGCCAGAGTATCAGAACATCCTAACGAAGGAAAACCTAGCCTCTGGTCTCAACCCCAAGGTTAGCTCCCGTGGTGGTTGTAGTTCTCCCACTGCGTCCACCTTCCTTTACTGGTAGGGAGGGCTCACGAGTCCCTGTGGCTCAGCCGGGTGGTGGCCACGGGGCCTACAGACGCCTTTCTGCATCCAGGCGCTTCCTATAATGGAAGGCTTAGCTCCATTAAAAGTTATTTTGGGGATTCCACAAGCCCACCAACATCCCCCCCAATGTGGAAATTTTATGTCAGGGAGTCCAAAATAAGGCATCAGTGTCTTAATAATTATCTTTGGAGTTCCACTCCGGACTAAACCCAGGCGAGGGATGCGGACTTAAAGCTTCTAGTGTTCTCCATACAGCAAGACTATTTTTTAAAATTTTAAGGAAATATTCAAGCCCCGCAGTCCACACGTCCACGCCGCCCAGCAGGTTAGACAGGGCGCGTGGGTTTACTCCCGGCCTGGGTAAGGAGACCCAGGTGATGGGCACAGCCCCGCCTCCTCCCAGACTCCCCGCTGCCACGGCCGCACCCCAGTTCCACCGGAAGGGACAGGACCCCGTGGTGCCCCGCCAGTAGGCAGGTGCGAGGGGAGTTCCCCACGCACCGGTGGGGCAGGGGTGCATCCGTTTGCAGGCTGGGGAGCAGCTCCGCGGCCCTGGGAGATGCTCTCGGGAACCCCCAACGCGGAATGCGAGGGTGGTAAGAGGGGCTTCTGTCCTCTCTGGCCGCAGGGCTGTGAATCGCGGTGCCAGGCACCGAGCCAGACACTAAGGACGCGCGGCCGGTGACTCAGCCGCGAGGCGGAGGAGGGGGAGGCTGTGCGCGCGCCCAGGCCCGCGGGAGTGAGGAGCGCGCGGCCGGAGCCATGAGAGCGCGCTCGGGGCCGGCGCCAGGCGGAGACGAGGGCCTGGCCGTGAGCCGTCTGCCCGGCGCCGCGCTCCGCTCTCCCGCGCCGCCTCTCCGGGTGCGAGCCGCGGGTGGCGCAGGTAGTAGCCGGGCGGTGACGCGAACGCGCGGGGCTCAGGTTCCAGCGCTCCGGCGGGATCCCGGCCTGGCTCAGCTCCGCAGCGGCCTCGCTCCGGTTCGTGCGAGGGGCGCAGCTGGAGGAAGTCGGGCCCGGGAGGCGCCGTAGCGTGGGGGCCGAGAGCGATTCGGGGAGGCGCCCGCGGCGGGGACTGGGCGGGCGGGGCGCGGGCCATACAGCCGCGGTGGCGGCGGCGGACCTGTAAACCTTAATGACAGCAATCTTGCCTGTCTGCGCCGCTGACTCACGCAGTGACCCAGCCTCCAGTCACCCGGCGGCCTCCCTCCCAACCGCCCTCTGGCCTCAGTTTCCCCGACTGCGGAACAATGAGGCCACTGTCGTTATTCATTCCTGAGAGCCCATTCACACAGAGAGCACTGCCGCCTCCCCAGGGAAGGGACCGAGGCGTCCAGCTTTTAATTATCCGTGGTGGGGTTGGGGGCGGGGAGGGCCAAGCCGCGCTGGATAATTGAGCCCGGGGACTATTCCCAAGTCCTTCCCACTCATCTCAGTTAAGTTTACCCCTTCCTCTCCTCTCCGGTGTGGCTGCTTAAAAAGCAGTGCCGTGACTCACTACGTCGGTTTGGCAATTTGTGCTTTTTACAAATATTGTCTGTTTAATCAACTCCCAACAGACCGAGACACACCCCATGTGTGGTTCTAGGCCTGGCAGATGAGCCTGTGGAATCCATGGGCTCCCTGACCTCCCCTTGGGAATACATAGGTTCAACGTACTTGCACTGGTAAGACAAATCTCACATGTGAAAGAAACTAGACACAAAAGAACACTTGCTGAACACAGCCTGTTACTAAAACCCCAGCAGAGGGTTTGGTGGCACCCGCCTTTAATCCCAGCACTCCAGGAGGCAGAGGCAGGAGGCTCTCTGTCAGCTTGAGGCTAGCTACATAGTGAGACCCTATTGTAGAAAAATGAATAAATAATAAATAAAACCCTAGACAATATGAACCCCATCCTACTCGGCCAGAAGCATTGGTTGTCTGCAGGGAGACTGGGCTGGACAGGGGATGATAGAAAAGTCCCACCTCCTGATTGAAGTGATTATGGAGATGGAAACTCTGGCCTGTTGCCTAGCAGCCTGGAGGGCTCTTCTATGCCCAGGACCAGAGCTAAACTTAAACTTCACTGAAGTCCCCCAGGTAGTTAAGGCCTCAGGAGTTGAGCTGAGTCTTTTGCATCTTAACATTTGAGGTCACATTGAGAGAAATAAAGTTACACCCACACCTCTTGGCACAGGCAGGAGAGACTTTTTATTATTATGTTGCCAGACATAGTGGACACACCTTTATTTTATATTATTTATTTATTTATTTATTTTGGTTTTTCGAGACAGGGTTTCTCTGTGGCTTTGGAGCCTGTGCTGGAACTAGCTCTTGTAGACCAGGCTGGTCTCGAACTCACAAAGATCCGCCTGCCTCTGCCTCCCGAGTGCTGGGATTAAAGGCGTGCGCCACCACTGCCCGGCGTGGACACACCTTTAATCCCAGCACTTGGGAGACAGTGGCAGGTGGATCTCTGTGAATTCCAAGCCAGCCTTCTCTGCATAGTGAGTTTCAGGACAGCTTGGCCTATGCAGTGTCTCAAATTTTTTTTTTTTTACAATTTTTATGTCTATGTATATGTAACATGTGTGAGCAGTGCACTGGGAGACCAGAAGAAGGTATCAGATCCCCTGGAACTGGGGTTACAGAGATTGTGAGAAGCCATGAGGGTGCTGGGACCCCAACCCAGGTCCTCTGCTCTCTCCTCCCACACCATGTTACTATTAATGTCCCCATTTCAGGAGAGGAAGCAAAGTCAAGGAGATAAAGTGATTTGCCCAGTCACCCAACACTTACCTGCAAAGACCACTAAAAGGGTCTGTTTATCAGCCTGGGTGAACTCCTGAGGTTTTATTGGTATGGTGACCCCAAGGATTGAGGATGACAACCAGCAGCAGCTTGGGAGGCCCTGAGGACCCGATTAGAATCCTGCGCTCCCTGTTTTAGTGGTAGGAGCTAGGCCACATTAACCCCTTAGCCCAGCCTGAGTTTTTTCACTATAGGGTAGTGACGGGTGAGGAGCTGAGCTAGGTCTGGTTTAGGATAACCATGTCAGCTCTTAACTGCAACCTTGGACAGATGACTTCTTGAAAGAACCTCTGGCCTCATCTGTCTAATGGGAGGATGCCTCTAAATCCCTCTGTGAGTTTGAGGCCAGCCTGCTCTTTATAGAGACTTCCCAGACAGCCAGGGCTGCACACACCCTGTCTCTAAAAGCAAAACAGAATGAATTCCTTCAGGTCCTGCCAACCTAGCACTTGAAGGGGCAGTTGAAGGCAGAGGTCCAGTTACTCTCATGGATGGAAAGCAAGAAAAGAACCTATGAAGGGGCCCTAGTGACTATCACTGTATGACCTGCATAGGTCGTGTCACTGGGCAGGTGAGGCCAGTCTCTGACCATGGAGCAGACAGCTGTACACCATCACTTAGGAGAGAGGTGTTGCTTCTGACGCAGTATGCCCACCGTGCTCCCTGTTCCTTAGGAGGCCACCTCTCTGTTAGTGGATGGGTCTGCTTCCCACGGCATTCGTTCTCATATAGCACTGACCTGACCCTGGAGACCATGGGCCTCACAGTTCCTCCGGCCTTTCCAGGAAATCTTTGGTATCCATTGGGACCCGAGGGCCATTTCTGACTATGGGGGAATCATATTAACTGACATCATCAGTTAGCAGGGGAAGATGGGGTCACTGTGGCCTCTGAGAGGCACCTCATGTTCCTGTCTCCAGTGGGGGATGTCTTTTCATCTCTGCTTCCTTTCCCTCGCTGCTCGGAGGCTGAGGACATCTGGGGGTTTACAGCGGCAGGGTTTCCCACACTCCAGCACCTGTACTACATACACATACATGACGCATACATACACATACATACACATACATGACACACACCATACACGCACCAGAGAGACCGATGCACAGTGGGCCGGCTGTATGCCACATGAGGGCAGGGCTGGGCCACCTGCTCTGTACAGAGATGCTGTTGCAGTGGCTCTAGCCCCATGACAGTAGGGTACGTCACCTGTCACCTGCTTCCAGGCCTCTGCACTGTGAGATGGCAGGTCTCTGAGGACATTCTAGCGTTTCCCACTAGAAGGCCACGTGGGTTCTCCAGACTCTCTCCCTGCTCTTCCACCCCTAGCTCTGGGTACCCACAGAGGGGATGGCTCAAGGCATAGCTCAGTTCTTCCAGCTTAAACCCATCCCTTTGGGTCCAGCCCTGGGTTCGTTACTGGAGGGGTCGAATGATCAAGTTTCTATAGCCAAAGGATTAGCCGTGAGCCTTGCTGCGGTGCAGTGGCCGCACACTGGGACATCTTGGGGAGAGGTGGGAGCCCAGAAAGGACCCTGATATTCCAGGTAGAGGCATTCAGAAACAACTTCTTGGAGGAGGTGACACTATAGCACAGCCTGCTCTTCTAGCCCCTGTGACCCACGGATACCAAGTTCCGCCTCTTGTCACTGTAGAGAGAGGCCCAGGCTTGGGTTCCACCTTGTAGAAATGTCTCAGCTTCAAAAGCCCAGTTTGTGAAATAACATTTCATTTTTGCCTTAGCAAGAGCCTAGTTGAAGCCTAATGAGGCTACTTCTGGGGCCAGGCAAGTGGCCTTTAGAGGCCAGCCTTATCCTTTGGAGCTGACAAGTGTTGGTGAACTAGTGCACTGCACCTCTCTGGCCTGTGCAGCTCCCCCCACTCCACTCCCCGGACCGGGGACTGAGGGGCTCGGCATTTCCTTTAGGAGGGGCTTAGGCAACACTGGGTATGGTCATGCTTCATAGTTGCTAGTATGTAAGGGGACCTTACTCAACCAGCCAGGATGCACATGGCCTTAAACAAAGCGTTTCATAACCTCCTGACCTTGACATCTTTTTTTTTTCTTTCTTTCGAGACAGGGTTTCTCTGTGTAACCCGCTGACCCTGACATCTTTATCTTTGTCACTAAAGGAGAGGTGCTGGGCAAGGGCGCGGGGTGGAGGTATGTGTGCGCTGTATGTAGACAAGGCAGCTATTCTTGGCCAGGGGTGGTGCAGTGGCAGGGAGGGACCTTGAGTGAGTGTGTGGGGTTACAGATGCCGGCCCGTGGCATGGAGTTTCTTCATGGGATGATAGAAGTGCTCTGATCCTGCTGGTGACTGCACGAATCTGCGAATAGCCTACAAAGTTAGTCAGTTACCCTCTGCCAACGGCTTACATGTTACATGATTTATGTCTCAATAAAACTATTAATATTAAAACAAGCAAAGAGAGCCAGGGATGTCGAGTGCTTACCTAGCATGTACAAAGCCTTGGGTTCTATCCCTAGCACTGCATAAGCCAGATGTGGTGGCCTGCGATTTTTCATCCTAGCTCTAGGGAGGTGGAGGAAAGGCAGGGGGATCAGTTCAAGATCTGTGTCAGCTACATAGTGAGTTGGAGACCAGCCTAGGCTACGCTAGATGCTCTCTCAAACAAGGCCTACAAGATGGCTCGGAGAGCAAAGGCATTTGTCACCCAGCTTAATCCCCAGGACCTACAGCTGGAAGGAAAGAACCTAACCGACAGCTGGAACTAGTGAGGCTGTTCTTTCTCTCTCTCAGACAGGGTCTATGTCAGTGATCCTCAACCTTCATAATGCTGTGACCCTTTAATACAGTTCCTCATGTTCTGGTGACCTCCAACCATAAAATTATTATTATTATTATTATTATTGGGTTTTCTCAAGACAGGGTTTCTCTGTGTAACAGCCCTGGCTGTCCTGGAACTCGCTCTGTAGACCAGGCTGGCCTTGAACTCGCAGAGATCCACCTACCACGTGCTAGGATTAAAGGCGTGTGCCACCGCCGCCTGGCATAGTTGTTTTTGTTGCTACTTTATATCTGTAATTTTACTACTGTTGTGAATTGTAATGCAAATACCTGTGTTTTCTGATAACATTAGGTGATCCCTGTGAAAGGGTTATTCACCCCCAAAGGGTCATGTTGAGAACCACTGTTTATGTAACCCTGGCTGATCTGCCACTTGTCATGTAGACCAGGCTGGCCTCAAACTCCCAGAGATCCTCATGCTTCTGCCTGCCAGAGTGCTAGGATTAAAGGTGTGCGCCACCATGCCCAGTATTGTCCTTTGTCTTTCACTTCCGTACTGTGGTGTGTGAGCACGCACACACACACACACACACGCACACACTCACACACATACAAATAAATATAAAAATAGTTAAAACAAATAGTCCTAATTAACTTTAATTGTCAAATTGACATAGCGTAGAGCCACGTGAGAAGAAAGCCTATTATTGAAGAAATGCCTAATTCAGATTGACCTTGTGGGCATGTCTCTGGGGCTTGTCTTGATTGTGCGTTGATACGTGAGGGTCCATCCCACTGTGGTGGTACTGTGGTGGTCCTAGGCTGTGTAAAAGGCTGTCTGGGGGGCTGGAGAAATGGTTCGTCAGTCAAAACTGTGTGCTGCTCTAGCAAAGGACTGGAATCCAGAGCCCAGCACACCAGGCATCTTGCAGCCACCTGTCACTCCAGCTTCATGAGCTCTGACGTCTGTCTCTTCTGGGTTCCACAGGCACCTGTACTGACCTGCACACACACAATTTAAGAAAAGAAAACAAACAAAACACAACTCTTTTTTTTTGTTTGTTTGTTTGTTTGTTTTTCGAAACAGGGTTTCTCTGTGGCTTTGGAGCCTGCGCTGGAACTGGCTCTTGTAGACCAGGCTGGTCTCGAACTCACAAAGATCCGCCTGCCTCTGCCTCCCGAGTGCTGGGATTAAAAAAAAAAAAAAGAAGAAGCCTGGCTAAGCCTGACCCAGAATACAGTGTTCCCCATCGTTTCCGACTTTCCTCGATGATGGACTGCAATCCGGCAACTAAAATAAACTTCCCACCCCTCTCAACCTGCTTTTGGTCAAAGCATTTTATCACAGCAGCGCAGACCAAACTAGGACAGAAATAAATACACACGGAATTCTTTCTGCCCAAGGTATTCACCGTATTAGTGTAGAGCTCAGACCCAGGAGACCCTCTTGCTGGGTGGAGACAGAAGCCAAGTCAACACCGCCACAGTAACCCATGTACCTCTCCAAGCCCGTGGACCACCCACAGACTGATAGCGTGTTCTGCTTCCTTTGGGCCGGTGTGCACATCACAGCCTTCTTCATATCCCTACTGTCCTTTCTCCCTACTTTTGGACGTCTGGGCACCCTGCTCAATATCAGGTCCCCGCTGAGCCCTCCTTAGTTCACTGCCACCATGTTTGGCCCCCTGGCATTTTATTTGGTTATTTTATTTAGTTATTGGGATCTTGGTGAGTTGATTGTCTCTTTCTGCAGCCTACCAGAGTTTCCCTGAGACTTTTTTTCTTCTGAGACAGGGTTTCTCGGTGTAGCCCTGCCTATCCTAGAATTCACTATGTAGACCAAGCTGGCCTCACACTCACAGAGATCCACTTGCCTCTGCTTCCTGAGAGCTGGGATTAAAGGTGTGTAACAACCCTGTCCGGCTCCCTGAGACTATCTTTTACCTGGCTTGCTCTTAAAGCAACTAGGGTCTAAATAGGTCGTTAAGTTGATTTAAGCAGAGACACGTGAACTTAATTGAGGAATCCAAGCCTGGAACGCTCACCCTCAAACTCAGGTATTGTTATTTTTTACTGAGTCCTCCCTAACTATACTTTAAAAAAAACTTCAAAGTACTCAAATAAACCTACCAAATTAGAAGTAACTTCAAGCATTTTCTGAACATGGGACTAATAGAAAATTAGATCCATGTTTTCCAAGTTATGGTGTTCCAAAAGGCAAGATTGGAAAGTCTAAATGTCCTTTGTTCTGTGGACATCCTGTCCTTGTCCCATTTAGAGAGATCTGATGGATTCTTTTGGCAGCTGCCCTGGTACCGAAGCTAAGGATGGTGGTCTCTATTTCACTGGTGGAACAGCCTGCTCAAGGCCACATGGGCCAGAGCAAAGGGGCCTTGCTACAGTCCTGCCTGCCTCTTACTTCCCTTGTCTTGAGCTTCTGTGGCAGGAAAGCCAGTTGCCTGCAGAATTCCCGAGGGAGCCACCATAAAAAAGGCTTATGGTATCAGACCTCCCTGGGTTATCTGCAGACGCTCTTGGGAAATAGCGGTTCTGACTAAGATCTAAATTCTTATGAGCTTGTCGTCCCTTTCTTAAACTATAAACCAGCACCTGCCATTGGCTTTGTATTCCTGTGGGAGTCTCCAGTAGAGATCCCTGCCCTGCCAAGAGTACTGGGGCCAGGACATCTAATGCTGTTGCATCCTTAACAAGTCTGGGGATTCAGATACTATACCACTGAGTGCCTAGGAGGTGAGAGAACTTGGCCAGGAGATGAAGACTGAAAAACATATTGGGAGCTTCCCCAAAGGATTGAACAAGACAGTCTCTTCTTGCCTGGCACACAATAGGAGCTAAACATCTGTTGCCTGGATGACTTGGATGAATAAAACGGATGACAACTGGTCCATGAAAAGCTTCTTGATACAGCCTGGCAGAGCCATTCAGGTCACTGTGCTGTCCAGAAATGGCAGCCACTGGCTACCTGTGGCTGCATAAATGTAAATGAAGGAAATTGAAGATGATATTCCCGGGTTGCACTGGCCACATCTGGAGTGCTCAGTAACTAAGTGGAGTTCACTGCACCCCTTCTGGTCTGCACTGTAGAATTATCTGTGAGATCATGTAGGGGTGGTTGGGGTGAGGAATACACAGAGTGTGTGGAATGGAGAAATGGGAGTGATTAAGAGGATGAGAAGAAAGAGCAGCGGACAGGACAGAGGCCCTGAGGCAGGAGACGGATGATCTGGGGTCTGAACCCAGTGAGTAACTAGGCACCGAAGCCGACCCAGGGGCAGGGCCCTCATCACTTCCTGTGTCCCAGGGTTGAAGGCTAGCAGAAGAGCTGTGTGCAGTGTGTCTCTACTCCCTGCTCAGTGGAAGGAGAAATCTGCAAGGTTTGTCTCCTTCAGAGCAGGTGCTATGCTCAGTCTCTTGCTGATCCCCCATGTCCAGTGACTTGTGGTTCCTCTATGTGAATACCACCATTCCTTGGGCTTTGATGTCCCCTGACTTCAGAGTGCTGTGAAGGGAGAAAGGTCCCATGCTGTAGGTGGCTGAATGCTCATCATTTTTTGTCAGTTGTTGTTGTAGGAGCCCGCTTGTTTGTTTCTGGCTGCCCAAACTCAAAATAACCACACAGAAACTGTATTAATTAAATCACTGCTTGGCCTATTAGCTCTAGATTCTTATTGGCTAGCTCTTACATCTTAATTTAACCCATTTATATTAAT